>JBBBVU010000025.1:4919687-4960745 GCA_037177055.1 Atherinosoma microstoma
AAACCCCCCCCCCCCCCCCCCCCGCGCCAAGCCGATGCTCAACCCAGTGACTTTCTTGCTGAGAGGCAGAGAAAGAGAAGAGAAAGACTATGTGTGTGTTTAAATTATTTCGTGTTCTTCTTAGAATGAAAACATTGTGGTTTTATTATGTAAAGCACTTTGTGCTACTCATGTATAAAAAGTGCTTTATAAATAAAATTTGATTGAGATTGTGTAGCACCTATTTGTGGCAGCTTCTTAAAGATAAACTTTATTATTTGTCTTTGCTGAATTATTTTGATTAAACTGAGATATCTCTGCTGTTTAAACATAAGAAAACAAACTCTCCAACCCTCTTCACCTCCGACACACCAAGTGTTTGCTCTCACTGAGAGGTGTAAACTTAGACATGTTTCAAATTATCTTCAGCTGACAGCACTCCACAGTGCCACACGGTCCATGCAGCTCCCAGTACAAGGATGCAACAATGGATCTATCTCGCTTTGCAATTGACCAAAAGATAGAAATGATGCAAACGTTAGCTCAGCTCTGCTATCACACCACAAAGCCACTGAGCGTATGAAGGGGCCACAATGCACAGTACCCTAACAAACACACATACTCATACAAACAAACACACAGAGATTAAATCTGGGCTGGCTACTGCTGGCCTCTCACTTTGATGAGCCAAGGAGCCAAGAGTCTGGGTGCTGGATTAAGATGGCTGAAGTAGATTCACACACACACATGCAGTCATACACACCACACACTCTAGCTTTCTCTAGAGGGGTTAACCCTGATTCCCCCATTCATTTACATTGAGTAGCCCCCTTTTTTTTCCTCAAGGGAACACAATGACTCCCTCCACAATCGTTAAACGTCCACCTTTGAGATTAGCCAGCATAAACAAACAGTCATTCGAGAAGAGACCATTCTCTCTTCTCTCCATCACACACAAGCGCCTAGACCTTTTATAGTTGGGGCCTGTTAATAAATTATATCAGGGGTCTAAAGGAATGATCCACATTGTTAGAGCTGGTGAAGGCTAGTATGACTAGGTT
This sequence comes from Atherinosoma microstoma, assembly GCA_037177055.1. Lineage (NCBI taxonomy): Eukaryota > Metazoa > Chordata > Actinopteri > Atheriniformes > Atherinidae > Atherinosoma > Atherinosoma microstoma. The sequence continues at coordinate 4,920,728 of JBBBVU010000025.1, forward strand.
GTGTTGTGTTACCATGCGGGAAAGCCTGCTTGATTCTAAAAGCCAGGTATTGTTTTTGGAAGCCGACACCACAGATCATTCAGAAAAAAAAGGCTGAAGAAAGAATTGATGCACACTGATTCATGTCTCAAGCAGAGCACCAACACGTCTAAAAGATTGTTCAAGTTTTTCATGTGAAGTCATTTTTTAATTGCTTCTTACATTTTATGTATGTGCTTGGAGCCATAAAACAAAAACAAGATCTAAATGACTTGAAGTGGTTTGCACAATGAACAACTGAAACCCTGGGGTGCATTTGATAGTAACTGAGCAACAGTTTGAGGCATCTGGACTCGCTAGATCATCAAAGAGTATGGGTGAAAGGCAACAAGAGTGCTTAAGTGTCCAGCTGATCCCTCACTCAAGAACTCTCAGGGAGAAATGCACACCAATCACTTAAACATCCACACCTGTAATTAGCCATTCTGGCATCAGGCGGTGAATGCCAAGAACCATGTAGGTGTGTGAGTCTGCATCTGTGTGTTTGAGTGTGTGCTTGTGGGCATGTTTTAATTTGATCACTTGGAACCCAGACCAAGAAAAATATTTAGTATAGTTGCTTTAAGGAATATTGTGTATTAAGCCGGAGTTTTACTGATTTAACAGAATGAGATAAGAACTTTGGTATTGTTTTCATCTACTTCAGAGGCTCCGCAGCTAAATCAGTGAGACAAATTTAACCTAACTTAGCACAGAGATAGAGAGCAACTGGAAACAACTTTCCTTTGGGCTAAAGTTTACAAAGACAATTGAGAAGATTTAATGCATTTTGGTTGCTACAAAAACTGAGCTAAATAAAATGACTGCAAGGCTAGCTAACAAAAATTATTTTCCAAGTTAGCCTTTTTGCTGCCAAGGTAGCAATAACCCAGTTGGTATACAAACATATCTAAACGAAAGAATGTAAAATCTTAACACTTTTTAACCACATGAGCTTCATCTCACCTCTGACTCATCAGATACTGACCTTTAGTCAGCAACCTTATGCCTAATTCTGTATTTCTTCCTCCATCTCTGTTAGAAAGCACAGCTGGGAATGATGCTGTACGCTGATTGACCATGTTCCAGTTAAAGTTGGAAAACTAATAGCATTTGCTCGTTGTTGTGCTCACAAGGCTAGCTATTATTAGCAACATAAAAGGATAGTACGCCTACAATACACATCACACTCTATTTTACATGTTACCATAGTGATGTGTTCATTGACAGGGTTTGGACACTAACTTTGTGTTCTGAAACATGTGCTTTGAACAATAGTTTATCAGCAGCTACATTATGTTTTATTATAGGGGAGTATTTAGTCGAACCATGACCTTTTTTCTTCCTTAAATCAAGTAGGCTAGGTGTTTTTTTTTTTTTTGGGTTGGTTTGTTTCATCTTCTGTTTTGGTTTTTGCCTTCACTGAACCGGTTTTAAGCTAAATAGTGAAAGCAAAACTAAAAATGCAGGGCTCTTGCATGAGATTTGAACCTTCACCTATTTCACCTTAGACAGACTTATTCAAATGTAAACTCGATTTAAAAACTGAAATTTTTTTAATACAAAATTCTAATAAATCAGCTCTCTGTTTTAAATATTTCCACAGTTATTGCATCTGGACAACATCGAAAGACTTCAAATATCAAGATTATATGTATCTATGCTTTGGAGAAATATTAAATCATAACTTTTATATCTTGCAGCTGAGATGTACAGGTGTGGTTTAACCATTTTGATGGCAGTAAAATTCCTCCAGGATGCATAGATGAACTAATTTCATCTAAGCATCCTGGTGTCAGGTCTTAACTGAATGCAGTTTATTGATAGCTACCCTTTTCAATGTATTGCTACGTCAATTGCAAAGACCACTGTTTAGTGGAATGCAAGAAACTTTTTATGAACATTCTCAGGTTCACTCTGGCTGCCCATGTTCGTACGTTTTACTTTCATAAGCCAAGTACAGAGCCATGTCAATATATCTATGCATAAAAGTCAACAAACACAATGTGAATGATGAGAAAGTCCTCTCCATACGTGATATCATGTACACAGTACAGCACATAACATATGCACAAGGACTTGCAAACTTTTCCAGGGTGCTCACCCTCCATCTCTCTTTTATAAGAGGGTTATGTTCTCTGTTCAGGCTCATCTATCACCCCTACTACGTATGAAGAGAGAGGAGAGGGAGACGGAAGAAGTGGGAAAGATGAGACATAAGAAGAGTCTGCCAAGCTTCTTGCACCTCCTTATTGCCCCCAAGCGCAGATTTAGACGTCCTTTATTGTGCAGGCATTTTACATGTTTATTGTCCCACTCAGAAACCATTCACTCGGTTCTCAGGCATTAGAGAAGAGATTTCTTCATTACCACTGTAGTTTACCACCAAGGGAGATACACACAAAATCAACACAACAAGGTTGTTTCTGAAATGCCTGCAAAACCCAAGTTACTGCAGTAAACAGCAACAGGTTACAGCTCATTTGAAACTGTCCAGCTTAAATGCTGCATGTTGTCATTTGAAAAAAAAATGAGCTTAAGTTGTAGTCCTTAATCTTGCATAGCCCTTAAGGTGTAGACATGTTCTCACTGATGGCTCCTGGTACCAGTGAAATCAGAGCAGTTCATTTGCTTTGTTGTGTTCATGCTTAAAAGCTTAATGGTAACAATGGATTTGCAATAGGATCCCATAAGAAAAGTAGCATCTGGTATACAAGATACAGTTTTAGAAATTTATATTTTCGGGAATATTGTCAGTGGCAATTTCAAACTTGTTAAGATGGAATCTACAGTATGGGGCTCTGCCGTTATTAGAGGTAAAACACATTGCTAAAAACCTACATCAGGAAAACAACAGGCAGGGCTGTAACCGCTCAGTGTCCAAACTAAGATGTCATGTAAATGAATTAAGCTGCATTCAGAAGTATCTTTATTAACTTTTAAAAGCAAATGTCGTCTTGTGTATCTAATGATGCAGTAGCATGAGTTCTTCTTTACTTTAAAGGTCCAGTACATACAGTAAACTGTAGATAAAAGATTATGCTCATAAAAGGAAAACACATTAAGCTTCATTTATGCCGCCATTTTGTAGTTATATGGGTACGTCCAAGTCAGGCGTTGTCAAACGTCACATGCTCTTAAGCTTGGTATATACTTGCACATCTCTATGTGTATTTAGCACAGAGTATAAAGGAGCCTTTAAAGTGCAAATTCACTAATGATCATTAGATGATGGCTCCACATTAATTCTGGCTCAAATAGCGTCATGATCTGTGGGTTTTGGTTTAGGTTTACTGTTGCCTTAGTTAAACTCCTGGTTTCCTGTTTTATTTTGTAGATATTTTCTCTTTGTGTATTCTCTTTGAGTTACTTCCTGTTCCATGCTTAAATCGTCGCACCTGCTTCTTTTTTTGTAATCAGTCCCTCTGTATATATGCTCCAGGTTTTCCTTTATTCATTGCCAGTTCATTGTGTGTGTTTGTTCTTCTAGTCCTTGTGTTCCAGTTTTCGGAGTTGGGTCTTTTTAAGTTTAGTTCCCAGTGTTCCTACTTCTGCAGTGTTTTCTGTTTAGTTGAACAATCTTTAAGTCATCCATCCACCTGTGTTTCTGTGAGTCCTACTTTTGGATTCTTCCACCTCATCTCCTGCTTCCACAGGCCATGACAAATAGATTCTATTAAAAAAGAAAATATGTCAGCTTCGTCCATGTAATACTACTTCTGAAATTTATTTCAGTGCTCCTAGTGACTGGTAAGTTGGTGGTCCTTAAGCCAAAATATACATATACATATATATATAATTAAACAAATTTCAGGCTTCAAAGATGTGTATTATTGTCAAATCGTGTTTCAGGTATCACTCCTCGGCTCCATCCTCCAAATAGACCAAAATCGGTATGGTCTTCTGTCAAGATCCAGGCTTCAAGATGCACGTTCACAAACGGATGACATCACAGTGGTAATACCCACTTCTTATATTTAACTTATGCCTCGGTCCGTAGTGAAAGCCATCAAAATACCTAGCTCACCCCCCTGTTTCAAGCAAATCGTAAAGACTATGATGGTGCAATCACTTATTGGTTTGCCCATTCTGAGCTGCTCTTGGAACATAGTTGTGAATATCATAATGTATTTTTTCTGATGGATCTTCCTCTATTATATTGCACCTTTTTAGATGCATTGCTTAACACTTCAGCAGTGTTTGGTAGAATAGTTAAGCTGAATTTTTAAGGTATTGCGGCTATTTCAAGTTTGAGTGAGGTGAAGAAGACAAAGCACTGAAAAAGGACTCTGATTGAACCTTTTATATGCCTGAGTTTTTTAAGTTTTTAAGGCATACTGTAAATGGGAAAATATTGAAAATGAGTTTATCATGGCAGGGAAATTACTCATCTAATTTTGTATTGTGGCATCACAGGTTGGCAGCCATTTCAGATTCAATAAATTTTACTATGAATAATATATACAGTGCTATGTTTTTTCACCCCAACTACCCAGACCACATCGAAAAACTTTCCTAAACATTTTAATTCTACCTCCCCGACCTCGGTGAGGAAAAGCTTTAGGGTTGTCATCTCCCACGAGTTGCTAAAGGTACATTATTATCATGGACAGACGCACCGTGATTTCTAACAGAAGCATCATGATCACTGTCGTCAACCTCAGGATGCAAATATTCCCCTCCAGAATCGGATGGAGCTAATAGCTGAGAAAGTACTTCATCAACAGTGAAGAAATGCTTCAATATGTTGTGTGTGTTCTCTGTAATTCACTCTGTACGACCAACTATTCGTGAATCCTCATCAGCTCCGTATGGTGTCCTTCAAATGCAATTTCCTCATAAACTTCTAATCACCTCCTTTCACCTACCAATTGTGCTACATGAAGTTTCACATGTCTGCCATCTATTGGTGGACAGTGGAAACAGGTTTAAACTCTTTTTCTGGAGATATGGCCTGGTGTTTGTCGCCATTTTGCGACTTTGTCGCATAGGGAGTTTAATAAAGTGGCTCAGAAAGTGGGCTCATCTAAAGTTGATGTTTCTTAGTTTGAATGAGTTTCGTTGCTCAAGATTAAACTGCTTTCTTAGTTTAGCTTGTTGTTTGAATTAAAAGTGCACCATTTTCATTGATTGGCTGTAACTGTCAACGCAGCTTCCGCAGCACTACCCATATACCCAGACTATTTTAACTATGCCAACTTTAGCTTGCATTTAAGCACACATTCACACCTGCAGTTTCACTTCTCCACTGACATTTTCTTCTGCAGGCAGTAATATTTCAACATTATAAGAACATTTAGTTGTCTCAAAGAAAACAACTGGTCTGAGCTTGTTTCTGTTGTCTGGTTTGATCTATCTAGACAGATTTATTTGCATCTCAGTTGAAGTACGTTTATTAAAAAAACAAGCGTGTGCAAAGAGCACCATTAGAACTTCACTCACCCATAGTAACACAGTCTGGTGCTAAATGAGGCTGTTAAATATAAAAACTTTGGGTTTGATGCTGAGAATAGAGAAAAAAGAGCAAATGTCACAAAGAAAAGGGTTAAAACTAGAAATGATACACAGGACTCACTTTCACTTGAGTTTTTGCAGAATCTAATCACCATCCAGTTTGGTTAAGCCGATGCCGTCATCCTCAGACAGTAATCTTAAAGATGGAATGACAGGCAGATCAAAGTCATTAAAAAAATTGTTTGTAGAAAATGAGGGACGACAGACAGATTGCTGCTGTAACTCAACAATAATTTGTCAGACTTGGAGCATTGCCAAGTCAGGGTACTTTACAATCACAGGAGGACTATCATTATATCTTCATTAATCCTAATGAAACCTGGCAAGTGTGATTGGATGAGTCAGACCTCCCACACACAGTCAGACACACAATCTATCATTCTTCAAGTAAAAGTCAGTCAAACTAGAAACAACTTTCTTGGTAGGATTATATTTTTTGTGTGTTGCTTGTAGCAACTAGTTCATGTCTATTAGATAGTTTATGTTTGCTTTCTTTTCTTTTTTTTACATTGCATTAATACACACTTGAGCGACTGTTGTCAACCTCATGCCAATAGTTTCAGCTCAATACTATGTCTCATCCCCCACCCTTATCTAGCTTTTTGATCAGAAACATGTACTAAATATAAACTAGAAGCACTCAGAGAACGCAGACCTCTGCCAAGCCGCTGTATTTTTTTCATGATTGTGTGCATTAGTTAAGTTAGAAGCTCTAATGGCAAAATTACCCCTATCTAAAGCAAAAACCTACGCCACAACCCGGTAGTAATGTGACCATGAACAGCTTGCCAGTGAAAAACAAACCCTTCATCATGCCAGCGTCCCTATTGACATGCAAATTGTTTTCATAGTTTTGTTTTCTCCATGGGTTTTTGATAGAAAATGATCCATAATATCATATAGTTACAGTGTCAAGGGTAGAAAAAGAGATGAGGCAAAGCTAGTGGCAGTAGGACCGAATGAACGCCCTTATGTCTGTCCGCCGTCACATTTGGAAGGAGCTGCTGACCAGAGACATTGAAAACTTCATAAAATGATCTGAACAAATTGTTGAATATTTCAAAGGACTCCAAGGTGTACCATCAGCATTGATACTAGCCAGTTTTTCCATCTTTCTGGGCTTTTGGGACTTTTCAGTAGTTTGAAAAACAATCTCCTGTTGTCTGTGGAACAACTATGTTTATGGCAGCCAACCAGAACACAACTTTTCAGCATATTCAAAAGGAAACAAACAAAAATCAAAGAAAAATCGATGAGGATCAACATTGAAAATCCATTGGTGTTACGCTTTAGCAACTTTTCGTTTTCACTGTCAAAAGAGACAGACAGACGATGCTGAAAACATAACCTCCGCCTTGGCGGAGGTAATAAAACTGGTTCTCTCAGACATTAATGTCCACAATATTTCTGCCTGCTCACACTGCAATGGCTTTTTCTAATAAAGTGTTCTGTATATAAGAGGTGCATAATCAAACTTTTTAATAAAGTTTATGTAAATGAGATCATGGATAAAAGGTCAAGGGGTTCAAAATTTTAAAATCATCAATCAGCCACGTATAAAACCAAGTATTAGCTTCACAGCTCGTGAAAACATGTTTGTTCTGAACTTTTATAATAGATAAGGAGTTTGGAATAGTTTAGAAGAACTTGTTTAATTAATCCATCGTAATGACTGAGCTGCCAATTGACTTCCTTTAACAGGTCGTTTTCACAGTAAAGACTATGCTGCACCTTGCATAGTGTCTTTGGAAGCAACATATGCTAACCACATTCTAAAAATACCCATCAGCAACAATGAGCTCCAAGATGTTTGTTATGGTGTAAATGAAGATAGTAACAGTTTCCTTACTACCGATCAGAGCACTTCTAAAGGCCAAAATAGTTTCATGTAGAAAGGAAAAAAGTATCTCATCTAAGGTGCATTTAGTTATTTAGTTTCAGACAGAATTGCTGGGTATGTTGCTCGAATCAATCTAGTAATCAAAAGCAAATGTGACTGATTTAGTTGCAAAGAAAGGAAAAGGATGTAAAAGAGATATGAATTCCCATTTAGTCATTTGACATGAATGATTCAGTTTTATGCTGAACAATACTATGCTGTTTTACAATTTGGCTTTCAAATATAAAATACCATTTTAAATCTTTTTCTTTTTTTCTTTCCCTTTTTTTTTTTTTTGGACAGCCCTGCAAGCTTGTACCCAATGCTATGTCGTGTGTGTGCACATAGACGTGTGTGTCCTTGAATGCATGTGTAACAGATCCCTGGCTGGGCCTTATTGGTTCTGATCCATCCATGGCCCGCATTCGCATCCAGGGCTTCTCAATTCCTCTCCGTCAGTGTGTGTGCTAGCAGGAGGCTGGCAGCCGGTGTAGCAACGACTGGCACTGGGCCACCCCCCATCCCTGTCCCTGCTCTGTCTGCGAGCACAATGGGCGATCCGGTAAAACAATACAGGCCCAGGAACAAGGCCCTCTATAGAGCAAGCGACACAGTATCCCTGAAAGAGAAACACTCCAAAACGCAGGGTGGTTGAAGCAGAATTAGAAAGCTTTTTTCTACCCCTACTGCGCTAACTCTACCTGTCACTACGCTCAAAGCATTACTTCATTCTTGATAGAGATTGATGCACGGTTTGTGCTTTCACTTCAGTTTGACCATCCAAAATCTGTTAATTCTTTTCCTACTGTTTGCAATCATTTATGCATCCATCCTTATGATGCATTGTTATGGCCAAAATGGGAGATTATGGCTGAATTTGAGGTTTTTATTTTTTGCTTTTAAGTCTTATATTTTGATTAGCCTTATCAAATTGAGTCTAGGCCCCTCCAATTGTAGCCCAACATTTTACATGTACTTTATATTATACTGTATATTGTCTGTTCGGTACTAATGCCATACTATTTCATTACCAACTGAGATGGTTTTGTTTGTTTGTTTTTCCAGCTGTACAAACTGTTTTGTACAGACTATTCATAATTCCATGTCGGCACGGTTTCAGATGGTTCAGGACTCTGCACGGATACTCATTAAAAGGGTTAAGGAGAAAAAAAACTGTTCAAAGCCTCAGAAGCAGTAACTTAACCATTCAGACAGACAGCATAAATCCTATTTCCACCAGTGTGTCTAACTCAGGATGAAACAGTTGGGTGGAGTTTGGTTCTGTAAACCCTGATCTCTGTTGCGTTTCCGCAGCCAACTGTGAAAGAGAAACCATGAACAAGGATGGTGGACATCCAGCAGTTTGTGTTCTTTCTTCTTGGCATGTGGCTTCAAACAAAAAAAAAATCCATGGTACATTTAAACACGGCACTGTTCCCACTTTGTTCTTATTGCTGAGTCACACAGGAAGTGACGATCCTTTCGGCCAATCAACGGATTTAAGTAGCTCCACCTTTTAGGGTCATGTCAGTAACATTGGAACCCCAACGGAAGAGTCCCAAAAAAGTAGGACGGGTCAGATGGGACATCCTGACACCCTTCCTAGTTTTTGCCAGCGGAAACTATAGTCTCAAGGAAATTTGTGAAACTGTCATTACATGTAATCTATCAGCATAATCTCACCAAAAAATCTCCAATATTAATGTTTTTTTGTTTTCTTTACTCCTAACCGTAATCGTTAGTGGGTGGAAGCTAGGCTGAAAAGTGAACGGACTAAGGAAAATGTGGTGAAGGGCAGGACTCCAGGAAGTTCAACCATTAATGTATTGTCTTGAACATAATTACATTGAAATATCTCAATAGTGGAATAGGAGCAGTATCATAGTCAAGAACTGCAGAAAGAAAATGTAAGTACTGGACAATTTTGAAATTTTATGATGTGAAACTGCTTGATATTTTTCTTTAGATCAAGGCAACCATTTAAAAAAATTGTCATGAGATCATATTTAATCTTTGGCCCTGTTGAATTGAAATAAATGTTAGTCTCAAACATTGAGAAACAGCTATCTCTAAAACAGATGGCATGACATCTCACTTTGTATCATCAACATAAAAGTTTGTCTATTTAGAGATCCTTTTAATAATGTTGTTGGCCAATTATGACACCAATCTGGACCCTGTGTTACTGGATTGTAACTATTTAGTGGTTGCTAGTCACAGTGTTCTCGCCCCATATGGGTCCGACTCCAAAGATTTTCTTGCTTGACAATACATTTCTCCCACGTACAAGGGAAAATAGTTAAATCATTTCTATAATTTTTCTTCAAGGTTCCATTATCTCTGTTGCAATAGTAGCATTAGTAGTATTAAAGCCACACACATCAAGAGGGAAACACTCATTCTACAGGGTACTCTGAATCACAGAACTAGGCTATCTTTAGGAGGGCGTTAGTTTCTGTTTCTGATGCAACATATTGAATAATCATAAATGGCAGCATGTTTGGTCACATGTGTTGCCCAGTAACAGCTCAGTAATGGAAGAAATCAGCTCACACGCAGCAGAAAACAGACACACGCACATTCACACACCCACAAGCTTTATTTGAATTGTGCAGTAAACATGAGAAGCCCCCCAAAACACACCCTTCAACCCCATCACGCACACACACGAAGCCCTGTGAGACACATAAACTGAGCTCTGACCTAGCCCTGCGGGTTTGACAGGTAAAGAAGAAGAGCTGCGCAACCTGTTGATGCAGGTAGAGAAACATTCCACGTGGTCCCACATACACAGAAAACAAGGGGTGTGGAGAAAACGGCACTTCAAGCTCTGTTTCTGCATTTTGCTTGTGAATCTTTGCATACTTTATCAAGCACACCAGATCTCCTTCTTAGTGCTCACTTGCTAACACCCATAATAAAACCAACTTCCTGTTCTCACTATCTCTGCTTCTTTACAGAGTTGTCACTGAGCAAGAATCACAAATCTCAGCCCTCAAAACATTAAGCAGCCGTCAGACATGTAAACCTAATCACAAATCTAACGTTTTGCTTGTTTGCAGATGGAATCTCTCAAATATTTATCATATACAGTCCATCTTCTCTTCCCCTGCACCCCCTCAACCCTCCCCCAGGCCACCAAGTATATCAGAAATGACTGGCACATCGGCACATTTATCACACTTATCAACATCACCATCGCTGAGCCACACATCTGCCCAACCCAATGTACAAGGAGACATACACACGCCTCCCTCAGTTACATTACCACTTATTACACATTACACAGCTGATAAGATCCCTTCTGCTGATAGCATCACCTTGCCCCAGAAAAGGTCGACGAAATATGTTGGGAAAAACTATCAAAGCATGCTCTGGGAGTTTTAAAAAACGTGGCAACGTGTCATACTAGACTGTTGGAAGGAAGTGGCCTAATGGTTTTTCTAAAGCTGCTCAAAGTGCTGATAATGAATCTTACCAAAGAGCTGTTACATTCTCTTTTTTTTGTCCTCTTCATAAAAGAGGAAGTTTGTTGTTTTAATGCTAATGCGTTGTGGTATTTACTTGTAAATAACTCATTGATTTCCATTAATATCACATGTCCTCATATAAGTAAACAGTGGATGCTTTGCATATTTTCTTCAGCATCCCAGTGTTGATTACAGTAAACTTATGAGAGTCTTGTTAGTTACATTCATGTAATGACTAATCACCTCTTGTGAAACAGATTTGCATTTTCAATGCACTAAGTCAAAAGTTGCATTGTACTTATGAACAATTTAGGGATTTTTCTCAGCATGTAGCAACTGGTAGTGTTAGGACTTTGATTGCGTTAGGATTTGGGAGGTTTTGGAAAAAGTTGCGGTGAGTATTTCTATGCCCACGGGATAAATCTCAGTTGTGGTTGAGAAAAATCCAAGTGTTCTTTGAAAGGGCGAGTTGAAATTAGCAAATGCATGACAAGGCAAACTTAGAAGTTCTGCTAAAAAGAGCTGTAGTAAAGGTTCGATGAAAAGTTATTAGTCAGACGTTTATTCAATTAAACAGAAATCAGTTTTGACCTTATTATGAACTAATCCAGAAAGCCCATAAGACTGTACAAAACCAGGAATAAGAAACCTTGACCACTAAATTATGCTTGCAGGAATAAATTTGCATCAATTGGCTGATAAGTATGTTTGAACGTTTAACGTTTGTGGTGAGAACATACAGTTCTGATATGATGTTGTACTCTACAGTGCAATTAGCAGGAGAAACAGAAGTATTAGAATTATAATCTCGGGATATTGATCTGCTTAAAAACCAATCCACTTTTTCTGCATAGGTAATTCAGATAACAGCCCAGGACTCCATCACTAAAAAAAGCTTAGTCCCTGACCCACATCTGTGACCTCCAAGCCTTCATGCTTCCATGATTAAAATACACAGGCAAGAAAAAGTTTGTGTACTCTTTGAAAGAAGCTGGATTCATACAATGAAAAGCTATTTCACATGATAAATCTCTGGGTTAGCCATGGAGAGGTGTTATTTTCATATGTTTGAAGCTTTCTGCATCTTTTAATGCAATTTTGTTTCTACTGCAAAGAGATTAGTCTGACAATGATAAGATAAAGAATTTCATCTGAGGTGGTATTCTCAAATAGCTATTTTTCTCTTAAAGTCTGGGTCTGGTATTTTTGTCCTTGACTTCACAAGTAAATGTGGGACTTTTGGCCCACTTCTTGGAGTCAGGAGATTTGATTGAAACCATGGGTTGTAAGGGGTGCAGTTGACTTCATTGGCAGATCCAGACTTTATCCAGGACCGACTTTGGACACCCCTGCTATGGGCCCCAGTTTTTTTAAATGTGGCCCCTAAATCAGAAAAATCCTAGATCCGCCACTGGTTTACATCAGCCATTCTTAGTAGACTGATCAGTGTGGATTATGATTCAGTCATAAATCAGGAGGAAGCTAAATAGAGATGAATTAAGCTAGAGGAAGCTGTAAGTCAAACTCAAATTGTTTACAAATGGAAGAAATTCAGGGCTGTTGCTTTTTTACCATGGATAATTCAGCGATGTCCGAGCCCAATCTGTTGCTTTGTAAAAATGAATATTCTGAGTCCAGTATAACAAGAACACTAAATAAGAATAGTGTCAGTACAAAGACATCATGCTTCCTGTGAAGCACAATGAAGGGAGCATCATAGTTAGGGGATGCTTTGCTTCCTGGAAATAATTATGATTTGAAGTTGTTTTGTATGGTCTAGATTTTTAAATTTTGTTTTACCAAGACAATTTAAGCCAGGAAAAGCTGTGCTTTATGAATGTTCTCCATAAATTATGTCAGTACAGTACATTATAACAACCTTTAACTACTCTGTACTCATCCATTAAATTAAAGATAATGAGATTTTAAACATGCCAGTCAACCTGAAAATGACTGAGGCTGAAAGGTTTTCCTGAAAGACTCCAACTTCACTTCAGGCTGTGCTGTGCTGCATTCCATAATCTTAGCCAAGGCCCATTTTAAATAAAGTCTTCCATCCAGCTGCCTTCCTGTCAGCACGACTCAACAGCGCTGCGATGTAATGCAGCAGCCTTGGCTAATTGGAATATCTCTCTCACCTCTCCAGCCACACCCGACATGTGCTTGTCTGTGGAAAAGTGGTGAAGCGATGAAGACCATAGAGAATAGGGAACTGCTAAAAACTCTTTCCCTGCTTCTTCCTCGCTGATTTGGATGCAGGGGGAAAAAGAGCAGCCTGAAAATTCCTAAGGAAAGTAGCATGTATTTGGAGACAAAAGGAGCCACACTCAGCCCTTCATGTCAAATCTTGCCTCCTGTTACTCCATTTGAGGAATGTGAAGTGTGACAGAGTACGATTTTTAGATATTTAACCCAAAATTAAGCAGTTTAAAGCCTGAAACTTTAGCTGAAACTAGGTTACTTCAAAGACATATTATGTCAAAAAGATAACACTTAATGGTATGAAGGGAAAAGAGCTGATTGTAATGTACCCACACTCTCTTTTTTACCTTCACTAGCCGTAAATCTCTCATCATGCACTTCTTTTCACCTCTCAGTATGAATTATAACCAGTGTCTAACCCTTTCAAGTAGTCTGCACACGTGTGCATAGATGCAAGTGGAGTATTATGTGCGTGTCAGTGTGACTTTACGTTGGAAATCAAGAATGGTAATGTCGCACGTACACTGAAGAGAGCAAAATCCACCTAAGACTTCTCTGTTAATCAACAGAAGAATTTGAGCATTCTCTTGTGCAGTCTCACTCCTGTATATACACACACCTGTCTTCAGCCTTCCCAGGTGTTCCTCTCTTTCTGTTGCTCTACAAAAGAGGTCATAACATACCACGGCTAATTTCCTTTTCCTTGTTCAGCTGAATGCATCGGCCCTTAGATTTAATCATGTTTGCTCAGGTTTTTAAATGGATATTGCTACTGGTTTCCATGGCCGTATAAGTAACCTGAATCAGGCTCACACACCTGCACCACAAGCTCCTCCCCTTTACACCTGCTGCCACAGAGGCAGAAGTGCAAGTAATAGTATGAGCTGTCAATAGCGATAGAGTTTTAACCTTCGGCTGGTGGTCGAGGCTTTGTGAACCTTGTCATAACCCCTGCTGACCCCTCCACTGCAGTTCACAGCTCCTCGGAGCCGTCTATGTTCTTGCCATGAATAGAGCTTTAAATGAAGCCCATTATTCAGTTGCTCAGCCTCCCAAACTGAAGTCCCATAGGGGATCCCCTTAAGGGTTGGCGGGGGCGTCCATTATGGGTCTTCAGCCAGGAGGGGAGGAGGGCATCCATTACGGCTCTGGGGGATGTAATGTCCAGATGGCCAGGTGCTGCAGAGGAAACTGTCCCACCCCGCAACAATCCCAGCTTTCATCCCAGATCCACCTCAGCCCTCCACTGGACCAGACCTTCTAGTCACACTGGGTTGGTCAAGCGGAGAAGAAGGAAACTAGAGTAGTGGGGTTTTATGGGATTTAAATCTTTTCATCTTAATAGAGCTTATTTATTTGAATTGGAGTTACCAAAGAAAGTAAAACTTACTGGAAGTTCGAAAAAGAAGTCAGGAATCTACGGCAAAGTCAGCAGCATGTATCAATGTTACGTCATTCTTGCTTTTCTTTCACTACCTTGCAACTGGAATTACCCAAAGCAGAGGTAGAAGGAAAAGAATATACTTTTGTTTCCGGGTTGCACAAGAGCTTGGCAGCGACGGAGTATGCAACATTTTCATACCAACCCTTCACCACTCACGCAGACACACACATACATTCAGAAACTCGCGCACTTCCCACCCACATGCATACAAATCCCACCCCAATACACACAGGCCCATTGTGAAGCCACAAAACAGAAACAACAAGCCGCTCAAAAAACACCCAGGGGACTCACAATTCACTGCTCAATCAATCTAACCACTGTGCGAGCAGACACGCACGCTAAGTCTCACACACACTTAAGGCACATTTAAATGCAACAAATATGTTTTATGACAAATGAATGAAAAACACAGCACACAGAGAGCACTGCGCTTGCATTGCCCTCGAGGGACAGGAGAGCAAGTGCAGATATAGGATTACTAGAATTGATGCTTTAGTCTTTCCATTGTGAATGTGAAAATCCAATGAGGGGCCTCTAAGTGGATGCTCTCCTACAGAGAACCTGTTCTAAGGCCACTAATTAAATCTAAACATGTGCTGACACTGATTCGAGAGGCCATTACCATCTGCTTATGGTCATAGAGGCCTCATATGTTTTACAAGTGGTGTTTGGAAGACAAGCAAGAGCAAGCATGGTTACTGCTTGGAAGCTTGTGATAGTAAAATAAATGAATAAAAACCACTGGTTGTTATAAAGTATTAGTTCAAGAAAGTGGGAAAAAACACAAGGAATAAAAAGCTAATTTGTACTCCTCTTTAAAAAGAAGGAAGAAAACATGATACTAAAATAGTTGTTACTGCATGAACTTTCCCATACAGTTGCTCCTGACGTAGTTTCATCCACCTTTCCGAGTAAGCAGTCCATCAGGTTTTGTTTACATTTGTAGAGAGCAGTTAGATAGTAAAAACACTGAGGGTGTGCATTAGGCCGGGATTGAGTAATCTTTCCACTGAAAGACAAATTTTAGCAACTGTCATTCACCTGAGGGCTAGCAGGTGGAATGGAGCTGAATAGGATGTTGCAACTTTTCGCTTCACATTAAGACAAATACAAAGCTGCATGAGCACAACAGTGAATTGTCTGTGTAAGAGTATATTTATTAGAATTGATTAAATTACAATAAATCAATTGTAGACTGTGTTATTTTTTCATTTTGTTTCGAATGACGTAACATTAACAGTATACGTAGCAGAAGTAGCACCATTCAGGGGGAATTCTGTTTCTTGAAAAGTCAAGAGTGACTTGCATCTGAAAAGTGGTTTTTAAGAAGAAGAAATCATAGTTAGTACCTTGTGTGAGTGGCTTGTGTGGCTCATTATTAATATCTGGCAACAATAACCATCATCTAGTCCTTTTTTCCCTCAATGTTCTTGTTTTAAGGAATACAAAAGTAAGGAACAAAGGAGGTAATGAAGACAGAAACTGTAGGAAAAGCATTGTCCAGAGTTTCTGTTGCCAGTCCTGTAATTACCATAACCTCTGACAGCATTCAGTTAAACTGTGACTGAGTGTTGGTGAATACTCAACCTGCTTTAGAGCAATAAACAAGAGAGAAGGCTAAATGAGAAATTGTTTTTAAAGTAAGGATGCAAAGGTAGAATCAGTGTAAGAAAGGTCTGCAGGGCTTTTAGTGGGAGAAAACCTCTAGTACAGTACCTGTATGACATGTGTTAATAAGCCATAAATTTCCCACTCCATCCTTTTTTTACTCGTCACTAGGATACTTGCCACAAGGCATCAACGTCCGGGTGAAAGAAAGTTCAGATGGGCTCATTTTCCCTGTCTAACAGCATGTAAGGAGCATACACATGGCACATGGAATGCAAGCATCTTGTATACATTTAACTAGTGCATGCATGAAAGGACGGTTAGTCAGTGATTTTTCCAGTGATATTTTTTAATTTTCATATCATAGCATATGTCTCGCAGGAAATCTCAAAGAACAAAATGGCTCTTTAAAAATAGTCTGAAGGGAAGCTATATGGTTCAAGTTAAGTTTATTTTATCTACATTAGTAGTATTTGTCATTTAGGGTTTAAGTGCTGATCAGTAAACATTGCAGAAAAACACTGTTAGCATGTTAATAAAGTTGAGCAACATCATATTTTACTTTTCTCTTTAGCAACAGAAATTCAGTTAGAAGCTAGTTTATAGGATACCTCAAAGCCACGAGCTGACATGCTAGCACAAAAGTTAGCTCATTTCCTCACATGTCAGTCAAAAATAAAGTTTACACTTTAATGTGTCAGGAATAACAGAGTCAAATTTCTGAATACATTTTTGTTATCACAGAGATTCTGTGGAATTGCATTAACTGGAACTTTTTTAATAAATTAATAAATAAAATGCACTTCCTGCAAAAAATTTTAATAGTTTATATTATTCTACATTGATATAAATTATTGACCTCAACATGAAAGTGAAGCATTTTGAAACTTTTATAAAAAATATAAATGACTGGGGTGACTTCCAGTATATAAAAGTATATTTAAGTAGTATTTTAGGACCCACTCCTAACCTTTCCTCTGCTTCGTATTTGTATGAGTGGTCCTCATACAATACCTGCACAGACTTGCACTGATCAGCTTTAACATTATAAGCACTGACAGGTAAAGTAACACTGCTCATTTTGTTACAATGCACTACTCTGCTGGGAAAACCTGCATCTTGGCACACACATTGAAGCTGACACTCCCACCAACCTAAGCATTTTTGCAGACCAGTCACCACCATCCCTTACCCACCCCAACACCTCCTAATGTCACAACACATTCCCTTACAGTAACAGTCTCCCCCAGCAGGGCCAGCTGGCTTCCAAAATCCCCAGATACCAATCTGATGGCATCTGTGGGAAGCAAACCCAATCCACAAAGACCACATGCCACAATCCATGGGGCCAAAGGATTCCTTGCTAACATCCCAGTCCACACACTCCAAGATGTTTTGTTGTTCTTTGTCAATGTCCTGACTGGTCAGATCTGTCTTGAGGTTAACTTGATATTAAATGGGTGATCATAACCTATTGGCCAGTTGGTGTACAGACTGTGCAAAAGTTGTACATAACACTGGGGTCTGAAAATAGAAGCCAAGTTTCTTAAAAAGCTATACCAGTTAGAATCAGCAACAATCCATCCAAATATTTCTTGTAAAATAATAGTGCATGCAGCACACTAACAGAAATTTAAAGACCAGAGACAATTCCTTGTTGTGACTTATTCGTAGGAGTAATTGGAAGGTATATAGTTAAACTAATCTTAATTTTGAAAGTACATCATTGTGGCTAATACTAATGGAATGAGATTATATTGACTTGTATAGTGAACACATTTAATGGATAGCAACCTAGATAAAAGAGTCTCGGCTGTCCACCAGCGATCAAATGTCAGCTACAAAGGGATGTATAGCTTGTGTTACAATCATCTGAGCAAGTCTGTTGTGGGCCTTAGTTCACTGCCCCTGAAATGATATAGCTCCAACAAATAAAATGTACTAGACTTTGAGATGAAACATACTTGACTCCTGTTCTACATGAAATCATGTGACTGTCCTCCACCCAAATATACACCCATGTTCAGGTGTTTGTTCACACCGGCCGAAACAACCCAAAACGCACTTATGTTAGAAGAATGTGCAACTTGTAGAGGTTGTGAGAGTAACAGCGTTTGAACTGTTGAAACTATGTCCATAAAAGTAACAACTGCATTTATGAAAGAAAGTTGTTGTTTTTTTTGCCCAAACCATGATCATTTTGTAAACTGAACCAAGTAGGTATGATTTCCAACTCCTGCCCTCGTAGAGTTATTGACTAAACCAACCAGGAAGTAAACAAATTTTGTCGTAAAGTATTGCGCTTAAGTGTAAGGCAACCAGTAAAATGCTGTCAATGAGGGTGACAACACATTGTAAAAAGACTTCACTTCAGCTCTAATTGTGATCTTCATTCAACTTGAAGTAATGTTACCACCTAAATCCAAACAGGAAGTGTGAAAAGAGTTTTAGTACAGTGTAAACTGAACCATCTAACACCACCGTATGTTGGTCTCAAATGTTTTAAAATAATTGCACGTCTTTCACCTCCCCTCCCTTCCTACCTCCACATAAGGATTTTGTACCTTCTTAAAAGAAACTATTGAAAATGATATCTGTTCCAACCTGCTACTTGTAGAAGCGACATTTCACAGGGCACCATTATGGGTTGTATTTAAGTTTGTTTCAATTGGAGGACTTGTTGGAAATTAAACTTTGAGAAGACAACAGGTAAAAAGTTATTGAATATTTGCAGCAAACTGTGATTTATTGTTTTGCATCTTAATTATGACTGAATTTATGCTAGTTTTAAGTCAAGAAATGGTAATCCACTTACGTTTTCTGTTTTTAATCACTTGGAAACCATCAGCTGAGTCAGTAGTAATGGCAGAAATAAAAAAAACATTTCTTCCTAACTTTTTTATACAAACTTGTCAATAACTTTGGCTTTGGCTTACAACACAGGAGATGACAAAAAATATTGTATCCTATTTTTTTTTTTTGTAAATCTTTTGTGGATGTTTTTACCATAAATGTTCACTTAAATGGCTGTTTTTATAATGAAGTTCAGAAGTGTGACACAGTCCAAACCCAACACATTTTCCTTGAGCAGTTTAGAATAAACAGTTCTCATTTCAAGACAATAGCGCCTACAAGCTATGTTAGGTTTTGGTTTATCAGAATTATGTTTCATTGACTGATATTGTCAAACCACTCAGCTCTAACACTTGATTAAATGCCAAGTGTGAAAAACACAGACGGTAATAAAAAGCCTGCCGCTGTGTCGAGACATGGTAACGAAATTGAATTTTAAAACGTCTCCCTTTTCATAGCTCTATTTATCAAACTTCTCTTGGTATGTGGGAGTTTTTCTGTTTCTTTCTCATGGGCCAACTATTACAGGAACATTTTGATTTCTTTGGAATTTCAAAGAAACACCTCAGAAAGGGGTGCGTTATGGAGAAAGATGTTTCGAGGGGGAAAACCTTAACTTTGGGAGGAGCAGCAAACTATTGGAGTGATGGAGATGGATATGATAAAGACAAGCGAAGAAGAAAAAATGACCCAAGCCAAACAAAAAAAAGATTGATGGGAGGTGTTTTCCTTTTTCTCAGGACTCACTTGCTGTCCTTCTCTTTCCTCTCTCACTCTTTCTTTCCCTCAGGCAGATCTCTCTCTTGCATGTCCGGACGGGCTCGAGTCAGGCCCAGGTAAAACTGGTCACCCGAGTCCTCCCCTTCATCTTACCCCACCTCCATCTCCCCTTTTGCTCACCTGCCCTGAGGCAAACCTCCCCCTCCATCTGGCGCAATGAGTAAGAAGAGAGAAAAACCACCGGAGTGCTGCACAGCATTCTGCACAGATGAAACATTGCATAAAACAATGCCTGCACTGTTGAGCCAAAGTTCTATATGAAAAAACTTTGTTTTCCCAAGGAATTACAGCTACATTGTTCCAAAGTGAAGCCATGTATGCCTTAGAAAATCCAAAGTTTTGTTTGTCCCGCCGCTCTTGACGCGTTGCAACAACAGGCCAGCTCTCAAGGTTAAGCTGCAGATGTGTTAATGTACTAAGACTGTTTGATCTTTTTTTTTGTTTTCCTTTTTTCTAAGACAGTTGAAGAAACAGCCGAGTGAATAGCAGAGAAAGAAAAGAAAAGGGACGGGATGAATGAGGAGGAAAAAGCTCATTTCTGCTGACATGGACGGGCTGCTTAAAGGGGACATCCAGCCAGGGCAGTAGAGAGTGACAGATCCACAATGGAAGCACAATGGAGACTCTCCTTCCCCCAATGCCAGCCATCTCCCCTCGCTGACTGTTTTATCCCACTGTCGCCCCTGCCAGACGACAACACAGGCCAGGCTTGTTCAGCAGAGCCGCAATAAGACAACACTAATAAACGCCAGCTGAGGGAAAAACAACAAATAGCTTACACTTTCAAATTTTACACTGAACTAGTCAGGGTTAATTCCTACTCCAGTGTTTAGGGGAAAAACAACCAACCCCCACTAACCCCTTTCTTTTTTTGTCTCTAACTACCTCATCCCGTTCCCAGCCTGTTTATCCACTGTCAACAATACAAGGCCTGCCGTTGGAGCGAGGCACCTGCTGCTTCCTGGTTCCCCACTGATCAGGAGGCGTTCAGATAAACAAACTTTGTCTCGTTTGGTTCAGGTGTTGACAGCGAGACATTCCCACTTTTCATCTCCTTCTCTTACGCAACTCCAAACTGCACCGGCGCACTGCGATGTTTCTATGACAGATTGTTCTCCCTCGCTGGTGTTAAAGCATGTGTATGTGTGAGTCTTGACTTTGCTTATTCTGCAGCTTATAATTTGCTTGTGAAGGCACCATTAAGTATCGTTCTCCAGAGCCTCCCAATAGAGCAGCAATAAGATGAAATGTTGATCTGTCTGTTACCATATAAACCACTCCCACTGTTATATTATTTTCCTGAAGAAGGCCCTGATGGAAGAATTTCTCTGAACTGAGTAAACATCAAGGTAGCTAAGGTGAACCATCAAAGGCATTAGAGCCTGAGGGCCTTGGGGAGCCTACAAATCAAAATCACTAATGACTTTAAGGAATGTTTGAGTTGTTCCAAGGAGGGCTCATGTTTTTAGTCCTCAATTTAATCTTGAGGAGATGCATTCAAAGCAGCTCATCGTCAAAAAAAGCAATGGAAGTTTCATTGTCTGCTTGCGCTGTGTGACTGTCATTAGAGGTCAAGGTCTATTAGCAGCATTCTTATCTCTTCCTCACCGTTTAGACTGCACTTACACAAATTAGAGGCCATGGTGAACAGACTTACTCCTCCTTTAGCTAAATTCACCCCCCCTCAACCTTTCTACTGAACAGTGTTACAGAAAATGTACCCTATGGCTTCTTGATGAAAACACTACAGCATATTTGGTTTGTGGTGCATTTCTTTGATTCAGAAGTATCAAAGTGAGTCAGAGTTCAACCTATACAGCTCAGATTAAGATGAGGAAAAGTATGGTCAAGTTTTTCTGCCGCATATCGAAGCTTAGTAAGAGCCTTTCATATCAGTTTTCAATGCATATGGTACCCCTTTACCAAGACTTCCTGATGCAAATGAAGCTACTGCATATTACATTTATCCATCTACAAAGGCTGTGCCAATAGCAAACAGTAACTGGGAAATGTTAAATAATGTGTAAAATATACAAAAGTGGGTACCCTCTGCATTAAAAACTAACATTGCAGGCTTCTGACCAAACTTCAGTACAAGTTGGAGTGAGAATAGGTTGGGTATCAGGCACAGCTCAAAGATTGATGTGCAAACATCCCATGACCTGGTTTACAGAGCAACTGTTTAGTGCAAGATAGAATAAATGAATTAATGAGTGAATAATTAATTGAATAGTTGAAAATATGTGGAAACATACATCTCTGTTAGTCTGACTGGTGTTTCAGGATCATTTTGATAAATCCTACCATAATTTGTCATTCCATCAGACTTAGAACACTATTGAGGAAATTGGCTGAACCACTCCAGAAACTCAGGATCACCACAATTGTTATTCAGAAGGATTTCAGTAACAACTCAAGATCTTCTCACATAACTTGGCAATGTCTTCCTGCAATTTTTTGTTTCTCCATGACAGTTACTGGCTACCAAATAAATGCACTCTTGAGGAAGTGTCAAACATTGTCATTATTTTGCCCAAATATTTCTTACCCACTTGAACAGACTTGTTTCCTCCTTCTGTTTGTATTGACTTATGCTTAAATATAACTTTTAATCTTAAGGGTTGCTGCTAAGTATTTGGATTTTGAAAACTAATCCTGTGTAATAATCTGATAAAACAGCTAAGGTAGCTTTTGAATTGGTTATAAAAAAGTTAGACTTATAAAGCAACTGAAAATGTTTCTGTTGTGCATCGGACCCAAAGTGAAACTTTTACTCTTCATGCTTTGCTTTTGCTCCTATCTTAATGAAGGTTTGTTCTTTAAGTGCACTGCGATTGTTTTTAACTAAAGGTTCACGTGCTAACATGACTTGTGTTGCCTGCCAATGCTGAAGGTAGGACTGACAGACTGAAATATCTGAGGCTGCTTCGGGCAACAATACACTCAGGGAGGCTAAACAGTCTGTTCAATTATAAATCTATAAATTATTATGTCAGGGTTGTTTATTGTTTGCAGATGGGCCATATATTTCAGAACTGTCAGTAGAAGCAATAATTAATCATTCATTTTCCAAAATCAGACCAAGACCAAACTTTTTGTAATGATTTAAAACATTTTCTTTCATGTTTTGGACTCACAATGGCTTCATATTGTCATCCATTCCCAGTCAGTAAATCTGTGTGTACAGACGTGCTTGTGAAATCAAGTCATAGTGCAAATATCAGCTGCTAAACATTAAACTTTAAAGCTCCATGGGTATGTGATCACAGACCATCCATGACCTCTTGCCTGAGCCGCTGCTTGTCTGTACGTGTTGCAGTGGTCAACTCAGGCCAGCATTACCTCAGGAAAGAGATTTTGCTATGAAAACACCAGCCGTCTCCGCTGGCTGCCTCCAGTACAAACACTCCCAGGGCTCCCAGAGGGAGGTTGGGTGGTTGAGGGGGTAGAGAGGGGCTGGAGGGACCTGGGAACGTGGAACAGTGGCTGGGGGACAGGTTCCATTCAGGAGGGTGTAGCAGATTCCTCCAGTGTGCTCTGCAGGAAGCATGGTTGATGATCACACTATTGTGGCTGACTAAAAAATGATAAAGGGGTCAGATGTTAAAATCTCCATCTGAACATCCCAATCAGACACAAGCTGTAACTTTGCGTCTTTGGCAACCCCTCTCATGTGCTGATGACTATAACTGCTGGAAGCAGTAACTGGAAAAGAAATATCTGTCAAAAATAAAACTAAATTCTCTTTTCTTTTTCATTTTTTCCTCACATTATAGCTGAACGAGTCGAGTCGGCTTATTCCCAGTTATGCACTTTAGAAGCTGTCAGCTTGTACACATATTGCCTAAACCTGCATACAATGAGAAACAGAAAGTAAAGCTCCCCTGTTGTATGATCTCATAGTTTGATTCTGTTCACTATAAGCAATTTAATGAGTCAGACTTTTCCATAGATTTTCTTGAGAACATAAAAAAGAACATACTGTAGGTGGGGAAACAAGGAAATGAAATAAATCCGTTGAACGTTGGATCTTCTTGACCTCATCAAATCTGCCTGATTACTCAACGTGTTGGGAAATGAGGTGGATTTTATCATATTTTTGGTCACGCTATGTACTGTAGTTTATTTTGATTATGCATATGACTTATTCCATTCCAGCTTACAAAACGTTCATAGTTTATGTCATGGACCCAACTGATCCGACCGATGATACCCACACAAAACAATAACAAAGAACAACACACACATCCAAAAGTTTTCATTAGCAGGAAAATGGTCATAGACATACCTTTATTTC
Source organism: Atherinosoma microstoma (assembly GCA_037177055.1). Classification (NCBI taxonomy): domain Eukaryota; kingdom Metazoa; phylum Chordata; class Actinopteri; order Atheriniformes; family Atherinidae; genus Atherinosoma; species Atherinosoma microstoma. Next base: position 4,944,796 of record JBBBVU010000025.1, read on the forward strand.
ATGTGTGGAGCCTGATTAAACACAAAGAATTATGATTTAATTGCTTTTCCTGAGCTGCAGGACATTTGTTTATCTGTTGGCTTTTGCGTTAAGGCTTTTGGCAAAATACGGTGGTTTGTAAAAGCAATGATGTTTATCAGCCAATCCACATTTTGGAAGTTCACAAAAATGCTTGCAAACACCTTATGCAAATGTCAGCTTGGCCCTTTTATTGTTGAAATCAAACCATACATGAACTGAACTTTCCTCTGTGCTGGTCAGTGCTTCTGCAAATCTGAAAATGTTCACCCTACTCCAAACAGTTCATTTATTATCAGTGGTAATTAAACAGCTCTATGTAATCCATTTGCCACAGACAATGAGCGAGTAGAGAGATATCGACTACCCAATCAGAACAGAGACAGCCACATGAATTAAGCCTTTAACAAGATATGAGGTAGATAGTCAGAGGGGAGGAGTTAGGAGGTCACATTAATGTGTTTTGTCATTTCCTTCATCATTTCTCCCACTTCCTGGGGTGCTGTAGATAACCAGCCCAGATCCTGCTGTGTTTGCCAGTGATTGGCTGCCACAAGCTTTTACCTAATAAGGCTTGTCTGATTGGCCCACAGGAGACAATGGCATGTGTAAACAGCCCCTGGGCTCTGGACAGAGCAACACAGCAGTCCCTTTGTTATTTAGGTAGCTACTCTAACTGTTGGCAGTTGACTCATGCATGATCACACACTCACTGGTTGCAGTTAGAGTTGGACTTAAATTAGGTTTTGCGGCCTATTGTGGAACCAGAATTTTTGGGGCAAAGCTGCCAGTGCTCACTCACCTGTGTTAGTATTAAGTATTTTTTAAAAGGTGACCAGGAGCAGTAGTTCATTTACTCCTGTGCTGTCCCCAAAGATTCAAGATTCTTTATGCCATGGTTATAGATTATTATTGCAATCAAAACTAGAACCCACAATTCATCTTTTAAGAAACCACTTCATTTACACAGCAGGGGAGATGAAGAAGACTGATGCTGGTCATTAATTCACTCTTTCCTGTGGGGGCAGCTTATCAAAGTTGTTTCTGTCCGTTGGCATCACCGCTGTTTTATTTTAAACACAAGGTTTCCTTTTGTGTGGGTGCTGTGACCAAGTCATGACAAGTGTTGTTAGGACACAGTTTTATAGTTTTTGTAACCTTGTAACCACTTATGTTATTTTGATGATAGCCTATTAAATTACTCATCAAAAGCCTAAAATGGGTATAAATGACGTGAAAAGTGCCTTAAGTTGCATGCTATTTATACAAGTTGCAATAAGATGACAATTATGCTTGACGCAGAAGATGGATACACAGACGGACGGACAGTTCCGTCTGTCTCCTGCGTCATTTACGCACGTAATTGGCGCATTTTCAGGGCCCTTGTGGATCCGTTGGTTGACGCAGCAAACAAGACAACACCACCTTAAACTCTGGGATCAGTGTTGAGCGCTTTAAATCACATGGGACCAGCGACAGAAATAAACCGGACAAAAAGAAGAGGAACAGGATAAAGAAGAAGTCAACGACGAAGACAACAACTGTAGATGTGGCGGGAGCTTTTGAAGAAGGGCTGTGTGGGTGTATCGGCCATGTTTGGTGGTTGCAGACAACTTTACTGCGGTGCATTACCACCACCAACCAGTGTTTGAAACTGATGTCAGAACGCAGGAGTGAACTCTGAACTTAGCACTGCTCACTAGTGGATGAATTGACTTCATAACCACGGCAACATAAAAGATGCATGGAAGTATGAAGGGCTGCGATGTATGACAACCCTTGAAAGGGACGTATCTATCACATACATAGGGAAGCATAAATGGTCCTTTAGCTTGGAATCTTGGATATTGACCCAAAACTTTCACAACTTTTATTGATCATGGTGAGAATTGACATGAAAGAGTACCCGGTGCATGTCAACAAGATGCTCAGGGAGTTAGAACGAGCTCATATTTTTTATCCTGAGTGAATTTCATACCAAGTGAATAATTTAGCACAGTGTCCTGTATGGATATTTATGGTCATTGATTTTGAGCATCCCTTACTCTGACATATTGTTCTGCCCCTATTCTGCCCAGCCCCGGCAATAAAAATCAACATAGAAGGTATCCTTTAGCTTTAGGTTTCAGTTTTAAACATAGTATTATTGCCTATATACTGGCATTATGGATTAGGATTACATATTTTAAACCAGACCTAAACTTACTACTTTTGGTTCTTAAACAAGCAGTTTCAGTGCCTTTACCCAACTGAACAGGAAGTGTAAATAAAAGAAAATGGTGAATGAATTAAAACAAACAGAAATAAATGTTATCATAAGATGCCTTCAACTCTTACCTTTTGTTTTTTGTGCATGTGGCTTCCTTCCACCTCTCCTCCAGCCACCTTATAAGGACCTGGTCATTTTTCATATGTAAAAATGTGAGCGTGAACTTTTATTTCAGTGACTAATGTTTTACTAATGTTTCTGTGGCACATGAACCAAGGCATTGAAGCATGAAGTCTTCTTCTGTGAGTACCACAGGTTTTGACAGTATTTGACACCCTGGAAATGAGAAAATGATGGCACTAAAGGGAAACATTGACCTTTGGGGTATTGACTTTTGTATCAGTACTGTCATTTGATTGATTGTTTAGATTGTTTAGTTCACTTTTGTGTGTCTAAAACTTGAATTCGTGCTATGCTGCTGAGTTTTTCTTCAGCCTTTTAGATCACATGACTTAAACCGGAGTGGACATCACACCTTTAACAGTTTTTGTTTTAAAAGATGAAATAAGATCATTTTCTAAAACGTATTGAACCAAATCTTATCCAAGAATTTCTGAATGGATATTCATGGCTTGGCTTTACTGATTGTGACTTTCCTATTTTAAAGCTGGTAATTTTTTTACAAAGCATACAAGATGTTCAAAAAAGTTGTCTTTAGCATATGAGAGAGAATTTAAAAAAATATGTTGTTAAATTCAGCATCTTCAAAGAGAACTTTTTGTGCCAAGACATTATATATGGCATAGATTCTTTCTCATGCAAGGCTGAGTTCTTTGTCGAAACCTTATGGTACGCTACTGAACTTATTTTTGTACAAGTAATCATAGGGGAAATTAGTAAATTAAAATTAGATTAATTAGATTAATAGAAAATTAAGTCTAAAAAAAAGTATGTACAGATGTAAAGCTGCCACATCTTTCCGAAGATATCAACTTCTTAGCCAGTTTATTAAAAGGTGATTAACGCATGACTTGGCCCAGATATAAACTGAGAGGTATTCAGCACACACTCTTCATCCTTTGCATATGGTGCCAAGATCGTGTCATCAAGCATAGCTTAGCTAATGCATGTCCCCTGGCACTGCAGCCAAATGAACAGAATACAAACACCTGTCTGCTCTACTTTTCTGTGGATTTGTGATGCGGCTAAGATGTGCCAGTCAGCTATCAGTTTGTTGCCTCACAGCTCAGGTGATTTGGCTGAGTGTTTGTTCTCTGTGAGGAGCAGGGAAGGCTTTATACTGGGTTGGGTAAACCCAGTTGACAGTTTGTGGATGCAGGCCCATGCAAATGTGCTGCAACCGCAGAGGTTTTGACTGGTGTCGTTCAGTTTTGCCTGGGGAATGGGTGAGACGGCTGTCCGTTATACCGGGCCTTGTGGCGGACAGGGCTGTAAAACATGTCCTCAAGGCCTTAAAGGTCAGCGGAATGCATGGAAACTTAATTTAAGTGTGCTGCAGGGGGAACCGGGTGGAAAAAGTTTGACATGAGATGTAAAATTAAGAGTAACAGTTAAATCTTTACAGCTCCTTTTCAGGAAAAAAAGGTCAAATACATAAAGACACTTTTCTAGTTAATGTGGACTTGCGCTGCCCAAACAAATCAGCCAATGAAAACCTGAACCTGGCTGTAGCTCCTTAACAGCACTCCAATTCATTTGTTGCATCTCCAATTTGTGAGTCTGTGAAATGCTGAAAACATTTTCCATTTGTTTCTAGTCATTATGCTCAGCTAACCTAACTTACACATTTATACTACTTTCATCTGTGGCGTAAAGACATAATCATGTACACAATTACATTTCCACTTGTCCCTTTAATATCGTTCTCTCTTTAAAAGTATAGATGTGTGTTGTTTTCTCAGTTTTGTATTATAGTATCTGAAAGGGGTGTTTTTTCATGCCAGACTGAGTTGTTTGTCTAAACCTTATGGTACGCTATGAACTTATTAATATCTTAAAGGGGTGTTTCTCCCTTATAAGGTGATTTGACATGTATCCAAGTAAGTCTAGATGTTCATTTTCCATTGGAAATAAAAAAAATTTTTTTTATATAAATAGGGTATTGCTAAGCTACCTTTAGATAAAGATATTTAATATAAGACAAGTTTGCTACTTCATAGGAAAAAAGCATGTGATTGTCATCTTTGGATATCATTCTTTACTTTAATAAACAAAGTCTGACACCTTATTATCTGAAATATGGACTTGTTGGTATCTTCTATCATGTTTCTGAGATTGGTTTGCTATAACTTTCAGGTAGTGAATCTTTAGCAACAAATCAGTAAATGTAAGGCACTTCAATAAGGCTACCTTTGACCGTGCCAATTTTTTCTTAACATGTTAAGTAAGTAGAAATTTCCTGTGTTAGCATCTGCTGAGTCAAGTGTGTTTTGTGAACTGGTGCATACCAAAATGTTCATACCTGCAATAATGCAAATTAATAATTCTAGAATTATCTTGTTTTGTTCTTTTTATTGTTTGTGCTAGCTTTATTAGCATGCAGGGATTCACCATGATGTTTCACCAACTGCTTGCTTGCAGATTTTGATGAAATGTGTCCAGGTGTTTGATTTGATGCTGCAACGTTAGCTTTAGTCTTTGAACATGCTGTGCTTGTGTCTACATCGCGAGCAACAACTGCGGGTGAATACTGCGGGGCATCCGCAGGCCAGATCATATGATTAATGGTGTCCACACAGTCTGCTCTAATCAGGTCAGATGATTGGTCAAAAAAGAAAAAAGGCAGGCAAGAAGGCTGGTTATTCTTTCTTTAAGGCATATAAAGATAATCTCTAAGCAGTTATTATGCATAAAATCTACATAGTGATGTCATTAAGTGAAGGAAGATAAGCTCAGGCTAAATATGGCATTTCAGCTTTGCAGTCTGTAAGATCTTTTATCTGAAGAAACTGTTATTGAACAGACTGAAAGTAAAAAAAAAAAAAAGCATGAGAACTTAATGAAGTAGATTTTAGCTCCAATACTTTTACGTCGGTTTACCCCCTCAAACTGTTTCTTTCTCTGGGGATGCAATATTTCAAATATGCAACCTTCCCTAAAATTAACATTCTCCTCTCCACCTCTGTTTAACCCAAATCCTTCGTGCCACACCTCAACTTTTCCCCATAACATTTCACCTCTGACTTTTTTCTGCCCTCTCAAGTCATCATTCATTCCCTCTGACACCGTTGCAGACTAAGTTTTGAACATGTGAGCTCCCCCCTAAATAAAACGGTAAATTCCAGTGCCACTTCTTAAAGTAAGATCCGTTTCTGAATTTAAAATAGTGGAAAACCCCTGCATTTCCCCCCCCAAGCAGTTTGTATAAATTAGACAGATGTCAGTTTATTCAAAGCCTCAGAAAGTTGACATGCTGCCTGTTTATGTGCACACTTAGTAAAGACGCTGTGTATTTACACTGTGCATTTTGTTGATGATTCTTAACACAGTCGAAGCAGGCTCTAAAGCCTGTTGCAAATGTGTGCATGAGAGAGAATGGTTGCTTTACTGTGAGTGTGTGTATATGAGTGTGTGTGTGGGATGAGGGTTTAGGCATGTTGTCTGCTAGGCCGTCCAAGAAGCCCCAGGGTAACTCAGTAAAAGAGATAATTATCTTTTATCTGCTGTGTTGTGACGGGAGATTATGGTTCAAATTTACGATTGTTAAGGAGACAATACGACACGAGGCTGCTCTTTTGAAAGTGGCGAGGGGGTCTCGAACATGCGAGAGAACTCCCACAATGTCACAAAAGCTCATCCTTCATATTTAGGCTTGAGGTCTTTGCAAACAGAAAGAAAAAGAAGAGAACAAGAGCATTTTACTTGGAAAAAAGCACTTTACAAATCCTATAGTAGTGTTTAGATGATACTGTGCAGTATAATTGTATATCTTGTAGGGGTTTCAGAGCGATCAATGATGCAACAGACGACAAAATATAAGCTCAGTAAAAAGGGAAGATGTTTGTTATTTCCAATACAACTGGATTTTCAGCATAATTCTAATTAGAATGAGAATGCTTATCTTAAATCTTTATTTTCCCATGGTTAATCGTTTTTATACAATTAACATGTAGTAGATGTATTAGTTATACCAACAAGAACACCAGGATTTCAATAGTATACAGAAAGTATATTGTCACCTTTACAGAACTGTAACATAACCTAAACATTTATAAATAAAATAAAAAAAAATGTTTTATTTTTGAAAAAGTAGAACTCATGGTAGCTCTGTTGTGTTGAATTGTATTGGAGATTTAAAGTGCACCAAGTAAAGTTGCTGCCAGTAGCATTCTGTAAAGAGTGTGTTATATCATATGGATAAACGTTAAGCCGGCCAATCTGGTTTTCATGTCAACCATGAACTGTCTGTAAAAGATGGATATTGTTAGAGTTATGTCATTCATTTCTTTCTGTTTGAAGCCTCAAGTTTATCATTTAGCAGAAACCAACTAACTAACTAAGACACCATAACTAAACAAAGGCACCGTGATACCGATAGGGTAGTTCCCCTGTCAGTCAGGCCCACTCACCAACCCATTAAGTGAATAATCTTAAAGTGTGGAGGAATTTATGGGGATTGGCTTCATTTTACAGCTCTGGCAACCACAAAGCTGTTTCACTTTTCTCAAAACAGTCGATATGACCAAGTGTAAGTCTTATCGGATTCAAGCACAGGAGTCTGATGTATGCCCTGGAGATGCAGAATGATATCAGCGTGTCATCAGTATTGGCCAATAAAGGCTTTGAAACTAAATATTAGCATTGGCCAAAAATCAACTCTGACATACTGGCTGTTGTTGTGGCTAATTTCAGCGTTATGAGATAGAATCATCCAAACATTTTAATGGATAATGTTGAAGGTTTTTCTTTAAATTTAAATATTAAAAAAAGTTATGTGATAGGGCAACAGACTTTGCAAAGGAGATCCAAGTTTGCCTCCTGTTCGAGATTTGCTGTTTTGTTTGTTTTGGCTTTGAAACTGTGGTGCCAGAGAAATATGTTCAGTCTCTTCTCTCACTCACTGATTTAGGTTTAGGCAACATAACTAACTGGGTTGGACAAGGATGCAGGTTGATTAAGGCTGTGATCACAGATCAAAACTTTTTGTAAATAAACAGAACCAAAAGCGACTGATCTACATAAGTCTGATTCTGATGGAGGTTAGCTTTCTTGTTTATATCAATAAATTTTTCCTCTTTACTGTCACCCACTGCCCCATGCATGATCAGGATGAGGGATTAATTCGAAAAGATTTTATGCAATCAATTGGTTTCTTTAGTTAAGCAATTATTTTTAAGAACTGGCTTTAAATGAACACAATCATTATGAATTGGATTAATGAGGATCATGTAATGGATTATTTGTTAGATTATAGTTGGTCTGTAATTAATTGAATTGAATTGAATTGAACTCTATCTTTAAAAGTGCTTTGAGATATTTTGTATTGAATTGAATTGAAGTGAATTGGTTACATATCAGTGTCACTTTTTTTTTTTTTTTTTTTTTTTTCAAAGCTCCCCTGAAAACTACACAAACAGTTTGATACAAAATAAGTGTGATTTTTTTTTTTTTTTTTTTGTCACATTGTAAGATTTAAATTGTGCTTTGACTCATTTTTGGTGCCTGTTTTCTCAATCAAAAGCATCAACCTCTCCAGCGCCGTACCAAATAGCACATGTTTGGGCCGAATCCAGGCTGTTTTGGGCACCTATGGCTCAGTTACGGCACTGGCAAGGGTGGTGTGGGCCAGAAGTGGACCAGATGTCAAATGCCAACCTGGCTTGGATTATGGCAAGCCTCTTGTGGACCACTATGGTTCAGATGTTAGTTGTTGGCCTAGATGTGGATTTGTGGGCCAGAAGTGGTCCTTATACAGGAAACCTACCTAGACATACATTATGGCAACTTCCTTATGGGCCACATGTGGTTGAGTTTTGGTCGCCACACTCACAATAGTCAATGGCGTAAGTAAAGTCCAAATTGGGGGCAAACAAAAATGCACTTTTGGGTCATATTTGGGTCGAGCATTTTTTTTTTCTCTGGGTTGTAGATTAAGTACAAATCTTTCCCTAAACCAAAGTGACGGGTATTTCTAAGTGACCTTTTGAAACAAAGTTAGGGTTTGACATGCTCAGTAATTTAGGTGAAAATAATTTTATTAAATTATTCTTCCATGGCTTTAATATGAATATTTCTCTAAAAAAATTTCTGACATTGCACCAAAATTATGTCAATTTTTGAAAATTAGGTGGGAAATTGTAAAAGAATTTCCTGAATGAAAGGAAAGGATGGATTTCTTCGGATTCCAGACTACCAGACCAAATAAGAAAAAGACATTTTATAGACTTACAGTATGTGACCATGATTTAGTTTAGTATTTGTTTGAATTATGGGATAGGAGGAGAATCATTTGGCCACAACACACGACCTGCTTCCTGACATGTGACCACATTGACACAGATTGGTCACCCTGCCCCATCAAACCAAAATTACTAATCCAAGACTATTTTGTACATAAAAAGAAAGCGTAGCACTCATACAGGAAGAGATCAAAAGTTTTACTGAAACCATACTGTCTGAAATTGTCGGAAAGGTGTGGTGGAACAGCTGACGCATCCTGTACAAATGAGCTCCTTCTTCCTGTGGTGTGCTGTTGATAATTTTTAGCACTACGAAGATTTTTTTCTCTGTGTATTTTGAAAATCCATATCGCCGTTTGATTTCAAGCAACGTTTGCATTTTGATGTATTTTCGATGAGCTTTGCATCCCAAAAATTCCTCGACAATTGTGACCCCGAGCTTAACCTGACCTCTGCTGATGATGACAGCGGCATAGGCCTGATGAAGATGGACTATTCCTAAGAGACGATTACACCCACAAATCTGTCACCATCCTCACCTGAAAGACGAGAGGCAGACGCAGAAAGAGCAAGAGACAAAGGGACAACGGGCCAGAAATAAGTGGTTCGTGACGACGATGAGGAGATCAAGAAGAGATCACAGACAGTTCCATCCTCACCTGAGCCTGTGGATGCGACTCCAGTCACCCTTGGCCGACGTCCACAGCCAAACACTGAGGGGAAAAGGTCAGCCAGAGGCCATGGGGTCCTACCGCGGGGCAAAGTTCTCCTCAATCCCTTAACAGACTTACTCACACACACACACATACCCTATTCTCATTTTCATTCCAAATGCCCCCTTGACCTCACTATTAAAACACAAGAGCAAATCCCCCGATTGGTCACAGTGGCTCAGAAACAAATGATGCCAAATACCTGACTTCTGTATGGCCTTTTCTGCAGGGAGGCATGAGAGGGCTGCAGCCGCTGTGTTTGACATTCCACTAAATATATTCCAATATAGGAAATGTGGTTTGCAAATATTTTAAGGGGGCAGGAGGGATTTGTTTGAGATGTGCATTGGTAGAAGTTGTGCTGAACCATACCTACTAGAATGAGGTCTTTTCTGCATATGAAGGGATTGAGTCAAACATCACTTGTAATGTACATAAAAGGAGACAAAGGAAATGGGGAAAGCTTCAAGTCAATGAAAACGATCCTGACTTGTTTTGTTATTAGAGATTCATGAGTATTTACCGGAAAGCTAAGAATCACACAGATCGAGGCAAGTATAGTTTTTTTTTTTTTTTTTGTGGTTATTAGCAGATTGAAAGATAAATGTGTTGATGAGGGTGAAGGCAGCCTACGGTTTGTTGGCAAAACTACACGAAAGCCACCAAGTCAAATTTTAGAAAACTTTAAGAGCTGGCGCATGCACAAAGGCACTTAAAGGCCTTGATGGTGGATGCATACACGGGATATATAGGTAGAGTATGCAAAAATTCTGGCATCAAAGATGATTGTGGGGAAAAAAGTATCCTTTGCATGTTTTCTTTCCCATGTCCTTTTCATCATCTGCATGCCACTTTGCTTGCTAAACGCTTCATTTCATTTGAATTTTTCCCCCCCTTTTTGTTTATTTTGTGACCACTCTTTATGTTTCTGGCAGTAGATCTAAACTTTAGGTGTTCATTAGTCCCCCATCGCTATTCTACAGTCACTTGTAAATCATTGAGGTTTGATTAAACCACTGAGATTATGAGCTGCTCTGCATGCATGCAAAGAAAACCGAAGTGACTCTGATGGACATGTTTGTGTGCAAACTTGTCTGTGCATTAATGCGCAGAAGACACTGTGTATGAATTCCAGGAATGATAATGATGTCAAAAAGGTTACAGTAGTTTTCAGGTTCTGCTTTTTGGGGGCAGCAGTAGGCGACTTTGTGCAGAGGAGTGCTTTCAGTCCTAAAAGGTGAAAAAGCAAAAGACCTCAGAGGAATTCATTTAAATCAGATATGCAACACGTTTTATATTACATTTAAACAGTAATTGCAGCGCTGCTCTTGCAGTGGTCACCAACTTTAGTGTGTTATAACTGCTGATTAACTCATTCCCCTTTTCTCAGCTTACATCACGGATGCAGAGCATGCTCCATCATGCAGAAAGTAAGTTTTTGTTTTGAGTTTTAAAAACTTGGATGTGTTTGACCTCCTGAGAATGAGAACTTGGAGCTAAGCTAAGCTGACAACTTTAAAGCTGCAAAATGAAGCTCCATCCACACTGCGGTTTACTCGGTGTGAAACCAACAAACAATTCCTCTTTTTTATAAGTTGAAGTCCCAGTAGTAGAGGTGAAACAATCTGAATGGGTTACAGAATGATCAGAGACACTTTTAATAAAAGTTTTAAGCAAAAGTGTGCTAAAATGTGGCTGTTTTATATGCATTTAACACCTCAATACCAGAAAAAAAATATTCTTAAGATTTTTGCAGCTCAGTAAGTTTTAAATATTTGCAACTTGTTTGAGGTTTATTTTCTTTGAATATGGCAAGACAAAAACCTCTTCAACAGCACAGTGCCTGTGTGACCCGACCAGCCTGACCCTGCTGTTTGATTTGTTCTTCCGTTGCTACTGTTTAATTTTTCTCTTCCTGTTTGTGCTTAACTGGCCGTAAGAGCAGTTCCTGAGAATGCTGGTTTAACGGCCCAAAAAAACTAAACAAAAACAAAAAAAGAAAAGAAACGGCTCATCATTGGTTGTTGTGGTTCAGGGTGGGTAAAAGGGTGGGGGTGTATGTGCAAAGTGGCAGAGATCACACAGAAGAAGAGATGGCTCTGGACCACAGTGCTAACATGTCAACAGAGATTAAACTAGTTTATTATTTTCAAAGAGGAAAAAAAAATTACGAAACAAAAAAGCAGTCATATTTTACACTAGTGATTATTATTAAATTTTTACAACCATTCAGTCTGCATAACATAAAGAAATAATTCTACATCTTTGTTTCTTTCGTATTTTTGGTACTCTGATTTATACATACAAATAACAAATACAGGAACTTTTTTTTTCACAATGCATATAATCTGTGGGCAAGAAGACAGTCTTTCAGGTGATCGAATGTGTGCGTGTATGTGTGTCTGTGTGTGTGTGTGTGCGTGCGTGCGTGCATGTGTTTGTGAGAGTGTGTTTGTTTCAACACAAACCAATTGCCCGAGACCTATAGCACATCCAAAAAAAGGGGGAAATAAAACAGAAAAAAACAAACAAAAAAAAAATGAAGAGAGCCACCGGTGGCTAGAGCCACCGACTCTCTGCAAACTTAATGCAACACAATTCATGCAGGCAAAATCTGAGGCCTGCCCTTTCTCAAAAGTCTGTCCCTCTTGTCTTCTCACCTCTTCTTCCTCCACTTATTTTCCTTCCTCCGGGGTTGGAGGCGTCTTCTCCTCACTCCTCCGGCGGCGAGTCTCTCCACCTGCTACGACTCGTACCCTTCTTGTCGTTTAGCTGCCCTGGGGCATGTTTCCTTTTTTTTTTCTTACTTAATTAAAAAGTCTTCATTAAATGTACTGTATTTCATACAATTTGTACAAATATATTCAGTCTCCCCTCATCTTCAGCAGAAGAAGGAGCAGAAGAAGAATGGGAGCAGGGGGTTCCTGTTACACAGGTGAAAGGTGAAGAGAGGCGGGTTTGTAAGGGAGAGGGCACCATAAAAGTTCTTGTAATGTCTGTTTTGGTGATGTTGTAAGTGGAAAATGGCTTTTTGTACACAAATGGAGCTCCTTTTCGTGTGGATTGGCTGGGAGGGCAGCCTCGATGTGGTGGCCGCGGCGGTGGCGACTCTGGGAGAAATGTTCTCGCTCTCCTGGGTTGGAGGAAAAAATAAAGGAAAAATCTTCCCCCTGGAGGTCAGTGAGCCAAAGTCGAGTCAAGTCTGCAAAGCATTCACATCGCAGAGGTACGCTTTGATTTTATAAAAATAAAGAGACAACCGAGGGAAAAAGGAGCCTGTCACTCTCACGTCGTGGCTCGGCGGTGAGACAGAGGAGCTGTTAATCGAACCGAGGAGCAGTCTGTTTGTCTTTTGGGATGAGGAAGCAGGTCAGCAGAGGTACCGAAGGGTGTGGTGGTGGCAAAGCCAAGGGTTCAGGAGCGGTGCTCCATGGTGGAGGCGTAGAGGGGCCTTAACCCATGGCTGTCACCATACTGGAAGGGTGGTGGGGTGCAAAGGGGAGGCTTGAGGAAGGGTGCATGGGTGTGGGGGTGGTCAGCATGTGGCCGGAGTGCGAGAAGGGAGGGAAGGAGGTCATGTGGCGGGACAGGGCGGCTGGGCTAAACGAGCTGCTCTTGTCCATCAGGCTCTTGGAGAAATCATCCATGTTGTCTTGGGACTTTTTGCTCTTCTTTGACTTGCTGGACATCTTCCTGTTCCTGGTCTGGATGCCTTCCTTCTTCATGGTCAGAGGTCGGTTGATCTGCTCTCGAAAGGAGACAGAGAAGACGGGAGATTAGTATTTTTGCAGAAGATAGAAAACCTAGAATTGTTGATTTCAGCATGTAAACTTTTATGCTCCAAATAAGAAGCAAGCTTTAAGCGAGGAGTATAACCAAGTTTTAGATTAAGAAGAATGTGGCTCTCATGGAGCTTTTAAGTTTGGCGTTTGGACAGACATGAAGATCTGTAATGGAGTCCTATTAAGAGCAAAATCTGACTGTCTCTTTCTCAAAACAGAAGATTGTTTATACATTCGCTCCGTGTGTCTGGATTTAAAATTTTGATTCCTTTAAGCTGGACTGTATCTGAAGAGTGCCAAAAAGAAAGAGAGAAAAAAGAAAGATGGAGTGAGATGGAGGGAAGGGAAGCTGAGACGGAGAATGGCATGCCAGCTAATGCTCAGCCTGTCGACCACAGAGACTCATGGCCATGACGACCGTTGCCGTCGGCCAAGTCCTTCCACCCTCCTCCACAACCGTGTGGCCATCTCTTGGCCAAAATGGTCCCAGCTGCCATTTTCCAGCATAGGTTTAGCTGGGAATGAGAGCAGGATGATGGAATGCCGGCTATGGGCAGGATTATGAGGGGAGGTGGATGAAGCCGACTGGCTTCCTGATCTTTCTCACTGACTTCCCGCAGAAATGGGAACAGGGATTTCTTCCTCTCTCTCTCAAGCTGTCATAGACATTGGTAATTTTCGCTGACTCTTTAAACAGAGTGAACTCGATGATTAGTGGAGGGCAGAGATCTGTTCTCACCCCCAGTGATGTGGTTTCATTCTCTGAGCTGTGATTCTACACTGGGTGACTTTCTCCAGCTGTCAGGCATTGCTACGCCCACCTCAAGTCAGTCAGGTCTGTGCTCTTTGATGCTGAGATGTCTCACAGAGGAAGCCTCAGGCTTTAGGCCTGCGCTCGGCCGCCGCCCCAGAACATCAAGGCAAAACGTTTCAGTCAATGACCACTATAATATACAGAGCACGAGCTCTCACATCCTTCCAACACTGACAGCGAATCACCTGAAACCTCAGTCTGTGAACAGAGGTGTCAAAGCTCAGCACACTGTAGTTCACTGAGAAAACCCCTGATTACTCAAAAGAGGTTGTCTATGTTTTGGGTTTTAAGACAGCCTCATGTTTTGTGGCAACTTCTCTGTGTTCACAAGCTTCTTATCTGAGCTGAAGCTTAAGGGACAACAAAGCGCTGCCATCAGGTGTTTTGGGACAGTGGAAGCATATGCAGGCCAGCTGGAACTCTGCTGAACTCTCCATGAAGAATGTAGATTAGTTTCAGACGGAGCAAGCCTCAACAGAAGTCTGGATTTACCAAAATAGACTAATTTGACAATTACACCCAGGTCAGGGTCAGTTCAAATGGTAATACGTAACTGTACAATATTATTCTTCTCTCCATTTAACCTCGATCTGAATCTGCCTCTGCAGCACCTAACTATCTGCCAAAAGTAACATGGGAAAATGATTTAACAGAGTGCGCTTGCGTGACAAGTAGGGTAGCGGAGCAGGATACTCTTCTCCTTCCATCTGTTGTCGGTGAGAGGAGTGGGAAAAATTACCTACATGTGGCCTGAGAGCAGTTAGCCCGCTTATTATTATTATTAGTTTGAGCTACAATGGCTGTTTGATTAAAAGTGACAGCTTTGTGCACAGGAGAGGGGGGAGAGGGAGAGATAAACGAGTCCCTGGGGTTTTCAGATTGAGGATGTGAAATGATGTGGTGAGGCACTAACCAACCCAAAACGAATCAGACGGATTGGTGGTCAGAGGGGGGACTCCAAGTCCCTGGCGTGTGTGGAACCAAAAGGCTAGAAATACCACCAAAAAAAAGACGGCTTGGAAATTAATCGAATTTTAATTAAGCCTCCTTCTTTAATATTCAAAAGCAAATCGGCTGTGGGCTTAGTTCACTTAGGTCTTCTACGTTTTAGATTCACACTTACTGCCAATAAATCATATTAATTCTACAGTATTTGTTATCGCAGTGGCCCCGGAAATTCTCAGTAGGGACCAGTCAGATAAAAATATTCTACGGTTGGGAGGGAAGAGGGAGAAGTGCCCAGCAGGACTTGAAAAAAATAGAAAAATATTCAAGACCAACCTTGATGGGTTTGGAGAGATATCATGTGAAGGTTTATTACTTACATTGTGCAGTTTAAAGTAGAGGCCGCAGGCGTTGCACACCGGGTCCCCGTTGGCATTTCTCCGCCACAGCGTCGTCGTTGTTGTTTGACAGTTTGCGCATGACGTCCCTGCGCGCCTGGCTGCAGACTGCACCAAAAAAATAAAATAAAAAATAAGGGGAAAAAAAGGGGGCCAAAGAAAGAAAGAAAAATTAAGTCACATGACCTCTACATGACCAATCAACAGGAAGATTTATTATGAGAAACGTAAAGGCCCCATGGCATGCCTTAAATACACTTAACAAGAAAAAATACAGAATCTATAAGACGTAAGTCTATATGCACATCATCATCTACAGAAAGTCTACTTTACATTTAAATGAATGCAATAAAGAAAATGCAAATGCATTTTCTTTTTATTTCAGATTAAATTAGGTACAGTAATTTACAGTTAGCAGTTTAAACAGCTTCACTTTCAGTGTGTATACATTCTACATATCCGCCCAATGGAATTCTTTTTTTGCATTTAGCGCAAGCTGAAAATAGTTTAAAAATAGGGCCAGAAATACCAAAAAAAAAAAAAAAAAAAAAAAAAAAAAAAAAACCCTTTCCCCCCAAGTTCAAAAACAACTCCCCAAACCCCCCCCCCAGAAAAAACAAACCCCCCACAAAAAACCCAAAACCATTCCCTT
>JBBBVU010000025.1:4969331-4982536 GCA_037177055.1 Atherinosoma microstoma
TGTGTGTGTGTGTGTGTGTGTGTGTGTGTGTGTGTGTGTGTGTGTGTGTGTGTGTGTGTGTGTGTGTGTGGTGTTTGTCCCTTCACATCCTGTGTACTCATCAGGAACTGCAATCATTGTTTTCCCCTCATAAATATAAAATTTCCTTCCGTCAGCTGATTAATCAGGTCAGAAAGATAAAATCTCACAACAATAATAGTATAAGACTTTATAGATTATAATGGTCAAATGACGTCACAGGTAATAATTATAGAAATAATGACAAGGGGGGCAATTGTTTTGTTTTCTTTCTTTTTGTTCTTAAAGTAGCAATAAATTTACTGAGATAAATAGCAGCAGGGTGCAAAATAAAAATAAATGTGGGTGTTTGGTTTTTCATTAAGGTCTGTTTCATCATATCCTTTGATATCATGAGCTCATAATTTGTCATATTTTTTTCATTTGTTCCACAACACACTGACACAAGTTCCGCGACTAATATAAATCTTCAATTTGACAACAGAATCAAATGAAAATAAAAAACATGTGTAGCATTAGATTAAAATAATGTTCAACAGAGCATGTTGCTTTTTGTGGTTAAAAAGAAAAAGAGTAAAAAAAAAAAAAGAACAGATAGCCAGTCAGACATGGTTACAAAGTGAGATATTTTACTAGGTGAATGGTCCTTTTTAAATATATACATTTAGAAACCACCCAAGCACCGCAGGTAATCTGTTTGTTACATCACTCTGAGTCATTTGTCACCTTTCTAGTCTTTTCAAGAAAAAGAAGCTCTCATTCTGTCAGCATGTGAACCAACTCGGTTTCTTAGAACAAAACGAGGGCGTCAAATTCTGCTCGTCGACTGCCGCGAAACTTGAAAACAGAACTGGTTTTCCTAGAATGATTTTGAAATGAGACCAAAAGCTGAAATCATGATTTTTTTTTCTTCGAGAGTCTAAAAAAGCTGTACCCTGTATTCTGTGTCATTCTTCCCAACGAAAAACAAGGGGGGAAAGAAAGAAAAACGGTCTGTCAATTGACTGACTTGTGATGCTTATCTGTGTCTATATCACTTCTCGCCAGACGCACTGATGTAATCTGTCATTTGACGCACGGGGCCTTTTCACCTCTTTAGCCTATGTATCTCCAAGCAGGAACCATTCAAACTCCTCACTATATATTGAAATAAGTTATCAATTCTTTATGTAAATAATTTGAGCCCAACATTATTCCATAAGCATGAAAACCCCAAAACAGCAAGTAAAAAAAAAAAATCCTGACAGTGAAATACCTGTCTCTCCTTTAAGCGGCCAGTGGTACTTTTCCATTCGACTCGAAATTTTCTAAAGATAATTTGATTCAGTTGGATTTTTAATTAAAAAAACAAAACAAAACAAAACAAACAGTCAAGCTAATTTTGAAGGGGATGGAGGAAAAAGAAAGATAAATGACATCTAAAATAGCCTCTAAGATCAATACAAGGTTGCGCGAGGTCGCCTCTGCAGATAACCGCTGGAGCTATTGGTCTGTAACAGTGCGCGCGCGATGCCTCTTAATTTAGCAACCTAATCATTCTAACCGCGACACTTTCTCTGCCATATCAACATATATCGACCAAAGACGGAGAAACTAATAATGGTGGGAGAAGCGCAGCTTCAGCAATTCCCTTTTTCCCCTCCTTTTTAAATGACCCGCCGGCAAGGTAATCAGATCAATTTCACGGGTTTGCGTGGGATTCTGCCTCTACCACCAACCTGAACGGTGAGTAATAGGTCGTTAAAAACCCTCATCTTCGCTATTTTGGGGGTCGATTTTGAGGTAGGTAACGTCATATCTTAGAAAAGAGGGTTTTTTTTTTTTTTTTTTACATATCAATCCAAATCAGGTTTGGTGGACGAGCAGGAGAGCTAAAGCGAACGTCGCTGATTATAACCAACCCCAAATAAATTGTTATAAAGAGCATGTTTAGGTCAACAACAAACACACACAGACAACAATGGCGGTCGCTATGGATGTACTGTCAGTACTCCCTCTTTTTTTTTTAGTTTTTTTTTTTTAGCAAGTGCACGCAGCCGATCATGAACTCCAGTAAAAAATAAATAATTTTAAAAAGCGGATTTATTGAACCTACTCGTATTTTTCGTTTCCATTCTATTTATTTTCATTGAAGCTGTCGACCCCAAAAGTTTCCAATCATTCACAGCTCAACATCTGAGCCCCACAAATGCAAAGCCGCTGTATGAGGCAGCCCATTGGACGGAGCATTTTAGGATGCAGCGGGGCTCTTTTTTTCTTTTTTTTTCCTCCGGAGCGAATCTAAATATTTACTGACCTGTAGTGGACGCTGGATGGGGCGGTGGCGTTTCTTCTGCTGATGTTAAGAAAGAGTGACATAGAGATGGAGGCGCCGATGGCATTTAGAGACAGGCTGAGGGAGAGAGAGAGAGAAAGGCAGAGAGTGAGAGCTGCAGACGGAAAGAAGAAAAAATATACATACTCACAGCGGTGCTGCTGGTGCTGGTGGTGCGCGCGCCCGCCCTCGGTCACCGTGAGGGAGAAACAGGCGCGCACATAGGCTACCATACGGGCCAACCAAAGGCGGCCTCTTTACTTACTGTACTGCCAGCTCTTCCGGGTCTGAATAGAAAGCAAACTAAAGGCAGCACAAACCAATGGAAACAGGCCTACTTTATAGGGTTAACACATAGAGGTAATGTATTCATTTCACTTTCAGGTTGTCATTCATTTGGAAACATTTGAAACATCATCCAAAACTTCAGTTTTTTTTTCTTTTATCTGATATGTTTAGATGCAGCACTTGATCATAACCCTGCTTGCTGTAAGCCCGTATGCTTATGCCTATTTTATGTAATTGGCAAGTATCCTTAAGGAGAAAAAAAAAACGTTTTAACGAGTTTATTGTGAATATTTCTATATAGCTCTGATGTATTTTGCGATTGAGCAACACACATTTCAGTATCCTGTATAAGCGTATTATCTGTTGCCTTTTTTTTCTGTTGTGCCTGAGCAGTTTGTGCTCACTGCAGATCACAAGCTCTCACAGTGACATAGAATGTTGCACGTCCTTTTGTGTTTGGAAAAGGAGCCCTTTCTCTCCTCTGCCACAAAGGACAGATGAAGCCATATAGCTGGTGTCTAATCAACAAAAAAGAAAAAAAAAAAAAGATGCGCCGCCAAACTCCACAGCAAATTAGAGCCACGTTTTAAAAAAGAAAAGGGAAAAGAAATCCCATGTAGGGCAAACAAATCTGAAATCTCTCACCGTGTGTTAATGTGATCTCAGCTACGCATTGTGGTCTGGTGGGTACATCCAAGCGCTAACCCGGAGCATATATATATAGAGAGGCCTACTAGCCTGCTTACTGACACCATGGTTGATTGAAAGGAGCACCAAGCAAATCCGATCCTTCTCTCTGTGAAATGCACTGAGGAGAAGAGAGGAGGGAGAAGAAGAGGGGAGGATGCTGCAGGCTTTTGGTATCTCTCATGTTGCGCCTTGACTCTTTGAAGGAGAATGTAAACTGATCACACCCCAAATTTATCTTTGAGGAAGGAATTCAATTAAGGTAATAAATTAAAGATAATTGGCGCAAACCTGCGTTGTATAAACTTACGAACGCGACTACAGCCAAATGCGTCTTTTTAAAACCAATGAATAATTCAGTATTTCCATGGAGGGGTGAGCGGAGCTTTTCATTTAGGGAATTAGTATTTCAGTAAATAGAATTACAAAAGAAGACATCCAGATAGTAATGATTTATTAATCTGCGTCTGACGCAAATAAAGTGCTTATTTTTTGGGAGGGAATGATTAGCTTTTCGATTCCAATGTAAAGGTGAAAGCAAATGCGCGAGTTGATGGATTTGATATAATGAGATACATTGATTAAAGCTGCATTTATGCTTAAAGGATATTAAAGGTGTAATAAAAAGATTAATTGAGGAAAAATAACGAGAATCAATTTTGTCTACAATGCGCAAATAAATAAAGGAGGGAATGATTTTTAATTTGTTTTTTGTTGTTTTTAAGAGTGTATGATTTGTGTGTGTGTGTGTGCGTGTGTGTGCGTGTCGGGGGGTACTTAATTAACTGTAAATAGAGACTGTGAATGCCCCGGATGTTGTTTAAGGTTTACTTTACGTTACTAGGCCGCGTTGAGAGGGGGTTGCGTGTTGTGTTGTTCTCCTAGTAGGCCTACCGGTCTCTAATGGTGATGCCCAAGTCCAAAGTCACGCTCCTCTCCTCTCTTCTCCTTTCCTCTCGCGTGCGCCCTTCGCCGTGAAATCGCGTGATTAATGTAGAATTTGACGCGAGCAAACCCGCGTGACAGCACAAGCTGACAACAGCTAGAAGCACAAACCCCTCTGCTTCCCCCCACACACACACACCCTCCCTACACACATACACACCCCTCCTCCGGTACACTGGGCCACAATAACAAGCAGAGCCATGCGCACAAGCGGCCTTTTTCTGCGCGTCCATTTCTATCTCAACCAGCTGATATTTATAATCTACCACCCAAA
Organism: Atherinosoma microstoma; assembly: GCA_037177055.1. Lineage (NCBI taxonomy): Eukaryota > Metazoa > Chordata > Actinopteri > Atheriniformes > Atherinidae > Atherinosoma > Atherinosoma microstoma. Next base: position 4,973,858 of record JBBBVU010000025.1, read on the forward strand.
ATATAGAGCCAGCCATTATATTCTGATTAAATACAGCAAATAGAACTCACCTTTTTTTTTCAAGAGTTATTTTTTTTAAAGATTCAGAATGGGCAGTTGTATAAATATCCAAAGTAACCCACCCCATGCACCGCTAGCGCACAAACCTAAATCATTTACGGTCACCCGCTTTTATAGCCTTACGGTGAAGCCTACATTTTATTGGCCACTTCCCACTCCAAATGTGAAATAAATGCTTTGCAGTATATATCCCTCCTTGCTCGCTGCCTACACGCTTCTTTGCTGTAAATCGTCGAATAAGATGACCTTAATTTGAGACAAAACACCACCAAAAAAAGTGTATGTGGCCACGTATTATCTATTCACTTATTTATTTCCTCAATGTGTTTCATTATTCTCATCCTGTGCATCCTCCAAAACGTTAAGCCAGCGTGTGTATGTGTGTGTATGGATGTGTGCCTCTTTTTTTTTTACACGGCGGCTTCTCCCTGCGATTTTATTTTAAAATATTAGGCCGAGGTGGGGAGAATTATAAACGACTCTGCTCTTATCTGCTCCCTTCACGTATCCAGGATCACAGAAGCTGATTAAGAAAGAAGTCACAGCCAACGCTGGATTCATAATGATTTGGAATAATGAATCCTTATCTCCCCTCTGCAGATTATCAGCCTTTCAGCTCGCCATGTTTTGTTACATGGGATAATTTATTGCATCTAATACATCACAATGAATCTGATGGGGGAAAGTGATGGCCATGTTAGGAAAGAGGCTGTTTTTTTTCCTTCTTTTTTTTTTATCCTGGGGCAATGAAATGCCTTTACGATTTTTAATTGGTAAAATATAAGGGGGGATCTGATAATAATAATAAAAAAAAGGAAAAAATAGAAGCACAGAGGTATAATCTTGCCTGCTAGTGTTCCAGCAACACTCTGCACTATAATTAGTGTGTCAATTTCAACCTGAAATTAACAACATCGACCTGCCATCTCTGCTTACGCCGGTGGAGTCAGCTAGATCCTAATTTCGCATGATTTATTTTTCACCAAGAAGAGATAATTAATCATAAACACTGAAACACAGTGCAGTAAAGTGGAGATAACAAAATATTTGCATCTAAAAAGATTCGATGGAGCTAATTCGTTTTCATCCCACCTGATCTGGCCACTGCTGCCGTTCTCCATGAGCACCTCCAACATTCTTTAATTTTCCATGATTAATCTTTGGGTGGTGATGTATCATTAATCACTACATAAGATGGTGGTGGTGGGGGGGAGAGAGACTTGTTGTGAATAGCGGCCACAGCTTGGGGAGCTGTAATTGTTGGGATTGTGGGTGTGTAGCATCATCGTGCGTAGTGGGACGCATGCCATGTCTTTTTTCCTTTTTTCTATTTAGTTTTCTTAAGGGGGATTGGACGTGTAGTCTGGTCTGAAACCCACCAGGGTGCAGTCTGCAGAAGCCAGGTATAACAGTAATAATAGAAATAGTAATAATAATATAGAGATTTATTATTATTGGATAATCAGCCTTTGTTTGGAAGTGATCATTGGCGCACTGCCAGTGCAGCTCTGAGTTTTTGGATGGCGCTATGTTTAAACTCGGGCATGCTCACTGTGCCAGGATAAATTTGCATTTTATTTGCAGCTGTAATTAGCTGATCAGCATCTCTCTCTGTCTCCCCTCTATTTCCCTCTCTGCCCATCTTTCTTCTCATTATGCTTTTTGCCGCCTCTTTCACTGCCTCTCCCCCCAATCCCTCATTTTCCAATGTCCTGGCAGAGCCACCAGATGTTTATCGGTTTTATTCCCAGGGACGCTGCCATGTCAAACAAACCAAGGATGGACACTTACAGGCGGCTGCCAGGCAAGCCTCCACCTCCTCTACCTCCCCTCCCTCCATCTCGTCCTCCTCTTCCTCCTGTTTTCTGGCTGAGCGGAATAATCCTGGGCTGGTTGGCCACTGGGAGTCCAGTGAGGGTTTCATATGAAAAGAGTAAAAACAGCCAGATCACGTTGGCTGTTGCTTAAATGGGGTCCGATTTAATCCATCCCGTGAAAGAAAATCTTAATCTTTTTTCTTTCTTTTTTTTTTTGCCCATGCAGAAATAGGCCATATAAGGGCTAATGTGGAGGCTGCGATGCCCAGATATGGAAGATAGAGATGTGGAGATGAGCTTTAATGAGATGCAAGGCTGGGGAGTTGTGGGGGGACAAACATCCATTCAGGAGTCCTCCCAGGAGAGATCAGCACAATGCAACCTGCCCGTTATCTGCAGGGGAATGTACTCCCTCTTTAATGAGCAGTCGTTTATTAAACACACACACACACACACACACATACTCTTTTAACCTCATAATTGAAAATGGCTTCGCAGGAGCACCTCGACCTCCCACAATGCAGCCGCACTGCTCCGCTGCAGAGGACGCATACAGTAGTTATCTCCAGTGTAGATCACCTGCGCTGCAACAATCACAACAGGGGTTTTGCGGAGCCCCCGTTTGGCCATGATATACAAATATTTATCCACTGATAAGGAACCGCAACGATTACAGATAACCTCCTATTCCACTGCGTCAGAACTATTTTGTCTGCGCAGTCTCAACAATTACAAAATATTTCCCTTTCTTTTCCTCTTTTGACGCTCTAAACTTCTCTGTTGCTTTTTAATTCGTTATTAGGAGACTGGGGCTCCCTTAAGCCGCTTTAGTCAATGACTGTTTGTGGGGTTGTGGAAAGAAAGCAGAGGAGGAGAGAGGGAGGAGGGAGGAGGAGGAGAGGGGGGGGGGGGGGATGAATGAAAGACTGGCTTGATTTTCTTCGCAATCTATGGAACAAATAGCTAACATTTAACGTTTACACCCCGCCTGGCGACTCACTGGCGCTGCAGGGCCGAGCCGAGCCGGGCTAAAGTGTCCCGAAAGCCTTTGGAGGGGTTGTAAGTCCCCGGCTATCGGGTTCTCCATATCCCCCCTTTTAAATGACTGTCAAAGAGGCAAATATCGAATTGCACGGGGTCTCGGGCTCCCCGCCCTCTCTGGCTCTTTGAGCGCTCCCTGCCAGCCTGGCACCAGTAATGCGTTACTGTAACGTGATTAGCTACTACTCCTCCAAAGGGCTTCCAGGGGACTTCCTCTTTATTTCACACGTCTGAACGCAGCTGTCACATCAACATTGAGGGGTCACATCATTCAAAAACTATCCAGAAATGGGCGACTTTTTATGATAGTTTATTGATCCTTGACTAATAAATTACCTTGTCAGTCAGCAGAAGGAGAAAACCGATATGCAGAGACTTTGCAGGACGATTTGAGCCTATTTGAAATATAATAGGGTCTATTAAGCCTTAAAACTAAAAAAGCCACAAGAAAAATGGCTCGTAAGAAGCAATTAAGCTACAAGTTTTACTTGAATGAACTGATTTGATGATGATATTGATGTGGTTCCTGTTACATGAGCAGGAGACTGAAAGTTTTGCAAAGTTCTAGCATTTCTGATTTTATAGATCCAGTAAAGGTCCTCAAGCCTTAAAACTTAACATTTTAAACAAAAAAACTGTTAATTTATCTGATATAAAGTTAACATAGGCATCCTTATATTAGTACGCCATATTCTTTTTTTAAAGCATATTAGATTTACACTAACACACAGAGAACATTTTAAAACGCTGAATTGAGGAAACTCCATTAAATAAAAATAATAAGACAAATTTTCAGTTATGTTTGTACACAACATGGCGACCTGGACAAATTTGAGGAGTCTGGAAACATTTCAGCCAAACTTAATTGTTAATTTATGAAATATCTCAGATTATTTGGTTGTATATTAGTGGATTATTTTCAATGTTCAGGTCCGCAAAGGAAAAGTGTTTGACAAATGTGTATTAATTGGATTATGTGCAGGTAAAACCAAATAACTATTGTCTGACACTAAAAGTTATGAAAGTTTTTTTTTAAATGCATGATTTTTTAAATTATCTTCTATAATTTCACAGCTACAGTAAATGGAATTGTTCTCATTGAGCTGCAACTCTGCAGAACAGATACATGAAACATATGTTCCTTTACAGAACAAAATGCTCCATATGTGCAACTGTAGGGTGATTTATGTTTAATTATAGCATCCATACGTTATTCTATTCTTTATTTTTGTGTATTACACAACAGTTGGTGTAAATCTGAAAAAAAAAGTTGTTTTAGTCGCTTGGTTCTGTATCAAAATGAATCCAAACAAAAATATAAAAAGATAAATCATACATCTGCATTAGGCTCCACATTCTAGGAAGCATACAGATTTAATCTAAGCAGATAAATGCAAAGTGAAGAGTATAAAATCTAAAGTATAGGGCACTAATTTTAGCAGGGATTACCTTCAGCTACACTCCAAAGTTTCCCAGATTAGACACACAGTCGTGTTTGGAAATAGCACATCCTTTTAACAGTGTATAGCCTTATCTACAAGAGGCCTGTGCATTGTCATTAATCTTCACTGGGCTAATTAAATTAATCCATCGCCTCTTGCCACTGGAATATAACGACCACCACTAAATCTGCTGCAGGATAAGGAATTTGTTTTTAAAATGAGAACAGTTCCTGCCTTTAATAGCCTGCAAAAAAAAAAAAAAAATAGAAAAGAATGCACCATTATCTGTTCAATTTATTTAACTTTTCTAGTGGATGCTTCCAAATAAAATGCACCTTTTAGGTTTTAGATTTTTTTTATTTATTTTATTTTTTTGGTGAACAGAAGGAGGTTGGAGAGTTGTGATTTTGATTGACAGTCCGTCCACAGGATCATGTTTAATCCCTGCCTCTCTCGAGCCTGTTCAGAACTCATTTCTCCACCACGAGATGGGGGACTCAGATGGTTGCCAGGGCAACGGTGATAGTGCTAAGCCATTTCCATTTTCTGCGAATGAAGAAGAGTGGGGGGGGGGGGACATTTGCAACAGAGGTCGTCACAAAGTCATTCACAAACACAGCTGAGGGGCCCTGGTACTCAGAAGGAAATAGAATACACGTTACTTCCTCAGGAGTACTGCTTTCATCCTTTATTCATACTCGTAGAGGAAGTATTCAGATCATTTAGGCACTGAAGCGAAAGCAGGAATATCACTCAAGCCAAACCATTACTCTGGAGAAGCAACAAGACAGTGAAACATCCATCCATGATGAAAAATACTCAGTTCCCTTCAGTAACTTATCATTATTTTAAGGAAGATGCATTTAATGCCCGATTCCGCTGACTGAAAGCAAGCTAATTCAATTTAAGCTATAAAAGAAAAACCAAAACATCTTCATTTATTAAGCTATGTGCTGTTTTACTGTTTATAAATGGAACTTTTAAAAGTAAATACACCTTTTAAATGTTTTAAAGTTCAATACTTTGCTGTCAAAATGATGTAAAATAGAAATTAAAGAACCCGAAATCTTCAGAAGCCTTTATTCACATTCTAACTTTATTAAAGTATCATCCTCCCATACTGTAAAGCCAAATCTAAAACCTTAGATCTGTATTGAAAATTTAAAGTATTGAAAGTTCATTTTTAACTTTTTTTGCATCCAAATTTATCTCATGATTATTTTCACTATAGCTGTTTATTGTACTTTAACCATTAATCTGTATATAGTTTGAAATCCTGTAATGAATTAGCTAAAACAGAATCAAAACAGTTGCAAATTTTCTTCATGCGATGGTAAAGGACCAATTCGATGTCTTTTACTTGACATGATATAGAAATAAGAGTAAGATGTCATCACAAAAAGCAATGAAGACAACATGAAAAATAGTCAGTAAAAAAGCAAAGTTATCCATATAAGCAAACAGCACTGACTATTTAAACTAAAAGAAAATAGCATTTCTCATTCTTTGCTTTTTGTTCATCTTTGTACACAAAAGTCTTCATCGGTAAAGTAAACCGTAGCTACAGCTGATAGATGAATGTAATCAATCAGGTGTATAATAATAATAAAGAGGGAAAATAACAATTATAAGTACTTCAGTCTTATATGTGTGAACAATACTTGAGTATTTTTTTAATTGCGTGTTGTAATTCATGGACAGTTAAATACTGTTTATGAATTCAGAGTTTGACTCAGTTTTCTCCAATTTTCTCCAATTCCTCCAAATCTGTCATGACACCACGTGCCGCCAACTACTCCAGCTTTCTATTGCTTCTTTTTTCCAAGTTTTGAGAGACATTTTAGACATGAATACATGAAACACGTCTTGTTTTACATTTTCTTTATTAATGGAGGTGAATGCGTAAATTGAGCAAAATGTGGAAACTATAGCTTAATCCAAAATCTGCAAAGAGAATTTCTTCATTTAACTCCCTATGAATCTTTTTTTCCCCTTTATATCACCATCTCACCTTGAAACTGTAATTTTATCCTAATAATTGAGTTGAGGACTGAAGTTGAGAGTTTTTCCGAACCTTTTAATATTTGTTTACGGATAAACTCAGTTTAAGCTAAAAGAATAATGTTTGAGAATGTGACAAAAATACAAAAAAATGCATGTGGTAAAGCTCTGGAAGCTTGATCGTGCGGATGTAAAATGCATGTTAAAGAGGGAAACTTGGATGTTAAGGGTTTAGGCATGGCAAAAGTGACACACCAAGGCTTACCTACTACATTTTTCCCTCCATCCTTTGTGTCTCCATAGAGAATCCAGCGCACAGCATCATCAGCATCCAGTGACGACGTCCACACGAGAAGATGAAGGTGAGCCAGCCTTTTTGATCAAAGCTCCCGTCTATAAAGCTCCAGGCTGGCCTTCACATACACACACAGACACATACATACACACACCTTCCTCCCCACAACACTGAGAAATGCTTTTGCTTTCAATAATGTTGCAAAAAAAAAAACCTTCCATCTGTCTGTTTGGCATTTTAAATCAACTGTCTGCTTCACCTGCATGTGGAACACTGCTCCCGTCTCCCTGGGGTGCTGCTTACACACAACCAGGTTGACAGAGTCAGCGTGCCGTCAGGGTGTTAATGCACCGCTTGTTAGTTTTAATTAAGTAGCCTTTAGCCAAGTGATCAGTGAGATCAAGGCAGTTATTTAAATAAGCACCACAGGTCACCAGTAAACTGCAGGCGAGAGCGTTGGCTCCAGCTCTGCTCCTTCTCTCCATCACCTGGCTTCATTAATTCCAGACATCTTTGCCTTTCGGTTGACATGACACCACATCTGTCAGAACGTAGCCCACTCTCTCAGTCAGTCCTGGCATCAGTGGTCTCATTTTTATTTTCTGAACCAACCAACTTTCTTACCGAGCAGAAAGCCACAGGCGTCTGCTGAGTGTGTTTGGTCTGTGTATACACGATAAAGCAGAAAGTTAGGTGAAGGACAACAATCTGGTGGAGGAGCCTGATCAGGAGGAATAATGATAATAAGGGCAATAAGGTATCTCTCTCCAGCACATTGTTATAGAGTTTGCATGCCGCCTATGAGGCTGCTTAAATTAAGCCACATCCAGCAGTTTTTTTATTAACATTAAATATGCAAACATATTTGACAACGAGTAATGTAATTGCAGATGATGCTTAAGGCCTGCCTTTTTTGGGGGGAGAAAAACCCCTTTCAGAATATTCAAACTGCTCTCCCTTCACATCGAACCCCTTTAACAGCTTTTAAAAAGCTGATGTTTCAAAAAAGAATTGATAAAGAAGAGAGACGAAGATCCACAGGCAGAGGAGATAGAAGAGTTGCTTTCAGGCTGAATACATTCCAACACAGTCAACACATCTGATGAAAGGTCGGGATGTTGTTTCAAGAAAAAGCCGAATAAAACTTTAAGTTAGAGATTTACACTTTTGAAAGAACTGTTTGGAATTCAGTTTGACCTAAAAAAAAAGTCCTCTCCAAATTGTTTTATCAAATCACTCTGCTATCAGTTTCGTGCAGTTGTGAGTTTTTAATGATGCTGATGAATAATATGTCTCCGTGCAAGAAGTAATATGACAACATATTGTAAATTATGTCATGTTTTGACTGTAATTTATGATATTTGAAGCTTTTTTGTGTTTTTATTATGCTAAAGAACGTGGTTATGGTAAAACTTAGGTATCTGGAGCCATTTCCTATTTGGGTTCAAGAAGTTGAGTTGTGCTTTCCATGTATCTGATACTTGACCACACAAAAGCATGACCATGTGGCAGATGTGTACGCTTGAAGTCTTTGAGACCTTTAGTGGTCATTAAAGCAACTACATGTGAAGGCTAAAAACAGCATCCATGACAGTGATGGTCGTGTTGTAGAAATAAAGAATTGTAGCTCAAACATGATTGTTGTAGCCAATATTTCTGAACAAGAAATGTTTTTTTTTAATTCCAAACCATAAATTTAATGATCAAGTTAAGTGTTGTGTTCCTGAAGGAACATTTGTTTTTGATCTCATGTCAACACAATGATTCTGTGTTTCGCTGCGACATCCAATCACCCTTCTTTAAACTTGACAGTGACATCTGCTCAAATGTTTTCCCTCATGCAGCTTGTAGGGGCAGTGCTTTACATGGTGGAAGTATGAGTTGTATTTTAGTGTATAAACTTAGGAATATAACTTAGGAGTATATAAAGTATATAACTTAGGACGGATATGGCATTTAAGCTAGAAGACTTGTTGGTGTGTCTTTTGCACTGAGCTACTCAGCATCAGAACATGATTCAGAG
>JBBBVU010000025.1:5000910-5029597 GCA_037177055.1 Atherinosoma microstoma
GTAATTTCCTACACGGTTGAAACGTTTTACGAGCGCGGTTATTTCCACGATGAGAGAGTTGCCGTCAACTCCCTCATCCCCCTGGCGTCCTGACTCCTCCTTGCCGTAGCATATTATCCAGGTCCTGGTAACGGGCGGGAATCGAACTCGCCACTATACCGTTTGGAGATTTCCAGTTCTCCAGCCATCCCGCCTCGCCACCAGGACCCTTCATACCTGACACTGTTCTCGTGGTGCTTTTATCTTTTTCATTCTGGGCAATGGCCATGAAAAGTCTGTTGTCCCGTCATAAGGATGGATCCCGGGTTGTCCGGACTTCAGAGAGCCGTCCTAACAGCCTGAGCTATTCTTCCGCACATGTGAAACCTCCGGAGGAATCATTTGACTCTTTACTTTGACTTTGAAGAGGTAAAGGTGACATTGTGAGCAGAAAGTGACCCTCTGTCTCTTCAGGGAGTTGAACAGGTAGCTTGTCGATCTCCAGCCAGTTGTCCATCACCCTGAGCTATCCTCTCACGCAGACCTACTGCCTCTGGACCAGTTGTTAGTCTTTCATTGAGCATCCAACTTTTTAAAAACTTCTTCCATAGGAAGATTTGATCCCACCACCTCAGGATCTCCAGGTCTTCATCCATCAGGGTGAGCTATCCTAGCAGACACTGTGACAGTCTATCTTTAAGTTTTTCACTTGTTACTTTTGGCCGTTGGACTCAAAAACAAACATCCAGTCACATTTCTACAAACCAACCTCTTGGAAGAATTGAACTGGAATCTTCTGTTTCCAACAGCAGCAGCCCATCATCCTGAGCTGTCCAGTCACAGCATCCTCTTGCTTTCTGAGCAGCTCTTCTTTTCTTCAGCTGAATTTTTTTTTTTAAATGCAATGTTGCATCTTCCCAATGTATTTTTCCAAATCACTTTTGCACTTCCCCTTTTATGTCAAGAAACCATATCCGTCACATCTGTGGATTGCGGTGAATTATTCATATTTTGTTAAATATATACAGGGTAATGATGACTTCCTGTTCGGAATAAGAAGCAAATGTGTAAGAAGTTGTCTAACATGCTCGCTATGAAGATGTCACCATAACACTGAAAATAAAAACAAATCCAAATAACTTATTAAATGTTTTTTTTCAAACAGAAAATTATCAACTCATATAGGTATGAAGGTAAATTTATTTCTTCTTATCGGGTAGAAAAATTTTAAATGGTCAATCAAAACTAAACGTCGTTTGAATAAACAATAAAACGGGTGGAAAGTATTATAATTCTACAGCATTGTAGATATATATTCTGTTACAGCAGACTGATCATTTGTATTTTCAACCACTGGTAGGAAGTGTGTAATGTTATCCGATGTTGGGTTGTGGTAGCAGCAGCCTAAAGCAGGGAACTCCAGACAGGTTTGGTTAGACTAAACAGTTATCTTCTATTGGTGATGAAAATGAAACCACACAGAGATGTGAGGTTCTGTGGTGTTGGTTTGCTGGAAGAAAACCAGTGTCTGAAATTTAATTAGATTAAATGTCCAAAAAAAGATGAACAATCACATTTCAAGTACTTATGTTTCAGTCTTGTAACAGAAAACACATGCAAAGATTTACATTCTTCCTCACAGATTAAACCAACTGTCCATTGTTAGATACACTTCTATATTGCACACAGTTACATCTATATATATATATATATATATACATATATATATACATACACACACACACACACACACACGCTACTCACAAAAGGTTAGGGAAATTCAGGTTTCAGGTGAAAAATACAAAACACATCAAATGTTCACGCTACTCTGATATTGAATCATAAATGTTGGACATGTAACTAGAATATTGCTTATTGTGAGCAGCATGTTGTACAATAAGTACTTGCATAGTGAACAGTTTTATGTGTGCATTTAAAAGCATAAACACAGTATAATAAAGGTCATAAATAAAGGTTATCGTGCCTTTTAGGTTAATTCAGACATACAAAAAGGCAAATATCCCTAACTTTTTGTGAGTGGTGTAAGTGCTGTATGAATATGCTGTGTGAATGGGTGAATGAGATACACTTGTACTAAATCTTCTGGTTGAATGACAACTTGCTCCTAAACAGTCGTCATTATCTCACTGTTGACATTCAGACATCATCGGACCAAGACAACACCTCACACATGGCGAATTATTGAGATGTCATTTTTTATTTTGTGGTACACGCAGCAGTTGTCAGCTTTTCTTTTTTATAGATTGTATGAAATGGAGGAATACTGCAATATTCTACATGTTCTACATTCATGATATAATATCAGAGTAGCGTGAACATTTTATGTGTTCTATCAATGTTTAATGCCAAATCCCTACATTTCCTTGTTGAAATATACTGGAAAATGGAGTTCTCTGTGCAAAAGTCTTCATTATTATATAGATTTTGCCTTAACCCTCTATATATCACAAAAAGGGATACTCAACATTTTGGTGGAATTAAAAGAAAATGACCACAGGACATTTAAGTAGAATCATGCGATAAAAATTCCTTCATCTCAAACAATAAAATGAAGCCAAAGCTAAAAACATTGGTGTGTGTTTATGCCACAACATAAAATATCAACTTATTGTGGGCTGAGAAGACACAGCTTACAAACATGTTGGTGGATAAATCAACTGATTTTCAGGAGAAGGGGATTTTGAAAGGTGAGATGGACACAGCACCTCCTGACCCCAGTGGATATTGTGGAAATTAGCGCCCCTGCCATCTCCTAACAACCAGCCACCCTGTAAACTGAAGAAAATGAAGTCTGGTGTTGCTCCATATCTCCACCTCCCTCCCATGTACCTCAGTGTTTTCTCCTCCTTCCCTCAATCTCTATTCCTGTTTAGATAGAGGAGCTTTGGGGAACCCGGGGGACAGGAGGTGAGGTCCGCAGATAGAGGACCCCATTGTGGTCCAACGGGAAATGCATTGTGGCTGGATTTGTCCAGTTTTATGTAAAAGCAATACTCTTTTCACCTGAACTAATACAAGCTGTGGCGTAAGCCCCTTACTGCCATGTGCTGCATTTTCCCCCTAATCTCTCTGGATTCAGCAGCGTCCCCACATACCTCAGGGCACTCACTGATAAAGCCTTAACTCTATACCGCTCTCCCTCTCTTTTTCGAGCTCTCTCACCTCTCATCCGGCCTTGTTTGCTGTCTCTCGCCCCTTGGTTTTTCCTCTTCCTCCTGCGCCCTTCCTCCCCTTTTCTCTTTCCCAGGACACCGATGAAGCAGCCTAGCAAAAAATTAAAGTGATCAAGAGATTTAGAGGAACGAGGAGAAAATCACTTTTTGAATTCCATCTAAGAGAGGAGATGAAATGTTGAGGGAAAGAGGCAGAGAAAAGAGGATGGAGGATTTCTGAACTCAGTGAATCAACTTCTGAATCTTAAGAGGCTGCACAGAGCATCTTCTGCCATGAGCAGCTGATCACCATACCTGCTGAAAAACTGATTCCAGTAGAATTATCTGATTTTCTTTGTTCTTCTCTGTAAACCTTAGAGATACTAACAAAAGCACATTGTTTATTTTAGTTACACAGTAACTTTTTTTTTTTAATCTTGTACTTCTATGATAATCTGGAAACAACCCCATATAATAAATACTAATGTTAAAACGTCCTGTACTAATTGTATTTTTTATATAATTTATATTTACTTAATTTGAATTGCATGTTGCATCACTTATTCTAGCATTCCTCTGTTTAACTGTTTGCTATAGTTTTAAAAGTAAAATGTTTCCTCATATTTACTCGAAACAAAATTGCAGCTGTTTAGCAGTTTTTTTACTTTGAAAGAACTTATAACTATAATTTCACTTCTAAATGTTTTAGATGGGTAAAAGGTCTAGGGTATGACTGTCCTGTTCTCATATGCTTGTGTAAGCCAAAATTATTGATAATTACTTTCAAGAAATTGTGACTAATGAGAGTGACTGCGTAGTGTATAAAATGAGGATGACAGTCGCAGTGCAAAAAGAATGTATTTTAGGGCTAACCACAAAAGTTTTCCAATCGAATATGTATATATCCCGCAATTGAAAACTCCCCAAAACCCCTACCATGCCTTTTTTTTTATGGCCTTCATGGAGTGTGAAAGGAAACTCTGAGAAAGACGTCTACTCTGATGTGGTGACTCGTATGATTCATACTTCCCTGCTGTCCCTTGTGGGGGCTGTACTTTACAGGATGGGTCATTTAGGATGACTTTATGGGTTATATGTAATCACCTATATGTCTGTTTTAATTGAAAAACTTGTTGCGAGTTAAAGATGGGAGATGGCCCTTCTCTCCAAAAGACATAACCTGGTTTGGTAGTAAGAACCAAAACATCCCAATACCATCCATGATAAGTGCTTTAAACTGTGTGCCAATTAAAAGAGTTTGTTATAAAAATAAGAAGAATCTTTGAAATTTCTTACATTAACTGGTCAGACCACAAGACAAGTTTCCATTTTGCATCAATCTATCTTAAATGATGTTGGGCAAATACATGGTTAGATTTATATGTCATCATACTGAGCGGCGACCTGACCGCGGTGTACCCTGACTTTACTCTAAAAGCAGATTGTCCGAGGAGTTTGGGCTGAATTTAACTGTTACAGTTTAAAATAATTATATAAGAAACATTAATATGTATAATCCCAGCATTTATAATGATATAAATTAAAAGATTTTCAAAAATGTTGAATGTTTATCCTGAGGAAGGTTATTCTTAAATCCCTGAAATTTTACTGAGCAAGTGCTTGTGGAACTTTCTTCTGGTGTCTTCCGTTGCACCTGTTTTTGTTCCTGGCAGTCTTTATAACTTTCAAAGCACCGTTTGATTTATTGTCTATCTTTTTTATTTTATTTTGACTATTTTCCAATGTTTGATTTAAGTCATACGCTGAATCTTAAAGGAACACAGATATTAAAGAACAGTCTGCATTTTTATGACTAAAATACACAATTTTGCATTAAGCCGCTTGAATATCCTCTCAAACATCTCTCCAGAGATTCCTTCAGATTTTAAACTTCTGAATATGTTTTCGTCAGGCGTGTAAAGCTTTGCTCAGGTAGGAAGGCTCCTCTCTCTCATCAGCCATGATTTGTCAAAGCAATTAGGACTCCTGCAGAAGCTTCTGTTGGTCTTCCACTTAAGCAACCAAAAGCACACAACACTGACAGAATCTTTATTTAAGTCAGATCCTGTCAAGAGAGATTAAATGTTGTAAGCCCACACAGGAATATTCATGCCAGAAACTACTGATATTATGCCTCAGACTAGTGCTTCTACATCTTTTTACATTCTCCTCCTCTTGCTGCTCTTGAGCATGACTTTTAAAATGTTACTTTCTTTTCTATCATCTCCTAATCTACCTCAGGCTTGCAGATTGTCTTGCTGTTGCATGTTTTTTTGATCTGCAACTATTGTCTGGGAAGAAAAAGGGACATTCGGCTATGAATTTCTCCTCTCTGAAGTTAAACATAAAAATGCAATATCTTCTTCTTCTTTCTCCTTCACCTTGTCCTCCTTTTGGTCTCCTTTCTTTGTCCTCTCTTCCTGCTATGTTTTATCTCCTCCCGTGCTCGTCTTCTCCACTTATCCTCCTCCTACTGGTAAAGAATTGAGTGTCCTTTGAAGCCATTTTGTTTGTCCTTTAAGGTTGAATCGCAGGTGTGTGCATGGGAAACTTAACATATGCAAAAAATTGTTTGTAGAAGAATGTGTAAAAGGATTAATCTTGCTTGTTTTTCTATCACAATTAAATGAAATGTCTGCCAATCCATAGCTCAAATGTGTACGTGATATATTTATTTGACATTCATGTGGAATCAGGATGTAAATTAATCATGTTCTTGGCCACTAATAGGACCTGAAATTCCATCTAACTCACCTTCCAGCTGTGGATTAAGTTACCACCATGGTTAAAGGGTGAAACTTAAATTCTTGTGGTGGGTATGTCCTCCAAGGACTCAACCAATACAGATTTGTGCAGCGTTGGCATGTTAATGAAGGACCGAGACATTCTGTTGGATGGTTCCAGCAGTGTATTTTGCATCCATCAATCCCAGCAGTCTGTGTTAAAAGATTGTACAAGTACCAGGTGAATAATTGGGAAGGTGATGGTTGTGATCCTTAATTCTCTCTGCAGCTCTGCATAACATTAATCCATGGAGTTCCACTCACTGTATTTACTCCCAACACTTTAGTTCTCTTAACCACAGTGTTACTCTCGAACCTCTGTGATGCACTGCTGGCTCTGCTGGTGTGTTGCCAGATCTGTAGTGGTGCTGCATTTCAGCTTCACTCTTCGTATTATTCCTCTGCAATTTAAGTGGACATCATATGTTCTACAAATCCTGGCATTTAGGGAATCAATTTCTATGAAGGGAGAATTATTAGCTAGCTAATTGCTAATCCAAGGCTAATGCTTTCCATTCGTAATTTTCAAGTGCTAGTAACGGGCCCATTTGAGACACAATTCTCCTTCATTGTGGATTTTTTATTTCAGTCCTGGCATAAAAAGCTTGGGCAGAAAACAGATGAAAAACTGTTTAAACAGTCCACCTTTACAATTTGGTAAATCACAGTTCTTGTCCTTTTAATCTGTTATAAGAAATTACTGTCTAATATATATATAACTTTTTTCTATGCGTATCTCCTCATTTGCTTTATTTCGACTTGAAAATATATATATATATATATATATATATATATATATATATATATATATAAAAATAAAGCTTAAAGCTTTTAATAATGATAATGATTAATTGCTGAAAATCATATGGTTAATCAGAATTATTCACATTGTTAGACACAAAATTAGTTTTTTTTTAAACTTAAAAACAAATAAGCTGCATTTTTATGGAGCCAGTATAGGGACATAGGTTTTTTAACTTGCATCTACATATTTGTAAGTGTAACAACAAACGGGTACAAATCAGATCCACATTCCATTTCCATTCACTTCTGGAAATAAAAGTCCGTTTTACAAGCACAAAACATTTGTTCCACTTTCTACATGCCTACTCAATAACCAATCAGATTTCTCTAATCCCTAACCAATCACAGAGAGACGAGGGCAAAGTTTCTGTATCCACAACCAAACTTTACTTTGTGTGTAAAAGTACTGCATCAACAGTCTGACCAAGGCCAGTGTGACCGGTCTATGGATACTCAAAGATTACATTCTAGAGAAGGAAAAATATGTCTCTACAATTAGCTAATGATAGTTGCACTGGGTATGGTCAGCTCTCTTTGTAATTGGTTAGGGATTAGAGAAATTTGATTGGTTCTTGGCATGTAAAATGTATGATGAATGAGTTGTACTTGTATTTTTTCTAACTTGTAGAACAAATCCATACATATAGATCTGATTTCTGCATGTATTTATTACAATTAAGAGATGGACAAACACGTTACAAAACATGTGTTCCTAATCTAGCCCCATGCTTTTTAACAGCAGTATTCACTTTACACAGTAGCAGTTTAGCTAATTGCTCTACTGTGCCATTCAACAGAGTATCATTTGTATAACTGCACCTTCACGGTTAAAGAAAAGTTACCTAAATTAACTTTCAGATAATACTGCTTCTCATACACAGGTTGTCAAACAAGTTCAAATGAATGCATCTGCAACCCATTTGTGAATGTTCCTGGAAGATCAGAAAAATCCCCTCCTTGCAAAATTGAACGAATAAATTAATTTGAAACAACATATCTGCCAGTATTCTGGCAAATTAAAACTCACAATTGAAGCTTTGAGGGTCCAGATAAAGCAACTATAATTCCAACAAGCTTCTTTGTTTTCAACATGTGCCACTGAAACTAAACTGCAGAACACACTGGGACGAGCGCACGGCTTCCACTGATTCAGTGATATTGCTGTGATGCAATTATTTGTGTGTTCATTAGACAAATGCTGACGACAATGTTATGGTGAAGGTGAGATGAATTATGTTGGTATGAAACTGATTTGCTGTGCAAAAGTTTGTTTTAAATCCCAGATTTAAGTGATTTAGAAAACCTGAAAGTAGTGTAAAGTAATACATAATGTAGGTTGAAATTTCATATGGGGGTTAAAATTTATTTGCAGTGCCTCAAAGTGAAAACAGTGGCGATAGATTGTTGTTAAAGCAGGTTAGGAAGGTAACTGTTCACCTCGTGGGTGGGAAGCTTTGATGGTGGGTGGGCGGTGTGCATGTGTGGGGGGTGCAAAGAAGCCACATATTCACATATCACCGCCCTTAATCAGAAAATTTCTATCAGTAGATAAAACAAGGAGGAACAACACCTCGGACAAGATACGCCTACACTAATCTCCAACACTTATCAATGTTTCCCTGCTAATATCTCCTCCTTTAGTTTTCCTTGTGTTACCTCCCCACCCTCCAGCAACACTCCACTAAGCCCCCCCACCCATCCACCTACCCAACCCTGAGTACACACACATACACACATGCATATGTTGCCCGACTTGCCATTGTATACGCTGGCTGCCGTAGCAATGTGCCGCCTTGTGATACTGAGAGAGGGCAATTCAGCCGCTCATAAAGACCAGGCTATAATCTCCTCCCAAAGACAGGTCCACCTACCCCATCCACACACACAGTTCTGCAAACACACAACCTCGCCGTGTCCTCGCCATGCAGCACCTACACACATACACGGTGACGACTTAAAGCAGCACCCAGAGTGACACGCACCATTATAAATAGTCTAATCTATATGGTAATAGTGTTGTATTCTACAAGCAGAGAATAGGGATAAGATAACATTGTGACTTCAGGGTTTGTACTGCCTTCTATGGTAATTGTTATCAAAGGTTATTTGGGATGACATCGGCGGCTTCTTGTGATTGGCTGGGCCCTGTTATTTACGATATGAATTATGATAACCATGATGTCTCTCTGTTCCTTCCAGTAGCCGGTGCCTCGCCAGCCGCCAGATACAATAAATTGCTATCGTTAATCACGGAGCTTTGTTCTGCCATGATTACCCTCCACCGCAATAAGAGTTTTATTTAAAGGAGAATATGGATTTGTCATCCTTCTGGCGGTAAAATGAAACTGACAATATTTTATGTCCTGACATTTAATTTGTAAAAACGGACGCAGCCTGCATTTGCATTTTATGACACCCTCATCCTCTGCCTCCCTCTCGCGCTGATCTCGCTCTCCTCCCTCCTCCTCGATGTCTTCCTCTCCTTTCATACACAGAGTGGAGGTGACATTTGTGGATCAGGTTGGGGCTGGAACGAGAGCAGAGGAAAAAGAAAAAGCGAGGCGATGAATGCTTTTGAATGTCGGCCAGAGTTTACGTGGTTGCTCGCTGTCATTTTGCTGCAGCACATCTCCTGGAGGACAAAATGCAATAAAAATGATTCAGCTGGCAAATCTGTGTCATTGATTTATATAACAATATAGCACATGTGGGTCTCTTATCTTACTGGTATCAATACATTCTTCTCGATGACACCTGATCATGCATTCATTGCTAACTTTATATTACAATAGAAGCTGCTGGCACATGTGGAAGATACTGAAGCTTGTTTCGGCTCTTCAGGCTTGATTGTTTAAGCACAAATCAAAACTTTTAAAGCTGCATTCACCTGATGGAAAATTGATGCTTTCTTTTTACAATTTGCTTCAGAGTTTAAAATCTTGTTGATAAGGAAACTAATCTGACCGGTAGTGTCATTATAATGTGGAGTACAGAGTTGTCTCACAGGTCAGCTGCTATGTAGCATATCCACAACAACAAAGCAGCTCACAGGAGCTCAAGGCACAAATACATCTCAGAATTATTTTGAGGTGAGTCATGTTTCCCCGCTGTGCTGCCAAATACTCTTTTAGTCATGTCTTTTATCATAATTACCACAAGATAACATCATATCATGAAAAAAGTAGGCCAAGACTGTAACAGAAATTGTCAAGGATTGACTATGCATTTTAAAGCAATACCAATGATTGGTTTTGATGGCACTGACATTCAATATGCACATTCCGAAACTGACACACCGCACTTCAGAACAGCACCACGTTAAAGATGCATATTACTCTACTGCACCACATAACAGGCCAGCAACTTGATGTCAATATTGGCCAGTTTGGACGTGCCCAACGGCTTATCCAGCAAAGTAATGTAAGAGTGCATTATTGGAGGAAGTTAGGTGTCTGGCCTTTTGTTAAACTTTTGTCCACTGATGACGACACAGTTTGCAACTGAGAACCACTATTTTTTGATACCTGTTGAGATCCAACATTTCAAGTTCTGAACTTTGTTTTCGCTTTGACTCCGTTGGCCGGTTGGGAACCAGCAACCATGCACAGTGCACGGCCACTGTGAAAGGGCCTCTGCTGTGACATTAGGTGGTAAAATAAGATGCATCTAGGTCAGGGATGGGCAAAGTAGGTTGTCAAGGGGCTACAGTCCTGCAGGTTTTGGATGTTCCCCTGCCATCCCCCCCTTGACCCATTCATCTGATTCAGGTGTGCTGCTGTGGGAAATATCCAAAACTTGCAGGACTGCGGGCCTTGAGGATCTACTTTGCCCATCCCTAGTCTGGGTTGTACACACTGAATGGAAAAGTGTGGTGTTTGCAGAACTATTCAAATTGGGAACGATTTTATAAGAGCAGCGGTTTCAGACTCCCAAAATGCCAGTTCTGTTTGGACAAAACAACTGTAGCAGAATCATCTAAACTTGGCCCCTATGTGGACAGGGCATCAGGAAGCCATGTTGCGCAGAAGACCCTAAAGTTATTTAAGGGAGGCCTTTTGTCTGTATGGAGAAGGCCATGTAACTGTAGCTGGTTGCATGTGAGATTAATTTTAGTTAGTTTGATTTCAGTTATGTTTTCGTTACGTTTTTTTGGTTACGTTCTTTGCTATTTTTTTGTAACATGCACACATAAAATAAAGACTTGCCACTTTCGAAGACTTCTGCCATCTTTTAGCCACTCTGGCCACAAAACCCATAAGTCTGAAGTGTCATTTTTCCTTTCACTTTAAGTCACTGTGTCATTGCTGTTTTACAGCCCACTTAGTTTACATTACACAGAACAACCAAACAATGTTTGGTTAAGTTAGGGCACTGAAAACTGCACAAACTGATCCAATGATTGATGTACCAGGATAAGTTACAGTAAATGGATGCTATTATTCAAAAAGTCTTATTTCAATAAGAAAAAATTCAACAAACAGGAACCTTGTGACTCTTTTCCAGGACAAACAGCATACATGTATATGACCTCTGATGAAGTTGGAAAGGTTAGCGTCGAAACATGTCAGGTATTTATGACAGTTTATGTGTCAGATAAAAACTGATAAATCAACAATATTCAAGAAAAGGGCAGAATTGTTAAATAGAAAAAAATGAAATTAAAATGCAAAGACAACAATGTTGCTTTCAAAAGGGAGTTCTGAAATCTTTTCTACATAATACTAACATTAAGTTTAAGTTGAAACACCTGAAGCTACAATGTGTGAAAAAATAAACATCTGTAATGTAGTCTTTTGTACAATGTCTGTGATGGAGCAGATGGCAGAAAAAAAGCTGATGACAAATACGACTAACAGGAACACCACTTTGGTGAATCATTCAGACTGAACTTTGCTGATAAACTTGGAGAAAAACAGTCATCATACTGCAGTTATTTATCTAACTCAGTACTACTTGAGGTTTTGTTTAACCCACCCCACCCCCAAAAAACTGAGGTTTTACTTAAAATTTAAAAAAGAAAAAAAACACATTGCATCAAGTCATAATGACTTTAAAAAAAAAAAAAAGCCTAGAATTTCCCTTTAAACATTAATATGGCTGCTATATTAATATAAACACTCTTAATAAATGGATCTACTGCTGTTTACTATTTCACTGCCACCGGGATCCATATTTAAACAGGCTACAAGTCTCACAAATACACACTCACACACACTGTAAGGGCTCTCTGGGAGATAACCGCGTTGAAGTCGAGCTATTTCCTTTTCCTGTTTGTATGGTGCCAGGCGAGCCACCCTGCTGCCACCGAGGAATGTTGATAATGCTGGCCCTGGGCTCTAACACACACACACACACATATGCACATCGGCACACTCAGACACGAACAGTCACCGCCCATGTTATTTCCACCAACGGCTAAAAACTTAATACGTGTAAACATGACGGGGAATAAACTCATGAAAAACAAAAAAAGAAAAAAAGGAAAAGAAGCCTCCAGAGGAGACTAGACTTTGAGTGACTTTGACCCTGCATTGCCTCGGCTAACGCTCTCACACTCTCTCACAAGTATACACACCTCTCTTTCTCTCAGCTCCACCTTCCTCTCACTTTCCTGACCTTCCAGTCCAGGGGGGATGGAAAGAGACAGCGAGCCCACTGGAACCTTGGGCTGAGTTATGCAGGAGTGAGCTTTGAATAATTGTCCCGCAATATGAGTGTCTCTGATTAATTGCCTGAGATAAGGTCTGCTTTCCTCCCCACTCCTCCCATCTGCACCACCACACTCATCCCCTCCATCCCTCCCCAGCTCCAGCTCCAAGGCCTGCCTGAGCTCCCATAATCAGCCCGGACTACTGAGAGAGAAACTATTTAACTGACCCTGTCATCTCGGAGCACGATGATGGCTGTCCTAATTACTCAACAATAACAAAGGCCCTCATTTAGCTCTGACGGCTGCCTGCAATCAGCAGTTCTATGAATAACTTAACAAATAGGAATGAGGGTGGGGGGGAACGTGTTTACAGGCACATTAATTCAAGGCCAAAAGACAATACGTGTCACCTCCGGCTAACTTGGGATTCAGGTGACAATCAGTGTGTGTGTGTGTACTTTAGTATGTATTTGTAAAAAATGCATGCATGTGAGTTGGGATTTGACTAATTAAAAGGTGGATATCCATTCTGTATTTTTATGCCGGTGCTGCCGACGGAGGAGATTTTTCTATACAGGGTGTGAAATGTTTAATTTGTTTTGATCACCTGCTAAATTGGTAACCGATTTGAACCTGCTGTGTAGATACTCCACCAGCCAAAAAATGTGTTTCCTCAAATAACCGAGTGCCTGCTGTCATTCAAATATGCTTACATGTAATCGGTAAAAAGATACAGCCATGAATTTATATGTGGAAATGTCCCAGGAATGGCTCATTTAAAAGAAAAAAATAAACTGAAGTGTGTGTCTTGAAATAAATCTGGTAATATTTTACAGTTCTGCTTCCTAAAACTTGGTGAACACGGGAAAATTTCGGCTTTTCTTTTTTTAGATTTGGCAGTTTTTATGCGAAAGAGTGAAAGAGTTTTATTATCAGTGGGAAAGCTTTTCAAATACATCACAATGTGTGTAAAAATGGTAAAGGGCTGAGCTCTTTCATTAAACTAAAGTACTAATGCCACAAAATCAACTTAAAAAAGGCCTCAGAGCAATGGTGCTTATTTAGCAGAATGGCTCCTTTATTATAGCATTGCTTACTATAAACAGGGCTCTAAATTAACATTTCCTAAATGTGAGTTAAAATTAATTTAGGCTTTTATAAATGAAACATTGCTGGTCAGTTTGGCAGGGGATGAATGTTTGCTTGTCTTGGCAGTGAAAACACTATATTTCCCATGAACAATGATATGACGTATCATCCTACCATGCCTGGTGTTATTTGCACGCTACTGCCTTCCTGATCAAAGTGCAGTTGAATGAGGAGCGAAATTAAAACGAAGTGACCTGTAGAATGAAAATAAAAAATGTGGCAGTGGTTGGATGGTGTAAAGAATGAGGCTGGTTACAAGAAAAGAAAGGAGGTGGGGGAGAATGTCGTTGAGGAAAAAGGAGGTGAAAGTCATTTATAGCTGACACACAGTTTGCAGTCGCGCAGGCCAGAGTTCATGCTAACGCAAACACCAAGTTGAGGGAACTGAGATTACCCAGAGTGGCAAAGACTCAGGCAGAGGCTCTGAAGAGAGCCCTGAAGACATTTAATTACACGTCCATTAACCCTTTAAAGACGCACTATGTAACTTTCCGACCTTAAAACTTTGTGTTCTGGAGTCGTTTGATGGCACAGTGACATCTATTATGTGCATTTCTGGAGCTGTCGTAGCCCAGCAGCATCTTGAGGCTGAGAAACCACATTATGCAACTTTATCTTCCAGGACGCCAAGTTATGTTCCAGCTGAGATTTGCTGTACGCAGCATGTCACACGTTAGCAAGCAGATATGAACGCCCACCATGGCTGATTCTGCAAAAAGTGCAAGTGAAAATTATCAGAGAAAAAAAGACAGAAGGACACACTAAGAGATAAGATGTGAGTCAAGACTGTCTTTAACTGGCTGGAGAGAGCTCACTGTACAGGTGGGATGCAAGATGGATGACAAGTAAGTTGTCGATAGGGAGGGTGCTCGTCACTCAGAAAATTTGCAAAAGTTCTGTTGTGTGATTTTAAGACCGACATACCTGATGGCATCGGCACTATTCTTGATGTTGTGCACATTCACAATCAGCAGCCTCAATTTTAGTTGAAATATTCTTTTTATAATGTGACTATCATTATCATGTTTAACATTTTACAGGTTCTCATGGTTCCTAGTGAATCAATCATGCTATAAGTAAACTTTATCATTCCCTGATTGATTTTAAGCAGTAAAATCACTTGGTTGTGATGATGAATGTACTATTTTTACGACATGACATGGACAACATTGACACCATTTTACCCTTCACATGTAGTTGCTCTCATGACCACTAGAGGTCGCATATTCTTTGAACGTAATTATTATTGTCCATATCTGGTTGCATTGAAATAAGCCACACGGGTACATTTTGGGGAGGACAGTCTCCTCTCTAATTTGTTTTTGTTATTTGTTTGTTTATTTTATGCCGACAAGTGAAAACGACCACTGAAATAAATTAAAACTGAAAAATTGAAGATATATTGGCAATTAGCTTCCATCAAACTCAACTCACATTAGCAATCAAGAACGTAGGAGCAGTTTTGAGTCAGATTTGGGGCGGAAAAAACTGCATATAAAAGGAATAAGATGACTTTTAAACTGAGTCAACATGCAAAACTTCATATGTATGTATATATATATATATATATATATAATAACTTATTAGATGTCTTTCCACTGAGCAAAGTGTGACCTTGGATTTTTAGATCAGTGGGGTGCTTTCAGTTGTACAAAAAATAGTAATTCCGAATGATAAATAAGCAGCATTTTATTATCATAGTATTGATACTGAAGTATTGATATGTTTATATACGTTCCATTTGCAGACTTCTTATAGATAACCGGGGGATATACAGACCATGTAGAGTAAATACAGTCATCATATTAAAAGTTAATGATACCAACAAGACAAGATCTGATTTCAGTAAAAGTAGAAATAATCGTAAAAAATGTGTCTAAACTCAATATGCATGTTTAGCTGTGTATTTGAATTAAGCCAAGGAAGCCATCCGGCACCCAAAGTATCAGCCCCTGTAACCACAGATAGCACCTGGACTTTGTTGAAAAGACTATTTACATATCAAACATCCTCCCTTCTGTTGTTGCACCCCGCATAGAAGACACGAACAGAAAAGAAGGGCATTTCCTCAGGAAAGAAAAAATACATAAACTAAACATGGAAGCGAAAAGAGTTATTATGGAGGCAGGCAAACTGTGTAAAATTCAGTTTACTGATAAACACACCGGGCCTTTATAGTGTTACAATAAAAAGGCAGACCAGGACACAGGCACACAAACGCACACAAACAGAGCAGTGAAGACAAGTTGTATAAAGTTTGACTAGAATTTCAGAAGGTTTGGGGAGAATAGATAGAGAGAAAAGGGGGAGAAAGAAGATCTTAGGGGGGGGTGGAAACAGATGGTGAGGGGAAGCCAAGCGAACACTTGACACTCAGCTAATAGTAAATCCTCAGCTTTATACTGTAATTTACTGCAGAGCCTTCAGGCCAAACTGCCTTTGAAGTGCTCCGAAATGTCAAATCAATTATTACTTAAATGAAAAAAAAAGAAGAATTCAATTTACGCATTTCATGATAATCGGCAACATTTCAAGATAGAAAAAAAAAAAACAATTTGAGCCGATTTGAGCCCTGGCTCCGTTTTTCTATGCAATTCTTTTTATTCATCCTGCTCAGATATGCTGATTGGAATATAAAGTTGTTGATGATGGCGTCTTTTCTTCGTCTTCTTCTTTCTTGTGTCATGATGATCGCGGAGTAAGGAAAATCAATTTGGCAGCATAATACTCTCCATCAATTGGAACCAGGCAATAATGATGTTCTACACCTGTGAGTGTGTGTCTGTGCAAGTGTGTGCGTGCTAAGTGAGCGGTGTGAGGGAGAGTAGCGTGGAACAATATGCCTTCTTCATGATTCATTACGTCCTAATGTCGCTACATGAATAAAGACAGCGCAGGCCTTCTGAATTACACACTCTTCTCACTAATGGCTCTGAAAATAGGCCGATCCAGCTGCACACAGCTGTCCCCCATGTTGGGTTTTTTTCATGGGTAGGTAAAGCAGAGGAGCCATGAGGTGTGTAGCTTCTCTCTGTGATGTGCATGTTTTTCTGTTATATATTTGATTGGTTACGCATTGAGGTCATACATGTGATAAAACTTGATAGTAGTTCTCTTGGCTCTTTAAAGGTCTTTTTTTTTCTCTCCCCTCCCCTCATTTCAGTCTCATCTTTGTACCAGACCATGTTCAGAGGAATGTGTTTTTATGTTAAGACACTCAACACTGATCTATGAACTGTTCAAGCATAGAAAGGCTCCTAACTTAGTGATGAGCCACCGAGTTATTTACATATAGGCAACTTAGCTGAGAACCTGTTTTAAATTGTATCTTTCGATTCTTACTAGCAGTCTGTTGCAAAGACACATCATTTCTTCCAGTCTCTTTAGTTAAATCTATGAAAAATGACAAAAACAACAACAAACTACTATTTATAATTAAATAACTCTTAGTCCAAAACCTTGCATATCTCAACAGTGTAATGTGCTGGGTGTCTGGGGGGAAAAAGACTAATTAGAGGACAAAAAGGGGAAGTGTAAGGCTTAAAAAAAAACTATCTACAGTATACAAAAAGTATGTCAAAGTTGTTAAGAAATTGGAAAAAATCCAGCAAAGACCAGCCCAAGTGACCTGTGAGATGTATCTGGACCTTCAGTTGATGCTGAAGCATCATCAGAATTGATCTCCATGGAAGGGTGGCTGTCAAGGAGCCATTCTTAAAGAAGAGAAACAGGGAGAAACGTTTAGGTATTCCGAATGGAACAAGAAGTGGACTGAAAATTAGCAGCAACAGGTCTGATGAATCCTCCTTAGAGTCCCGACCCCAACATTACTGAGGCAGTGTGGGATCATCTTGACGGAGAATGGAACAAAAGGCAGAAACTTATAAAGAAGAGCTTTGGAAAGTCCTTCAAGAAGCCGGAAAATCTTTCTGAAGAATACTGAAAGAAATTAAATGAAAGGAGTTCAGACTTTCAAGCTTATTAGAACTGTATGAACTCTGATTTTGCCATATACACTATATTTCATCAGATCTTTTCATATACTTCAATCATTCATATTTCAATTATTTTCTGTTTACCTGTAAATAGATAAAGAATATTCAAGGAATTCTGGAGACATTTGCACTATACTGTATATAGACGGATGCATTTTGAACAGAGAAAAACCACACTTTCAAGACTGATTGTTGGTTGAATATTGGTAGTGCTCAGGATGCCTCAAAACCCAATTTTCCATCAACATGTCAAAAACACGTGATTGCTTTGCTCAGTGCTGAAATATTGTTTTTTTGGAAGATATTTATTTACATCTGAATTGTGAATGAAATGTGATTTAGTGAAAGAGGCACTTTCAATGCAAAAGTGTGGACACACATAGGCCTACCTATCAGAATGAATTTGTGTGTGTGTCCAAACTTATATGGTAAAGTCTGTAGAACTTTGAGTGCAGTGGTCACACAGCAGATCTGAAGACTAGCCTGGTAGCCATCATTGTAAACCTGTGGTTGGCACAAGTATGAACAACAATGACAAGATAAATACATGGATACTGAAGACTTTTTGCAACTATATAGCCACATCTTGATGAGGTCAAAAATAATTGCAGCATCCATTCTCTGATTTATAGCTACAGATTTACTGTGTGGTTGAGAGGGGCTGATGAAGTGTTATGACACTCTACATCAACTTGTGTGTACCAAAGTGAAAAAGTCACCCACGAACTATCAGTGTGTTTTTTTCTTTGAGATAAAAAATAAATAAATAGTACCTGGTACACATTTACAATGGGTTTTCATTTATATTGGAATATGAATATACATGTTAAACTAATGTTTAGAACTGCATCAGCTTGCATTCAACTGAATCACATTGAACTGAACCAAACTGTTCTGAATGAAAATGTATCTCAGTGTCAAATAGTCTTATTAGAAAGTGAGAGAGAGAGATACACCCCTAATATATATTCCTTCCTTAGAGTGCCATTTTCCACATAGTCATTATATTTGTGGACATTTGTCTGGATTAGGTTTCACGTGGCAAACATGCTGATTCAGTCATTTAAACTGCACTTGAATGCAGCATAGCCCTTCCCTGTTTGCTTTGCCCTTCCATATGTAGACGAGAACAAGAAATCCAGGATGCATCATGTTCATGTTCCATGTTAATTATCTATTTCTCATTGCTACTCAGCTGGCTCTTGTTTTTCATTTCGAAGAAAATATGCAGTTTGAAACAACAAACCCCGGGGAAGATGCACACCATAACAAAGCCACAGCGTGAACAAAACAAACTGGAGGATATATATAAGTAATCTTATCGTATCAGGAGAATACAACATTATGGCTAACATTTGAACAAGATTGCTCAATACTGTTTCAACCCTGGCAGGAAGTCGACCACCCTACAGGACCAGTCATGCAGGCCTGGTGACTCCTGACCTGAGTCAGCTGTAGGCTGGATGAATGGGTAGAACAAAAAGTTGGTGAGGAGGGAGAAAAAGAGGAAAAAGGGCAGACAGACACACCGCCAAGCGCCCACATCTCTTTCTCGCTCTCTATTCCATGCCTTTGTGTACCGTGTGGAATAACATACCTTTTACTCTCCCCCCCTCCCTCCCTCTTTGTAAAGCGATCAGGGCCTCTGATAGTGACGGT
Organism: Atherinosoma microstoma; assembly: GCA_037177055.1. NCBI lineage: Eukaryota > Metazoa > Chordata > Actinopteri > Atheriniformes > Atherinidae > Atherinosoma > Atherinosoma microstoma. Next base: position 5,020,103 of record JBBBVU010000025.1, read on the forward strand.
GATTACAAAACCACAGGAGCAGCCTCCCCACCAAAACAAAGTGTTTTTCAGCTTCTGTTTTTTCAGGGCCTGGCGCCACCCGGAGTACCGTAAACAATAAACACAGGCCAACGTGAGGCTGTGCTCTACCTGACTCCCTCTGGGGCGACAAACACACATCATCACAGGTACAGTGTGTTATTGTGAGCAATTGCTGGTGCATTCAGAGGCAGAGCGTGCAGAATGAGTGACAGCCAAAAGTCTGCGTACTTCCCGTGAACTTCTCATCAACTGAACACACACACTGTCACAGCAATGTTTCACTTGCTTGTCTACATCACCTGTCTTTTGTCTACTCAACTACAGGTCTTGTGCAATAAATTTTCTCAAAATAAAGAACTTTACACACATGCATGCTCTACGTTTTACTGAATCATGTGATAAAAAGCGGCCTTTCAACCAGCATGGCTTTCCTATCTTTACATCTCCAGTGTCCGGTTCAGGGCCCCGGCTTGCGTCGAAGCAGTTCGACTAAACGGTGAACTCGTAGCAAATTGACTATTACTTCAAAGTGGCCTGTGATTATGTCCCTGAGTGATTAGGGGGGGGCTGTTAAGAAGGAGCCACTTTAGCATTGCCAGTGAACCCATGAAGGAATGCCGGCTCGGTGCCGACCGACGAAGGAAAGCGCCACCAGAGACGTACAAATCCCAGAAAGGCAACAGCCGTGTAAAACGGCACAGAAGTCAGGGTGGAGAAACAGGAAAAGCGAAAAAAGAACGTTAGACTCTGTGTACATGGGCACGGTGAAGTCGGATCCTACGCAAAGTCAAATCTACATAATATGTCAAAGGGATGAAAGGAAAGATTTAGATATAAAACGGAATTATGTCAAATGAAATGTATGTGTTGTGATGCGGAGATGCAAATGTTGATGCAGGGCGCGCTCAGGGTGGCAAAATCATTTGCTCAGCACATCAGGGGACGAGACCTCCAAACACTTCCATTACCTTCCAATTGTTACCAGATTTTCCAACTTTTCAGCTCCAAACTGTTCTTGTTTGCCCTTTTTCCCCTTCATCTCCACATCAAACGGACAACACAGACAAGCAGAAAGAAAGGGAGGAGGAGGGAGGGATGAAAGACAGGGAGAGAGAGACTCTGGCAGTGGAGAGACCCGGGGAGCGAGGCCCCAAACGCCCGTTTTAATGGGAATAATAAGCTTCTATCTCAGGCAATTAAGTCTGCATTCGATACTTATCTCAGAGCAGAGGTCCACTGTGCCATCTAAAGAAAATGTTTGCGTTTGAAAAACTCCATCACATAAACAAGATAAGCAGGAGAACACGTATGCGTGCCGCCTATCGCATCCAACCTCGGCTTTGTTCTTGGAGGGATAAGTGACTCTGAGGCAGGTTTTCTGGACGGCTAATGTCCTTGATCCCTTCGTTATGGACACACCACATGCTGCCGGTCTGCGGCCATGGAAGCAGAAAAACAACGAGATGGGAGAAGCAGAGCAATTAATCAGAAGAATACTTTGGCTCACATGTGTGTTTTAAAGGCTGAGAATGCACTCTGAATACTGAGGTCAAAGATGATTGATTCACGAAATGGGTAACCTTAAATTTCACTGCTTTTGAAATAAAAGTCTTGGTTTTTTTAGTTAAAATTCAGCTCAATTACATTTAACTTTTTTATAAGTACATGCAGAAATCTTATCTTATTTAAGTTTTTTCTCAGCTTTGTGTAAAATGGAGCAAATCTTCTTGCAACAGGTTGCACCGTCTATAAGGAGTTCTGCCATAATTTGCTCTTCATTTATTATTTCACTACTTTAAAAAGACATGAATTTCTTTGTTCTTATTCTGTTCATGATTTTGCAAATTCACAGACTTCCCTGACCCCTTCATGCAGATTAGAAAATTAAATGCTCTTAAAATAATGGCGCAAGTCTGTAAGCAGTTCAACTTTTAACCCGATGTTTACTTTTTCCACCACGAGTCCTTAGTGATAAGAAATTACTAAACAAACCTCGCTATACGGTGGAATTACTCATAATGTACAGACAATTGCAGATGAATGGGGTGAAGAGAGTTATTTGTGAAAGAAGTCTGCGTTAAAGCTGGCGCATAAGTACAAACTTTGTTGTGTAATTGCCGAATTAACAGCGCTGCTGAGAGTCAGACAAAGACGGGCGATGTTTAAAGATAATGGTTTTTGTTATCTGTGCAGACACCAAGGCAAGAACACGCTTGTATTTTCATTCCTGTCAGTCTTCCTTTATGCATCACAGCTTTATCGGAGGGTTTCATCGGGTGCTTGGAGTCTCCATCCAGGTCATGAACTGCATGTATACCTGTCCGGTGTCACTAGTTATGCTCTGAATCCTGAAATACAGCATTTCAGATCCAGGGCAGAAACGACATGAGGGTTAGTACGTGGTCAGAGTTGAAAGCTCTGTTAGCAGCACAAAGAGGAAGATGTGATGCATGTTGTAGACGATGTACTATCACATCATCAGTAAATTGTACAAGGTCCTGATTTTCAGTCAAATTTACAAACCCCACGTGCTAAACTGTTGATGTTATTTTAATGGAGAAACTTAGTAGTTAAAAGATTCTCTCTTTCTGGAACTCAACATTTAAAATACTGAGTAGTAATATTTATCATTATTTTCACATGTAGGAAATGATTCATTTGGGGGAGGGGATTGTGACATTAGAGAAAATTGCAGGTGTTTTTCCAGAATTCCCTTTGTCTTTTAATTTTACACAAATAATAAAATGTTTCTTTTTAATCAAACAAATACATTAAACCATTGCTCCTTATGGCTTGTTTTAAACGATTAAAGCCACGGCTTCATTAAATGAAAATATTTCAAGACCAGAATATTTTGGAACAGAAAACTAATTTAAACAGAGAAATGTTTATGTTTAATAGATAATATGGTTTTGATAGTAATCGCCAACTATATTGTTTGACTACAATATTAAAACTATCAGATTTGTTTCTATTCTACTACAAAGTTTATTCAAACTTTTTCTAAAAGGGGAAAAAAGATATTTAAATTGGTAATCTGATTCTGGTACTGTAATAAAATAGGATCCACCTTGTCCTTAGAAGGTGGCAGTAATAAATGAACATGGCTGTAATGAACAGCTAAATAAACTAAACTTTAAGGAAGAAGACAAAACTTTTCACGTTTCTCATGTCTCATGTCAATAATTATTGCTCATGTTTCAAGCAATGCTAGAAATCTTTGGAAAAGCTGCTCATGTTTGTTAAAATTTTGACATTTCCAACACTTTTAAGACTGGTGGCAACAACACTTCCTGACTGCAGCACAGTCACACAAAAAATAGTCCCTACATATCCAAAAAGTTGAGTTAGAATAAAAATGAAATTGTGCAATGACATGTTACTTTGTTTATTTATTATTTGTCTTCATGTGATGTGATGCTAACCTGTAACATGTAATTATTGATATTTAATCCTGTCCATCTGGTTTTTATGCATAACCAACTAAGCAAAGCTAAAACGGAAAAATCCTTGGACAATATTGGGTCTGATGTGACTTAAACTAGGATCGCTGATGGGGTTAAACTACCCTCAACTCCTTCCTACCTCCTTAAAAGTAATTTTGAACATCTTGAAATTGTGCATTGGGATTTTGGGGAATTTCCTGTAATGGAAAAAGTTGGCATAACAATTTGCAGAAGAAAATTTCGGCATAAAATGTTTTTAGAGCCCCGAAAACGTGATTTTACTTTTTATTTAAAATGCATCACAGTTTTACACAATGTTAAATAGAAGAGTGCTCCAGTTTTAAAGGGAAGAGGGAGACACGCAACAGTTTGGGAGCAGGAAAGTGTGCTGATTTTATGCTGTTGACTAATGTGGCTATAATTCATTCGGGAATGAGACAGCGCTGCACACTTTCTACTCTGCAAAATTAACGGCATTAAGTGCACGGCGTACAGCCAAAGGTGTTCGCACAATGTTCTTCCAGATTCCAGTCTGATGTATGTGAAGGAACAAAATCAGGTTTTCTCATCCAACAGGACCTAAAACATCCTGTTTCTTTTTGCTATATCTGAAATTCATCAAAGCTTCCAGAAGTATTTAAAAGATTTACTGTGATACTGTAAGTAACAGAAGCTTGCTGGTATCATTTGCAACAGGCTTCTCTACTGTCTCTGAGGTGTAATGTGGCCTGAAATGGACCGGACTGGACTTTCTTTTTTGCATGTTTTCCTTAAGGTCAAGACAAAGAGACCAAACCAATACACTGAGGCCCCTGTGACGCTTAGAGCCAGTGCCACCACGGGGTCACGACCCCAGCCAGAGTGTCTCACAGGTCGCGGGGTCGGGTCAATCAGAGGGGAATGTTATCCAAAGCATCAGAGTTTATTTGTTTAATTTTCCGTGTCTGCCTCTGATCAAGATGACTGTGGATTACTATGAGAAGAGGAGCGAAAGCGAGACTGCGAGAAAATTGAAGGGCAGAGAGCCTACTGCTTCAAATTAGGCTGGAAAAATAATCCTGCCTCACCTCAACTAAACATCGTACTTTAAACTTATTGTCCAAAGTCAAATAAGCTTTACAAACCACAAAAACACTCACGGGCCACGCAGGCTGCGATTCACATGAAGGTCACCCCAAGTGTCATGAATATTTTTCTCCTTCCAAACCACTTTTCTATTTTCTCTTTCATTCACTCTGCCTAAACTAGTCAGGCACAGCGAGGACCAGACAAGTGTTCAATTCATTTACCCCCCAAATGAAAAGCTGTACAGATTTTCACAGAATATCAGACTTCTGTGTCTTCAGGTTGGTACGATGCAGACAAACGTTCTGCTCTTAAAAGCAGCATTTTATGGCAAAAACCTATTCCAAATGGAAAAAAACTTCAATATCTTCCTTTTCTTTGTGCTTACCTGTGAACTAGGGGACACAAACCATTTATAGGTCTCTCCTATAGCGTCTTGTTGAACTACACAAATTCAAGTTCAACTTTATCAGTAGCTGAAGTGTCTTGCAAAAAATACACAAAGTTAAAATGACTTTAATTCCAAGTAATATGAAGATAAAATAAGTTTGATCATAAAAGCCAATGCATCCATGTGCAAATCAAACTTTGAGATCATATTTGTTCTTTTTTTAAATACTTTAAAGAAGTGCAAAAATAAAGCATTTTGTTAGAATTTGTCACTCATTTGGTTTTTAGAAACTTTATTGAAAATATATTCCAACCAGTCATAAATTTTAACTCACAAATATGTCTTTAAATTTAAACATGAAAGAATAAATCATGAAAGCTTAACAACCATGAGGGGGAAAAGTTCATTCTGGAAATTCTGTCTCAAATTGTACTAAATAAAATCTGTGGAAGGTATTTATGTCATTTAACAAGCCTTAAACACCATATATACTTAAAAAAAATGAAATGAATGGAATACTTCATTAAACCCAACAGGATAAATCATGTTGTTATAGTACAAAGTGAAGAAATATAAATAGATAACCTAAAAATAATTAACTGACAAAGTGTTGAAAGTGTTGCAGATGGAGAAGCATGGTTGAAAAATCCTGAGGTCATTTATAGGTTATTCATATCCTGAAATACAACCCTTAAAGGGGTCTTCTAAAATAACGCCTCTAAAGGCAGAGTGAGGTACTGCATGTACGTGTTTAGGCAGTAAAATAAAACACAACTTGTTGAGTTTAGAAAATTGAATTACTGAATTACTGTGTAGGTTAAAGTTAGATAAAAGTACTTTTCTACCAAAGTGGGTCTAGTGCTGGTTAGGTTGGTTAAGTAAGAACCAATTCCTTCTCTGTGGGACGCCAAAGCTCTAAAACCCGGCACTGAAAAAGCAATGCTACCACAGCACTAATTCTATGCTAGGAACAAAGTAACACTTACATTGGATACAAGGGGCGGACTTATGAAAACCAATCAGATAAGCTGAAAAGTTCTGACCACCATGTTCAAAAATGCAGTCTGTGTAGTTGATCTACTTAATTCAAGAGAGATTAATGAAAAAAAGTATATAACTGCACTGCTAGATAGAAATGAAGTTTACATTTTTTAATTTTTAAACTGTTTGTAACTGTTCAACACATTCGTTTTGTTTGTTTGAAAAATATTTAATCAGTTGGCATTTATATCCTGCTTGAAACAGCAAGTAAAAAAAAATCCCATTTTTATCACCAGTAATCCATACTGGTGAGCATTGGAAACATCATTCACTAACACTAACTGTTGTTTAAAACATCAAACATAAACTAGACTGATGATACCAAAAACAAGACAACAGCATAATCTGTTGTTGTTTTTGCAAAGATAAACTGTGTCCTTGCACTTGAGAAAACACTAAAAGGAAGGTTAAAGATGTATTAGAAGAAACATTCAAAGTGATTTCTCCAAACCAGCTAAGCTAGAACCATTTCAGAACCGACTCTAGAACCAACCATGAACCAGCACTTTGGTCTAAAAGGGTTCGTTCTTTGGGCTTAAACACATTATTTATCTGTTCCTTGATTTTCTTCACAGTGCAGACATTTAATAAAACGCTTCATTATGAGCCTTTTCATTAACTTGGTATAAGCCAGTAAAATCTCTCAATATTGTAAATATGAGTCAAAATTTCTTTTAATTGGAAAACATAACAGTTTGTAGTTTTGAAAAGACATGATCGGAGTTACAGATTTTATTCAGATGAGGTGCACATATACATTTCCTTCTCAAAGGGAACTGGTTTGGTTTCTCTCCCTCCAACAGCACTTTAGTAAGAACTCCTGACATCACAAAAAGAACCTTCAGCAACAGGACAACGGTGTATTTCTGCAACACGGGGATGAAGCCGAGTGTTTTAAACTGACTAATCTTTCTCTTTCTCAAGTAAAAACCAGAAAATAAGCATCAAGTAAACAAAAACTAGGAACTGGAAAAAATAATTGCTAAAGGTGATCATGGATTTGACTCTTCCTCCATCTCCTTTATGAGGACTTCATCATGAGCTCATGAGTAAAATATAAACAGAACAGAAATTTTGCTATCATATATCATTTGCTATAATAATACATTTGCTTTGTGCATCTAATACTGGTGTGAGCAACAGAAGCTGAGACTAATGCTCTGGGAATATACTAAAGGTGCATATGGAAATGCTAGAAAGTTTTGACTTTACATTAGTTGTGCTGAGATTATAATGTGGCCCAAAATAAATACAATTGCACTTAAGTTAAAAACTATTTTTCTTATGTGTCTACAAATTGTTTGGAATTTTTATTTATTTATAACATGTATTTTTATAAATTTATTGTCTTTTTCCATATATTATAGCACTGATAATTATCAAAAATTAAAGTTGAAAAAAATGTTTTGAGAAATGTTTAATGTGTGCTATCTGTGCATTTTGGTTTGGGTTTTTTTTTGTTTTCACATCTATTGTTGCATGTATATCAGAGCAATCTTTACAAAATGACCTATGTATAAAAAAGAATTTAACCAAACCGATTACTAGAGAAAAATCCTGGTGGCCTGAACCCTCATGTGGTACAAGACAAAACCTCTGAATGACTTTTCACCCCCTTGACGCTGGAGGCAACGCAACAATACACTTAATTTGCTGTGTGAATACTTGTGTACCTGCAGAGGTGTGCATTCTCTGTGTGTGTGTGAGTACCTATGCGTGTGTGTGTATGTATCGAGATACAGCGAGAGCCCAAATAGTGCGGCGCCAGCAGTCTGCCCTTCCCTTGAGAACGTAACGGCTGAGTGCTACTGGAAAGAGAGACCAATGGGCGGAGAAGGTGGGGGTTGCTTAATACGTGTACCTGGGAAGGGAGGAGGTTAAGGTTTACAGGTAAGAGCGATGATCCGGCTTTAACCTCCCCAACATGCAGTACAGTGTGACTCAGCCTAACACATAAAGCGTCGCCAAAGTGCATCCAAAGTTTACTCTTTCACATGAGAAATTCCCCTAAGAGGGACTTCCTGTCATTTCCGTCCTCAAACAGAAACAAAAAAAACTTTGATCTACTACAAACGAATGTCCTGCACTTCAAAATGAAGTCACTGCATCTCCACATTTCTGCGTCCGAAAAGCCCTCAATGCCACATGATAATCCTTCTGTGCGATGCAGAAATGCTGTGGAAAGTCTCATTTTAATCTGTCGAGGAGGGAATTGGATGTACGGGAGAATATGAAAACAGGGTGAACTCCAAAGCTCCCTGTGCTTACCCCATCAAAAAAAATACATTTCTGCTGCCCTCGGCAGAATCCTAATGCCAAAACATTTACCCACAGTCCTGCTGGCCTCCTGCAACCAGGTTCCACTTCAGCTCATTCATTTTTAAATCAAACCTTTTTATGTCATGTTTTAAAAACCAAGGAACCATAACTGGCTGAGTTCAGTCTGAAGAAGCAGGGTGGGGAGATGTGCGAAAGGAGCCAAAAATCACTGAAACTCAATCTGGTTATGGGCCGCACTTTGTTTTCACAAACTCACAATTTATTCTTTTTATCCACTAACTAGTTAGACAAATATAAAAATGTTGGAGTGAAAACATTTCTTGCCTGATCGTATGTACTTTACAAGACGGAGGACCTCAGCAGCTTCCTCTGCAGGGGAGGAGGAGGGGGGATTAATGTTTCGCCCTTGTCTTTCTGTATCAAAACTATCAAACTGTATTTTTAAAGGGGGGGGGATTGGAAAAGTCAGAGGGGACACGAAGCTTAAAGCTACGCCTGTCAATGTCATTCTCTACTGTTTGATGGAGGAATCCAAGTCAAACCTTGCCTTTTCAAACACTCGACCCTAATAAAAACAAAAGCACTGCTGTTCAGACGGCTATAATTCCCTTGACAGCCTTCCAGCCAGTCCCACTTAAGGTTATTATGGGCTATAAATACGCTGGTTTCCAGGGCTAGAATGTCAACGCTGTTTGCCCTTGTTAAGACACATAATTACCTCATTTACATCTCGTTTCCTCCCCAAATCGGAAGCCATTATGCGCCCCCGCACTCTGTCCCCCCCTCCCTCCAACGACGACGATTAAAGTCATTAACCAATCAGCTTCTGAGCTGCACATTGCAAAATGAAAAGCTCCCATGAGTCAAACTAGAGCGGCTGGACACCAACAGACAGAGAGAACGCTCGTGAGGCCTGAGATGCTCAGACAGGAAGTGAAAGAAAAGGATGTTTCCTGAGTAGAAAGTTTCACTGGAGACCTGTAACTGAGCTGGATAGTCAGTGTAGAACTGTGTAATAATAAACGACGCTAACACAAATCACACTACAGTGTACTGTGGTTTGCTTTCTAAGTTTTATGCTATGAAACAGTGAAGGTTATTTCCAGAGATTAGTGTGTGTCTGTTCAGGTAAATTCCTCTGGCTTACTCTTCTCTGTAAATATCTAAACTACTAGTAGATAGATAGATAGATAGATAGATAGATAGATAGATAGATAGATAGATAGATAGATAGATAGATAGATAGATAGA
>JBBBVU010000025.1:5033548-5048361 GCA_037177055.1 Atherinosoma microstoma
TATATATAAATAAAATAACCAGTGAGCAGCAGTTGTTTGAGTGAAAATGCCTTGTCAATGTCAGAGGTCAGAGGAGAATGAACAGACTGATGATACAAAGGAAGCTGTAACTCAAATAACCACTGGTTCCAACCAAGGCAACACATCCAACCTTATAGCAGATGGGCTACAGCAGCAGAAGACTCACCGGGTGCCACTCCTGTCAGGTAAGATCAAGAATGCGGATTCAATTTGCACACTCACCAAAATTAGACAGAAGAAGATTTTTAAAAATATTGTCTGGTCTGGTAAGTCTCAATTTCAGCTTCAACATTCAGATGGTAGGGTCAGAACTTAATGGAGACAACACAAAACATGAAAGCATGGATCCATCCTGTCTCGTATCAATGGCTCAGGCTGGCAGTGGTGTTAGGATGTGGGGGATATTTTATTTGCCCACTTTGGGCCCCTTAATACCAGTTGAACATCATCTAAAAGCAATCACCAAGATGAATAGTTGCTGACCCCTTCCTCTAATGGCTACTTCCAGCAGGATAATGCACCATGTCAAAAAGCTTAAATCATTTCAAACTGGTTTGAGCATGAAAATGAGTTCACTGTACTCCAATGGTCTCCACAGACATCAGATCTCAATCCAGTAGAGCACCTTTGGGATGTGGTGGAACGGGAGATTCTAATCATGGATGTGCAGCAACTGTGTGATGCTATCATGTCAATATGGAGCAAAATCTCTGAGGAATGCTTCCAACACTTCGTTGCATCTATGACACGAAGAGTTAAGCAGTTCTGAAGGCAAAAGGGGGTCCATCTCAGTACTAGCAACGCATATCTAATAAAGTGGTCAGTGAGTCTATGTAGCAAGAGTGACCACCTCAGGCTTGACCAGATTGGTGTATGTTATCAGTCCATTTATCAAAATTGCTTCCATTGTGCTCCTTTATTGTCTCTTCTCCTGATGTCTTGTGAGGAATTTAAAATTCGGTGTCTGAGTGGGAAAAGCACACACAGCCACATACCAATCACTGGCTAGTCCTCTATCTGATATGGAGTTGATCATGGTGGCATGAAGGCTCCCCAATGATTTCACACACACACTGCCCTTTGGTCTGATAACAGCAGTTTGGGAGGAGGAAAGAAGAAGTTGAAGGACAGAATTTGTATTTATTTATTTAATATGTTTTTTTTTTCCAGATGGACAGGTATGGTTTTGGCCACGCTTCGCTACACCGGGACACCTCAGTGATTGGCATGGGGGCTAGGTCGCCTCCTCCAATGACAGATTATTCATATCACCTAGTTAGGTTTCATGAAGCAATTACATGTTTTCACACTTCGCCAACTTTGGGAATGGCAGACTACAGAAACACACACTATCCAGTCCCCAATGGTGGGAAATACCTGTCAATAAAAAAGGGAAAGAGGGTTTTTTTCCCTCCTTCTTTTTACATGAGTTTAAGTTCACATAACTGTGGGCCAATGATTCCTTTATATTATATATACACAATATATATAAATAAAGAGAGCCAAATATATACATTTTATTTACCTTCTTTTTCAGGAAGGTCAAAATAAAGTGTTTTTGATTAATCAGAGAAAAAAAGCTTATACCATTGGAGGCCTATACTTCTCTTTCCATTAATTTTATAGCTTATTTTTCAGGGACCATATAAATAAACACATAAAAACATTAAACCCTGATAGCTTTTTAGCTAGTTTCCATCTGAAAATGGATTTTGCAAGGAAAATATTTTTGTGGGATGAGCAGCAGAGTTGAAGATGTAAAATTTGTCAAATCTTCTCCCAAACTTTTTATTCTGCTAGTGACTCTTGTTTGGTGTTCTTAATTAGATTAGGTGATTGATGTCTGAAGAGACAACACAGAGAATTTAATTATTTCTTCATTCAGCTAACAGTGGCCTCAGTAGCATGTTGAAGATCCATAAACAGCCGCAACAACCTGGCACCACCTCCTCATACTGGTCACCAGCTTGTGTGGGATCTTCAACTAGCATTCGTTGCAGGTGAGCCAATTTGGATGGACTGATCATTCGGAAAAGCATGCCCAAGCTGATCCCACAAATGTTCGCATGAGGAGAGGTCAGGACTGAGGGCAGGCTATTTCATTCTCTCCACTCCCAAATTTTGGAGGCAAACCCCACCTTTGGCCGTTGTCTTCTTGGAAGATAGTTTGGTCCCAGACTGTGGGGATACGGGATTGCCACTGGTTGCAGAATCTAATCTCAATGTGTCTCTGCATCGAGAATGCCCGCACTGATGACTAGCCTTGTTTTTCCAGTGAGGGAGATGCCGTCAAACCAACTCCACCAAAAGCTGTTACCCTCAAGACGTTGACTCTATGATCCAACTGCTGTAGGAAGAATCTGGACTTATCCCCCTTCGTGTCCGGGTTCCAGTGGATATGTTTCAGACACCAGCACTAATAGGACTGCACCTGATTGTTAGCACTTGGGGTGCCACAAGCTCAAAACAGAGTCAATACCAGAATAAGCTGTTTGGAACTGACAGAGAAGATTTGGCAAGTTTTTCATGGGTGCAAAACCCATACTCAACTCTGCTGCTCATCCCACAAATGCATTTTCCTTACAAATGTGGCCCTGTTTAAAAGGCTTTCCAAAGGTGTAAGAAGCATTGTTACAACAAAGAAATATTCAACCAAACACATTTCTTTTGAGTTAAGTGGATTGGGGTGTTTATACAGTGCTATCTTATTAAGTGTAAGGTCTTAATCAGGTCAATATCAGGATATTATTGTGTATGTAAACATAACCACTATCTACCATAGGGTAGCTGGTAAAATCTTAAGTTTGCCATTTGGGAAAAGAGCATCAACATCACCATCAGGTCCTCCACTGTGATTTATTCGCCCTACTTTCATTCAAATGCTCTCCGGTTCTGATATAACTGAAGCTATAAGCATCCACAAAAAAAAATCTCTTCGGAAGACTTGTGAGTCAGTTTTAAGTGTCGCCAAGGTTAGAATCCAATCACAGGATGCTGAGTGGTCTTGAACAACTGCAGCCTGAATCAATCACAAAGCTTGAAGCCTGATTAGAATGTTTTTATTGTGAATTTCAGACAAGCCATCTGTCTCACAACACAAGGCAAGTACATGGTTTGATATAAATGCAGCCTTTTCATATTCATGCATACTCCTCATAAAGCATCACTATGTGATGACATATTAATGTCACTGGCGACTTGGCTTTCTTAAGACGTGAGAAGAAAGCAAATGAGCATTTCTCAGATCGTCCTAAAACTGAAGAAAATTGAACGGAGACTAATTTGTTTTAATGGAATGGGAACATTATTGAGAAATACAAAAATAAATGTTTATATTCATGGATATTTAAAATAGCTGGAATTTAATACAGATTAGTTTGGTCTTTTGTTCATTTCAGTATAACTTAACAGACATTTTGACAATGAAACACACTAAAGTTCTCAATATTTTGCCCATTTCAAAGCTTTCATTTCAGGCTTTCAGGTCACAATTCAGGTTGAACCACAACCTACACACATATTAGCTGGAATTTTCCACATGCAGATTCACTGAAGTGGATGCTGCCGTTGTTGATAAAACCAAAACAAAATGCAAAAAGGAGTTTCGGCAGATTTAGCAAGAAATAGATCGACTTGTACGACCTGTAGATGCTCTATTAACACCGTCATTCATTTCCAGGTTAAACAGTCAAAACAGTCATATGTTTGGCATGAGGAGGGAGGAATACAAGAGAAGTGGGGCTTCGATTACTCAACAACTACTGAAGAAAATCAGTGTAGCCTGACTGCCTCTGAAAACACACACACACATGCTGCTGAAAGACATGACTGCATCAACAAAGACGGCACGTACGCAAGCTGCCTCCAGCAAAAAAACAAAAACAGATATAAATAAACTAAATACACATAAACTTGAGTTGTACTACAGATTTAACAGCTCTGCAAACTTCAAGTGGCATCATGGGAAAACTCACTTCAACACACCTGCATAAACACCCACATACAAAAAGGTGATTTAAGCTACTTCTTTCCTTCAAATACACACACTCGCACACACACTGAACGGTGTACAGCCCGGGTTCTCACACCATCAGCTGTGACCTGGTTAGCTTTAAGCCGGTGTTTGAGCCTGGCCCTTAGTTGAGGTTGGCTGCTCAGACAGGGCAATAGTTTGCACTCACACTGGCCACAGTGGCTAATTGAATGGGCAGGGCAGGAGGTCCAGGTCTTTATGTTCACGGAGAGGAGCCATGAATATCTCTGTTTCATTTGGACTTTACTCACCATGGTGGAGGGAAAAAGGTGAATGAGTGTGGGAATGGACAGCTAGAGGATTTGAATATTCACTTTCCTACAAGCTCTGTTGGGTGAGAGTACACGCGAGTGCTCTGGGGGGAAAAAAGTTCCATTTTCAGAGTGGTCATACAATTGATTAACATGTCAGTGAATCTTTTGGGTGGATTTAACAGCCAAAGAAAGAAAGAAAATTGAGCTGATATCCCAAACAAAAATTAACCCGATAAATAAAAATAGCAAAGTTTGCTCTGCTCAACAACTGGCAAGCTGTGCTAACATTTGCATCCTAGCAGGGGATGCAGAGTGCTGCTCCTAAATAAAAACCTTTAAAGATGGTTGATGAAGAGCTGGAGAAGAACAAATAAAGCCTCCATCACGTCTATCTTACTGTGATAAACTCATTTGAAGATAATATTACCAATAAAGACACACATTAATCCGGGCACGTCCCACTGGGAGGAGACCTCGTGGTAGACCCAGGGAAACGCTGGAGGGATTATATCTCTCGGCTGGCCTGGGAGCGTCTCGGGATCCCCCCGGATGAGCTGGCTGATGTGGCCAGGGAGAGGGAAGTCTGGGCTGCCCTGCTCAGGCTGCTGCCCCCGCGACCCGACCCCAGATAAGCGGAAGAGGACGGTATGGTACGGACACACATTAATAGTATTGGTCATCTTCACATCTTCATATAGAAACTAAAATATTTCCCAAAAGATTCTTCCATATGCAATTAATCTTAAAGAAATGATTTGATGTTAATCCTATGTATTTGAAGCTTTTTGTTGGTCATTTTTCAGAATCAAAAGAAATCCAAAAATGGTTAATTATATAGTACATGCAGGGCAGGGTGTCTGTCGAAAAAAGTATGAACTAAAAATGTACTGAAACAACTTATGACATGAGGTGAGATATCGATCCTAAAATATATGACGAGATCAGACTTTAAGAAATGAAACACATGACATCGCCCAGGTTTTTCTCAAAGGAAGTTGTAGAATCTTCAAAAGTGACGACATTTCTTTCTTTTGCTGACTCTTTTGTGTGCTTGTGGCAATGAAAGCATTAAATCTTTATTGTAGTTTTTAAATCAAAGCACATGCTTAAGGTCATGCACAGATCTTCATCAAATATAGAAAGGTTTTTCAGGATCCAAAGCAGTTGCATGTCCTTCAAAAAGAAATTGCAAAACTATTCAGAATCTACCAAATTTAAATCAGACACACTGTCGTTCGCTCTGTGTTTCTCAGTAGGGTGACAAAATGGAAAAAAATAACCCAACAAATATGTTTTGCTAAACCTTAAAACATGCTTTCTTGCATTGCAGTGTCAAAGAACTTGACATTTTTAAAAATGCAAGGCTTCCACCAAGCCGTGACAATATGCAGAGGAATGTGAAAAATGTCCGATTTAATGGGTTTTCATCTGCGGCCTTAAGGCGATCCATAACTTCTGGAGAAAAATACAGCAAGCATGTGCAAAATTCATGCACAGTACACATCAGGACTTTGATTCATTTTCATGCATGTGTATGTTTTCTGTACATTAACGTTCATGCATGGGGATGTCCATTTACTGCAGAGGGAAACAAGAAAGAAGGGAAAGCAAAAGGACGGAAACAGCAAAGCTAATGGACTCTAAGAGAAGGAAAATGAAACCTCGGGCTGAGAGATGAGGAAGAGTTGAGACGATGGCAGCAGCTGGAAGCAGCAGGAAGGAGGAAAAGGAAAGTGAGAAGAGACAGAAATGAAAAGCTTGCCTTTCAACGATGCATCTGCTGATGCTCAGCATGCACTTCAGTCACAAAATTCTGTAGAACTGATGCATGAGTCACTGCATCGTTCACACATAAGAAATTTCTCTCACGGGATTAATAAAGCACCCATCTACCCATTTATCCATCCATCCATCTACCTACCTACCTACCTACCTACCTACCTACCTACCTACCTACCTACCTCTTTCTATGTAAGGACACAAATACCAAATATGTGCTAATTTTGGTACTTTTCTACCCAATTATTTCTACCCAATAATTGAATTTTTCACTTAAAAACAAAGTGAAAAACAGAACTTTAAAAATAATTTAAAGCTTAAGAAAGAAGAGATTTCAGCACCTTATGTGTGAATAGGCAACTCCTGTACAAAATGCTTTGACTTCTGCCACTTTTCTAGAGAGCAAAGTAGATTAATTACAATTATTAAAGACAATGAAGTGCTTTGCATCATGCTGTGGGAGGAGAATAGCAAAAACATGCACTTAAACCCACTACAATAGAAAAAGAGAAAAGAAAAACTCACTTCTGTCTTGCATTTTGAGACAGAGTTACAGAAACTCATTGTGAAGCTACAAAGCATGCCTCATTGTTAAAACCAAAACCACAACTCTTTAGCACTGACTAACCGATGCGTTTTTGGCTATGAATGCTTCGTGTCTAGCTCGGCACAGGCAGGTTTACGTTGAGCATGCTAAAAATAAATAAACAAATAAATACTTTGCAAATACTGTGTAACAGCTCTCAGAAAGGCACATAAACACTGACAGGAAAACACATAAATATGGGGGGAAGTCGGCATCATTAGAAAAGGAGTCTATTGGAGCAGGATGTTAATGTTGAACATGTTTCCACCGTCTGCACAGTTGCTCCCATTATTACTCAGACCAGCGGTTTCAATACAGATGTGGTTCTGTCTGAATTGAGTACTTCAAAATTTATGTCATGAGGCAAGCTGAAAGGTGCAGAATGAGTGATCACTGCTCTTGTAGAATTTATCACAACTAGCGTGTGCTGGCATGTATTTTTGAGGGTATAATGCAGCATGTTGACCAGACTCCAAAAAGACAGCATGTAGGTTTTTATAGGCAGTGTTTGCAAGTATGAAGGATTAAATGTAATGCTGTTTTTGTGATCTTGCAATTATTAACGGTATGAATGGAATCAGAGGTGCTATTGTTTGTTTACATCTGTATTAGCAATAGCATCACTATTACTGTTTTAGAATAAACATGAACAGTAGCATCAGTGTTATTACCAGCAGGCAGCTGACATATCAGCGCCCGCCTGCTGGTTTCTACAATAAATCGGAGAAAACTGCACCTAGAAATGCCTCAACTTAAGGTAGTGTTTCTTAGAAACTTGATGCACTTGGTGTGAAGTGAAAACCATATTTGAATGGTCTTGAGTTGGTATGAAGGTCAAAAATGAATCATTATATGATGTTTTTAGTCCTCTTTGTGGACTGTTTGTCTAAAAGATTATTACACATTCAACCTTCTTATGTCTGATGCAACAGTTGTGTCATATTCTGCCGTGCTTCAAGATAAAATGTCTTTTTAAAACATGTTTTTCATTATATTAAAATGTTTTAGGACAAAATTATTTGAGAAATAAGCTAGTTATTTGCACAATCACGACAATAAGTGTTAGCATAGTAGCACATCAGCAGGAAATAACAGCGGAGGAACTTCTTGTTGCAACATGTGGTGTCATATTAGCTCTCGAACAAGCTGCAATGGCGAAATTCGTTGTTTTCACACAAATGGGCCATGATGCTAACACCACATCTGTGGTTACTATTATTTTTTAGCTTTAGTTTGTTTGCTTAAATAAAGAAAAAAAGTATTTTGATGAATATTGCTCATAAATGTCTTGAATTTTAAAAAGGCACAGCAGTCTGGAAGAGGGCATTAGTTTTGACAGGATATCAATATCAAAGCACACGTCGTAAAGTACAGAAGAAACTTAGGAGCTGGGTGAGAAAAGGGTTGGGAGGGTTGGCTCTACTGGCTGCATTTTCTCTCCTTTGGGCCTATTTAACATTTTTCTCACAGACCCAATAAACAAACAAGAGGCTCAATTTGTGTCGTGCACATAAGATCATGCACGTGTGTGTAGAGATGGCTCTAAAGCATGAGAGCACATATAGATGCTCCTGTGACTAAAATAAAGAAAACAGATTTATTTGAACATATGCACTCCAAATAAGGCATTGCATGTGTTATTACACAGATATACACACACATTTACTAAACATAATTTCTCATAACTCTCTAATATGGTTCATTTCCAGTGATCAAAACACACATGAAAAGAGTGTTAACGCTGTCAACAAGCGAGCATGGGATGTGGAACCGTCGTTTTCATTCTCAATATGTCAAGGTTGGGGTGTATTCCAGCAGAGAGTGAGGAAGAGGGGGAAGAGGGTTAGAGGGGGAAGGAGTGTCGTTCTCCATCCTCTGCTCTCCAGAGAATCCCATCATGAAACGCCAAAGCACAAAGAGCTCAGAGCCTTCGACTGAAACCGTGGGACCTTTTATCAAAACGTTGGAGCATCACTGGGGCAACAGCGCCACCCAGCACGCCACGATGAGCACTACACCTCCTCATCCTCTGCAGCCTGACCTGCCTTGTCTCCATGTTAAAAAAAAAAAAAAAAAAAAAGATAAAGAGTTTTTCTTGTACCATCCCATATTAAGGATCAAAATAAGTCGAAACAGCTTGTTTGTTTTAACCAAACCCCCCCCTCTTTTTCAAACATAACACACACATTTAAACCTGAAAAAGAGGTAATGAAAGACATAGTCATCTTTCTGTGTGGCAATCTAACCCTTAATGGGCTTCAACAGCCTCACAGCCAAGCACAAACGCACACATAAAATCAAACTAATTACAATTTGTCCTTTCTCTTTTGTCCTTTTCTCAGTGCTTCCCTTTAATTCCCAGCAAATACACAAGAAAAAAAAAGGGAGGGGGGTGGTTGTATGGAAGAAATATAAGGGGGGGAGAGGAGGAGGAGGGGGTGCTCAGGGATTTTCCAAAGTGGCACAGTGAAATAACTCACTAGAGTGTATATCGGTTTCCTCTTTCCCTCATTTAAATAAGCGCCAACACTGATTTTCTAACAAAAATATGGTACTAGTATAATAACAATGAAATAAGACCCTGTGAAAACTCGCAGCCTGCAGCAAGTATTTAAACTATCATTTAAAAAGGGCTGATCTGTAATTCAGAGCGGATATGGTATCAGACGGCGTGCTTGTCATTCCCGGCTATAATCTCCACTACGCTGAGAAACACACTGTCTGCTGGCAGCACTGGAGAGAGGGAGGAAGAATAGCTAGGAAGGGGAGAAGGAGAGAGGAGGGGGGCAGGATTTGACTACATATTTCTCCTTCTCCTCTAGGTGCAGTTTGTTTGTCAGCTATCGGCGGCGAAATCTCAGAATCTGGTTTAAAGATTGGAGAGAGACGGAGCCCAGAAAATAGAAGGTAGAGGAGGTGGGAAAAGTTTTTCCAATGAATTTATTTAATGCAAAAAGATGTTAGGGGGGAAAATGTTGAAGGGGTCAATGTTCTTAGAAAAATGCTGATTTAAAAGTTGTAAAAACTTGCTATTTACCACCTCTTTAACAAAAGGCTTGAAGTCATTTAAATGTTCTTAAATTGTTAACAGTGACTGGAAAAACAAAAATATCTCAAAGCAAAGTCCAAACGTTGTTCCAGAGCTTCTAGGTTGCCCAATTAGTTATCATGAATAATGAGTTCAGTTTAATAATTAACTCATTGTCCAAGAAGCAAAAAAAAAGCCTAGCTTAAAAAAACTTTGGATATTTGTAAAATATAAATGATAAGAAATTGTTATGATTTGCACATTTTATGAGCCCTCTATTTCAGCTCATGTTTAATTTGAAGCAACACTTTTTAAAAGCTTTAATAGAGGGGCGACGAGAGACTGGGAATCTTTTTGGATGAATTGTTCACAACTACTTCGGTTCATTGGCAGCAGGTCCATAACAATGTTGGGCGAGAGCCTTTAAGAAGAAAAAATAAGGAGAAAAGTTTAAGTTTATGTCAATGAAAGGTTGCAGAGAATTAGCAGATACTCATGTGTGCAAGGCGTGACACTGTAGTGCAATTCTGTAGGGGATATTCCTGCATAGATGCTGGAAGACGCCATATATGAACAGTTTTCTACGACATCCACATATGCATAGAAATCAAAGGGGAAAAAAGTTTTTAAAATCAAATGTTGCCGCATTCTCATTTAAGATGGACTGAAAAGTGGAAACTGTCAACTGTCTTGAGGCCTGATGAACCAACTTTTTTTAGAAATCATGTACACTGCCTCCCCTGAACTAAAACAGGGATTATTTAGCTATTTTAAGCATACAGTTTATAATCTTTTGCATTGGTTTTCAGGGGCAGTGCTGAAAAAATAAATATGAATTGTTGGGTCCATTAAAATGAGACATGATACTGTAGTGAAAAGCCATTGCACAGACTTGGAAAGTTTTCTGAAAACTCACAGCAACAGCTTCTTTAACCCATCGTTTCCAGGCGTCCCATAGGCTGGACATGACAAATAATTATGCATTTGACTCCCTTCCAAGTACCTCTACATGTTATACACCAGTGGAAAGCTAAGATTCTTTATATGATGTATACCATTCAAGGTGCTGAACGGTAATATTTGTTACACTGGAGAGCCAAATTAAAGTCTCATCCAACCCAGTGTTGAACATCTTACAATTTCTTTAGCAGTTTGATGATGTTTTTAGACATGTGGACAAATGCAGCTATTACACATTTTCTTATGAGGCTGTTGTCAGTGGACAGTCTGAACGTGTGATGGTAGGTTGGTGCATTAGTGCACATAAATATGGGAAGCTTGCACACCTGGGAAGGCACCACTTATAAGCTTTGGAGCAACATATGCTGCTAATCAAGTAACACATTTTTTAGGCAAAGATTTTGTAAGACAACATCAAACAACCTTCTTCACTTATCAAATCCGCCATGGATCTGCGGCCAAAGCATCCTGTTAAACTGACCTGCAAAAATCCAGATCTGAAACCATCAGAAAACATTTAGAGCATTGAAAAAGAAAATGCCACAAATTAGAATCTGAACTTTTCAGCAGCAGTCTTTTTCATTTTTGATTAAAAGATGAATCAAATAATCATTCTATCATAAATAGCTATTAGCAGTGGTCCTTCCTGAACAGGGAAGCTCATAAACACACACACACAGAAACATGAGGACACATTGGGTTTTGGTTAGACGTGTGGTCTGGACAGGAAAGGGTTGGGGCCGCCACACTCAGCGGGACACGGACCCCGGGCAGTTCACAGTACACACACACTGAATTAAACACACTGCATGAGCATCCTCATCCACCTATCCTGTTGCAGTAGGGGGTCGGAACCAGCCAAACACACACAGAACCATAGACATCATCGCACTCACACACAGCTGGCGGAAACTGGCAGTGACATGCTGTCCGGCAGCGCAGGCTGGGGGCTCAGAGGCCGCGCCAAGCCATCTATCATACAGCCAGAAACATAGTAACCCAAGACATGAGTGGCAGAACATCACACATACTTACACACCGGCTCACACACACACAATGAAGAAGACATATGCAGGCGTTCCTGCAAACAAAACACTTGCTCAGACAAAGCCGGCGACACGCGTCTTCATGGAACACTGGCTGTATGAGAAAAACCTCAACATGAAGCGAATCTAATGAGACGATATGATCAGCCTCCCCACACACGGATAGGTTTTACTGCTAGTTATCAGTGTTCATCCTGGCTTTGAGTGGAGCCAGACATTTTTAACATGGAGATCTGAGGTAAAAGGATAAAACCCTAAATATCACACCTGGGAATTACAGCGCAGTAAAAAAAAAAAAATGTACTTGGAACTAAAAGAAAGAAAAATAAAAGCCTCTTCGTTGAGGATAAAGTCAACAACTTCATTCAAAACTAGCAGTATTCCTTTGACAAACACTTTGCATCCCACTTTCCAGAGAGCGCGCTCCACTATCAAACCCTCAACCTGAATAAGTGCCCCACTTCATTTGTAAAACACCCCTGTGAATGATACAAACTGCCACTTCCCCTGTCTAAATCTCTTCCTCTGCCTTTCTCAACAGGCCTCACCATTCACGCCCCTCAGAAACCTGAGCCGGCCAGATTGATGGGAGGATGGCTCTCATTTGGACCAGGAGAAAAGTGGCCAGTTTAAGGGCTGCTACTGTATTTTAAACCCCGCTGGTATTAAGGAGACTGATGAGCCTGGCGGGCAGTGAGAGGCAGTGGTGACCCTCCCTCCTGGCTCCCATTGGGAGAATGAGAGGGAGGCAGAGAGGCAGGAGGGGAATAAATCTGCGTGGCGGCGGGAATCGATCGTTTCTCCCTCCTTCTTCCTGTGCTATCTCATCTGCAGGGGCTGAGAGAGGCAGAGCGGTTTAAACGATCCTGACCTTGTCCGACATAAATAGTCAGAAAAGTCCACAGAGCAGATAGCTTTGTGTAAGGCTGAGGTGGGGGGGGAGTAAGAGGAAAGAGGGAGGGGAACGCATTGAGATAAGAATAGTGGGGATGGGGGAGTGAATGAGATAATGCCCTGGCGTTACTACATCAGAGTCCATGTCGCTCACACATACAAATGTCGTTGTGGGAAACAACCTCAACCTCACTTCCTGTCTTCATCGCATCTCTCCTGCCTTCCTTCTCCAGAGGAGAGTGGAAGGAAAAAAGGAGGGGTGGAAAGTCTTTTCCTTTTTGAAGGTCTCATCCCTCTTTCTGTGATTACCTGAGAGAAGGATGAAGTGATGGGAAGAAGTCAATTGGCTCCCCCGAACCGCCATTCTGCACTCCT
Source organism: Atherinosoma microstoma (assembly GCA_037177055.1). Lineage (NCBI taxonomy): Eukaryota > Metazoa > Chordata > Actinopteri > Atheriniformes > Atherinidae > Atherinosoma > Atherinosoma microstoma. The sequence goes on from JBBBVU010000025.1 coordinate 5,046,525, forward strand.
GAGGAAGACGTGAGTGTTTTAAAGTAAGAAAGGAGCTCTTTTGTGCGTCTTTTCTTTTGAGTGTAATGCTGCTGTACCTGACAGAGGCACTGCCCCGGGTAAAGGCAGAAATCTCTGCCTCCATTGTCACCTGTTCCTCTAATCATTTTCCGCCCGTCATGCCACAATGGAGGAGGGTGATAACGATAACGAGGTGAAGCTAATACAGAGCCGCGGCAAGGCCTCCCAACACAATGTTCAGATGTCTTCACTCTTTCAAACACACACACTGACACACACACACATTCACGATAATGCAGAAATCCACTTGCTGATACACTCATTTTCTTCTTTATTCAATTTCATTATGGTGCCAACTGTCAAATCTGCTACACACTTTACCGATTTCTTCATAAAACAAAGGAATAACTGAAAGAAAAGAGAAAGAAGTTATTTCTTTGCTGCCTTGAAGGTTAAAGGTTAAATTTATATATTAGTTGACAAATGCATCGTCTGACATATCTTAGGTTTTACTTTTACAGTTTGGTGCATCGTCTGCATGCATCATGATGCAGTTGGCCTCACTCGTTTTGCTCCATGATCTGAAAACAACAGCATCTTATAAAAACACTTGTATAGTCTGTATCTTATTCTATTTATTGTGTTTTTCGCCTCTCTTGTATATATTGTGTTTATTGAGATTATTTTAATTGGTGTTTACACTTTTCTTATGTTATCTGTTCTTTATTTATGTTAATCTGATTGATGCTGTAACAGGAAATTTCTCTCACGGGATAAATAAAGTACCTACTTACTTACCTATCCCTATCCCTATCCATCCATCAATCCATCCATCCATCCATCCATCCATCCATCCATTGTCATTAAAGGAAAGTAAGGCAAAGCAAAAATCCAGAAAAGCTTCACTGCCTGTTTCCCATCCAAAGAGCATCAACTTCACTCCTTTTGATCAGTGTGATGGTGACGCTTAAGAACATAATTCCATAATTTAACAGATATTAGGTCTTAAAGATATGGATTCTTACCCAAATGTCAGTCACCTCTAACTCCAAAAAAGTAGAGATCCTCAATCCGGGTCCTTGGGGGGGCGGTGACCAGCTGGTTTTAAAATGTTCTCTGCTGTAACACACCTGACTCAGACTCAAGCTCTGCACAAGTCTGCTAATTACCCCATTGATTTGAGTCAGGTGTGTTGCAGCAGGGGAACTTCTAAAACCTGCAGGGCATCGGTCGGCCCTCAAGGACCAGGATTGAGGATCACTCCCCCAAGACTTCAACATGGCAGTCCATAATCGTCACAGTAGCAATGTCCATTTTTATTGTGCAATGTGGGGTTAAACTTCATGTCCCACTCCTGTCAAGCAGTGAGTGAGCACGTGAATGAGGACTTTGGAAAAGGCAACCACAGAACAAAAAAATAAAAAAATTTGACTGTGGTTATACTATTTAATTATCAAAAATACTCCTTTTTGAGGCTGGATCATAAATAGTACATTTTTACTTTGCAGTTTTATTCCACTGGGACGGATATATTACTTCATTCACAGGGTTTGTGTTGATATAAATGAATAAAAATGGATTGACATTAGGCATGACTGCCTGTTTGTTTTCTAGCGTTATTTATGAAATCGAATGAAACAAGAGTACATGCAAACACAAGGCATGCACATGTGCTTGTAACTCTTTATTTACAAGTTATCTACTCCATAAGACCATGCTCCTCCATTTTCCTTTAAAGCGAGGGTGTCACTTCGTGTAACTTTTTTTTTATTATTTCAAATTAAAGTATGGCCCAGATGCTACATACTTGTAAAATTACAAGACCTTAGCACCTGCG
>JBBBVU010000025.1:5056114-5066795 GCA_037177055.1 Atherinosoma microstoma
GACGTTGACAAGAGCAAACTCCTGGTAGTTCCTCAGCACATCGGCATCAATGTCATCATAAATGCCCATGTTTTCTGTTGGAAAAGAAGAGATGAATGATCAACGACTGACTGTGTGTCAAACTGATTTGAGTAAAATGTGAAGTATTACCTGAGCTAGCAACTATGTCTGTGGAAAACACAGGCTTCTTGTCGATCTTGTATGAGATAACAGACCTGCACAAGGACAAAAGTTTGATTCATTTTTAATGGTTAGAACATCTTTAAATTAAAGCATGAAAAAGAAATCTACTCAAACATTTTTACTCAGATCCAAATTAAAGGAAAAAAGAAGGTAAAAGCTTGAAGCCTCATACCTGAATTGATTGAAGATGACGGAGCCCTGGTCAAACTCATACCCAGAGTTAAGAACTTCGGCAGCAATGATGGAGGCATCACCAAAGCTGGGCGGCTTGCGACCGATTTCCTTGCAATTCAGAATGATGTGCTTTCCATGAGTTCTGATGAAATCCATAAACACCAAGGTAAAATAATCCATCAGTACAATTTCACTCAGGTATCAGGTAAATTTAGACAGATTTTAGGGGACATCTTAAGCTCAGAATTTAAGCTATCGATGCAAGTAGAGCAGTATGATCAGGATTTTGAAATCTTTACCAGCACAGATAACAGCAGTAACAGCAAATCCAAACACTGAACCAGACTTGAACCAGTGCTATAAGAGGAGGAAATCTGGGGCTTAATCTCTATTCATACCTGTGCAGGATGCCCCTCAGCTTGTCTCCAACATTTATCACCATCACCTCCTTGCCGGAGCCAGTCAGGTTGGCAATCTCGTTCTTAATGGCTTTGGCCACACCGGAGTGGATGGCTCCACAGAGTCCACGGTCAGATGTCACGCCGACAAGCAAATGCTTGGAAGCCTTATCCTCGGGTGCTTTGATTTCAGCCTTCTCGTACAGGGCTGAGACACAAAGAAAAAAGGTGGAAGATTAGGTTAATTTCAAATAAATAAACTATGACAAATTAAGTCCAGTCTGCCATAAAAGCATACCCAAAGCACCGGTGCCATAGACACGAGCGGGTTTCAGCTGCCTCTCAGCACGAGCATACTTGGCAGCGGCCACCATCTTCATGGACTTTGTGATTTTCTGAATGTTCTTAATGGACTTCAACCGAATGGTGACTAAAAAGAAAGAATATTTACATTAATTCAAAACAATTTTATTCATATAAACACCAATACACACCAAAGGTAATCTCAGAACATTTCAAATGGGAACTGGATAATTAGAAGACAAATCACAGACTATATACATTTGTCAGCCATCACATATCTATATTAGAGAGTCTATTCTCCTAAAAATAAAAATTGCCTTTAGATGAAAAGAACAAACAAAAACAATTGGCCGAAACCAAAGCTATTTTTGTAGTATTCAATTAGATGCTATACACTAAATTATCATGTCAATGGGATTTTTGGAGCTAATTTTCCATTTTCATATACATTTTCCATATTATGAGCAAAACAGACCTCTGCCTGCAAGATCTGATATATAATCTATAAACTCAAAGACAGTAGAGCAATGTTTTCTTCTGCATACCATCTTTATGAAAAAAGCATGTTTTGGACCTTGTGTCTGACAGAATAGTTAAGACTTTGACCTGAATGACATTCTTCCCAAAGCACCACATGTAGGAAGATACTGTTAACATTTTGTCTACAATGTTATCATTGCACAATTTAAGTCTGTTCTGTTTTATTATGCATTTCTGTATTTCAAATTATTGAGTCGTATACAACAGTACTTACTGTCCTTCAAGGTGGCCATGTTCCTGACCTGCCCACTGTGAACAGAAATAGCACATGTGAGCATTGTGTTACAGTTTTATACACAAAGTGTAATGTCAACTCAAGCCTCTACCTTTGTAGACACACACAAAAATGATTCAGAACTTGAGCAACACAGAATTTGCTGTTTGCTACGTTGCAAGTGCGCTAGCATCTTTTAGCTTGAAAGCTAACATAACTGCCCAGAACAAGCTTTGACAAGTTTGCCAGCCGTTGTTCGCTGCAGTGCATTTATCCAAAAATTAAACAATTTACTGTGAACAATTTAGTTGTCGTCCCTAACTTCTCGAACATTGTAACTCTTGAGGTCAAATAGCATTAGTAGCTAGCCGGTTAAGACAGCCCATTCACGACTTAGCACACCGCTGTCATTCATTAGCCGCGGCCTACATGTTAGCACGTCCTTGCACTCAAGAACTGCGGGCGTTACAATGTAAAACCAAAACATTTCTTTCTTTCAAATGCATACATCAGAGACCCACTCAAAATACGAAAAATAATTAAAGTGAGGAAAGTGTTACAAATATTTAGCACTTTACCATTGTGGGGAGAACACCAACGCGCTGGTCCTGGCGAACATGGTTAGTCCTATGAAGGTCAGACACGCAGGACTGCGCAGGCGCAAGTTGAAGTCAAAATGGATGTACGCTAACTTCAGGGACTGATAAAAATGTCGTAAGATAAAAAATAACAAACGCGAAATAAACTCCACGATTGATATTTAATTAATAAACTGTTTTATTGTAAAAACATGTCGAATCTAAAATATAAATTGTTGATTGAAATAACGGAATTATTACATGCTTTATAAAGATTTATTATTTGACTAATTCTTCTCAACAGAAAATTGCACCGACGATAATTAAATTTGCTCAAAAACATTGTTTTGCTTGCTTGATTTTTCTCTCCTATAAACTGATACATGTAGCTACAAATTTTAAAAACCTAAATTTAATTCCTTAACACTCACCTTTGTTTTGAAGTATCCTGAAAGTCGACTGGAACTCATTTGTCCATATTTATCATATTTCCCTGTGAAGGAGTATGAAACATACCACAAACCTCCAGCTCTTCCATCTTGGTGGTCGGGGGTGATTTGTCCACTAGCCTCTTGAATGAGGCCTGTTGAAACTGTATTTTTTTAATATGTATTTTCTCATTAATTAAAACCGCGAGTGTATTTCACAAAATGTTTGTTGTATTTTTTAAACCAATGTTGTCTTAATTACAGAAATATAAGAAATGCTTTGAGTTCTGTGACTCTAATATAGTTTTCAGTCTAAAAACATAAGATACAAGTATTAACAGGTTTTTTTCTATCGATTAAAAATAACAAACTTCGTAAATTACACAGTTTACGGGAGCTCTTGAATGTAGCAATTGCTATCGCGAGTTTTCAAACGTATGAGTGAGATTATGACGTTCGGCACGCGGAAACTGTTTACCTCGGTCGCGGTTTCGGACCCGTTTTTGGAGACTCGGCTTTTGAACGAAAATCTCCCCGTTTTTTCCTGCTTTTTGCATCATATCATCTATTTTTTTGTTTGTTTTAACCGTTCGCGATGGGGAAGGCCGATTTTCTTTCCCCCAAAGCGATTAGCAACCGAATAAAATCCAAAGGACTCCAGAAGTTGAGATGGTATTGTCAGATGTGTCAAAAACAATGTCGAGATGAGGTAAGATTAAGATGGTAGAATTAGTCTTATTTCATTTATTTGGTGTTGGTGTTTTAAATCCGTACTTCTGGTCTGTTTGTTGATAGAATGGCTTCAAATGTCACTGCATGTCCGAGTCCCACCAGCGGCAGCTGCTGTTGGCCTCAGAAAACCCGACAAAGTTCATGGACTACTTCTCCGAGTGAGTTTATCTCCACGCCGTAGCTGAGAGTTTATAAATGGAAAACATAGGGAGGAAAATGCAATACACTAGTAAGCACGTAATTTCTTTCTTTCTTTTTTAAACAGTGAGTTCAAAAGGGACTTCGTGGAGCTGCTTCGGAGACGTTTTGGTGAGAAAAAATTCCTCCAAATTGTCCTCAGACAGCTCTCAGAAAGTTTCTGTTCCTAACTTTGTCTCTTTTACAGGGACCAAGCGAGTTCACAACAATATTGTCTACAATGAATACATCAGTCACCGAGAGCACGTCCATATGAACTCCACACAGTGGGAAACACTCACTGACTTCACCAAGTGGCTGGGTAGAGAGGGTAAGGCTGGTTTTTTTGGTATCCTTTTCATAGTTTCTGCAGCCTCTGCTGCACAAATTTCATCTTTTCCCATCAGAGTCGATCTGATGAAAGTTGCTTAACATGGAGTGTAATGCATGTAGACGAGTCTTGATAATTGTACCTGCTGTCTCTATGCCCTGAATTCCTTTGTGTCACCCAGATTAGATGTTATTCATAGTTTAGATAAAGCGCACCCCCATCATTTTTGAGGAAATGTCACAACAAATTACTTGTCATTTCCAGGTTTTTGCAAAGTTGATGAGACCCCTAAGGGCTGGTACATCCAGTACATCGACCGGGACCCGGAGACCATCCGTCGCCAAGAGGAGCAGGCGAGGAAAAAGAAGCAGGACCTGGACGACGAGGAGAGGAGCGCCAGGTTCATCGAGGAGCAGGTCCGCAGGGGTCGCGATAGCAAGGAGACTGGCGTGAGTACCAACGAGACCACTCTAAAAATGAGCTTGTTTGAGTCAAATCGAATAAATCAAAACTTTTTAAATTGAAGTAAGACTTGTTTCTTGTGTTTGGATCTGTAGGAAACTCCTCTTTACACGGAGCTAAAACGTGAGAGCGAAGAAGAAAAAGGTTAGTCCTGTTTTCTTACTTGAGCAAAGTATTTGCAAGAAGGTTTTCTTCGCACTCACCTTGACATGCTTTTCTTTTGCAGTTGCTTTCAATCTGGGGGCGTCGTCCTCTGTGCCTGGGACCTCCAAGTCAAGGTACGGATGTTTTCCTGCAGGGTGCATAACTGTGTGTTTTAAGCTTGGAGTCTGACTGGGTCTTTGTGTCCGCCTGTAGTTCTGTCCTGGGGGCGAGTGCCCTGAAAGCAACGGCATCGTCATCCTCAGTCAAAAGGAAAGACACGTCCTCCAGCTCAGACTTCAGAGTGGAGAAGAAGAAGAAATCTGCTCTGGAGGAGATCATTGAGGTCGGGGTTGTGTTTGTGTTTTTGTTTTTGTTTGGTCAGCTGTGATTGTTCTGATCTTCAGACGGGTGACGCCTTTTCTTTTTTTTTCTTTTTTACCAGATGGAGGAGAAGAAGAAGCAGTCGACCAGAACTGATTACTGGCTGCAGCCCAACATTGTCGTCAAAATCGTCACCAAGAGGCTGGGAGAGAAGTACCACAAGAAAAAGGCCGTCATCATGGTAGCTAATAGCTATGGATTTATTTAAGCTAACAGGATGTTGAGGAGGAAGGCGTTTGTTGTTGATAGCTGTGGGTTCTTTCTGGCTGCAGGAGGTGCGAGACAAATATGCTGCAGTGGTGAAAATGATCGACTCGGGGGACAAATTGAAACTGGACCAGAACCACTTGGAAACGGTCATACCTGCACCAGGTAAGCCACCCCCCCTCCACCGTTACAGCCCACAGAAGCGTCCTACAGGTTGTTGGATTATGGTGGTGTTAAACTTGTTGTGAAACTCGCTGCAGGTAAACAGGTTCTGATCCTGAACGGGCCCTACAGAGACACAGAGGCCGTGCTGGAGGGGATCGATGAGAAACATTTCAGCGCAACCCTCATGCTTGACTCTGTACGTATTTCTACCCTTGATGCTGTTGTTTCCTGACACGCATTACAGACTTAATGGTTCATCATGAGGTTACCTTAAAAAAAATATTCTTTTAACGACGACATACAGTGTAGCAAGTGAAAAGTACTTTATTAATCCCCCGAAGGGAAATTCAACATTTTAAATAAATATAACCTTGAATTCTAATAGAAATACTTATTATTAAAATAAAAACAAACCGGAACCAGCTGGAAAAATTCATATTACATTTTCTCTTGAAGTAAAACAAGCAATTTTTTTATTTTTTATTTGTTGTTACTGCCTCTATGGAATTAATTGTGCATAAATGAAAAGGAGCGGTCAGAACCAGAATGAGTCTCGAATCATGGTCGGTGTGGCTCTTCTACAGCTGTCGTGGTAAATAAGACAACCCCCTCTGCAGGGAGACGCCGTAGAGCGGGGGTGTCCAAGTCCAGTCCTTAAAACCTACTATCCTGCAACTTTTAGATGCGTCCCCTTTTTCAAACACATGAATCAAATGGCTGAATTCCCTCATCTACATGTCATCCAGCTCTACGGAGACCTGGTAACGAGCTATTCATCTGATTCAGGTGTGTTGGAGAAGGGCTGCATCTAAATGCTGCAGGATAGTAGCTCTCCAGGGCTGGACTTGGACACCCCTTCTGTCGAGGCTGAACTAAAGCCCAGCACAACAAACTTGTTGGGTTTATTCCAATTTTCAGGCAGACTTCCTGAGCTCTGCTTTAACCGTGCAGAACAAATTGATGATAAACGGGAGGAAAGTATTAAAGATTTAGGAATACTCTTGTAATTTTACGAGAAGGAATATTAATCTACCAACACTAATCTATTTACATTTACCAGGAAGCTGCACTCTGTCTTCTTATTGGTCTTTCATCATGTCACTCTACACGGGGTAAAGACGCTGGTTCTGAATTGGGGCCGAATTCGTGTCGTCTGAACCAGGCGTAAGACTTGAGATATTCTGGCCACAGGTTTTAGGTGTTGCATTACTCAACAATCATGACTCCTAAAGACGTTATTGTCGGGCAGGAATCAGGACCCTGAATTAGAATATCTATTCACTACAAGAGCAAAGAAGAACAAAAGCTTTGGAGAAGATGTGTTTGGCTTCGTTAAGGGACCGGTTGCATGACCTTGTTCCTGCTTTTGTTGTTTTTATTGTTAGTACAGAGTATTCTCACTTATAAATGGTTCATTTTATTGCAGTTTTACTGACTTAGAAAAGCACAAGGAGACAATGACATAGATGCATTCAGCTTGTTAAATGCTTGTAGGATAAATAAGAAAATGTGCATCTTCATGATGCAGCTGTTACATTCACTGACCTCATGGACATTTGAAGTCTGGATGAAATAAAGGAACATTTGCAATCATTTTATACTATTTTTCTTCATCCACAGGGTCATCAGAAAGGGAAGACGGTTCACATCGCCTACGAGGATTTTTCCAAACTGGCCTAAAAGAAAAAAATCTAAGTTCCTGTTTAAACACCAAGCAGTCTTTAGACCGAGGGACTCTACTGTGTCAGAGTTAATTCCCAGACATTCACCTGTACATATACACACCCCACATTTCACCTGCTTGAAAATCAGGGAAGCTTTAAGCAATGTATTCCATTTGTTTTAGTTTCTTTTTATTTTGTGACAATATTCATGCAAATGTAAATTTTTATCCAAATAAATCTGAGAAATGTGGCTTCGGTTTTGTGGAAAATCCTGTTTTTTGTAAACAAAAGAAAACGATAAAACCCAGTTAGACTTCTATCGACGCTGTCGTCTTTAACTTTCACCTGCTTTTTAAATGGTTATTTTTCCTCATAACGCTACGGACCCAGGGTTAGATAGCAGCACGGGTGGCTGCTCACGGCATCTGGAGGAAGCTGTTCAGATTGGGCACAATGTACTGGGTGTAATGGCCGTCGATGAAGCCCTTCCCGCTGTTGTGAATGAACCAGCAGTAGACGTTGGAGCCGCGCTTCTTATCACGTCTGTAGTCCTTCTGCCAGCCCCTGAAATACGCAAACACAAGAATTTATAGTCGGAACAAATAAAAGAAAAAGGTAATCGTTTAGTTTGCTTTTATACGCATGATGAAGTACCTGGTGACGAGCAGCTTGTTGCCCTTCACCTCCATGGTGGCCTCATTCTTCTGGGGATCGGCTCCTTCATGGGTGTCGTAAATGCTGACCTCGGGCTCTCTAGAAAACTGCCCTGCAAGATCACGTTTATTGTTTCAACCTACTAGTCAGTGTAAATGGGATTAAAGTGGCTAAATGAAAACAAGAGAAATTTAGTTTTTTTCCCCTGCACCATTACTGTGAGATTCGGTGTGTTTCCCAGACCCACCTATGAGTCCATGGACCAGAGGTGAATACTGATTCTCATTAGGAATGTAAATGCCCAGGAAGTCAACGTTGACAGGATGCTTCTTCCACACGCGATGCAGCAACACCATCACCCGGATATTATTATTAACCGTGATGGTGACGTGAGAGTTCTTCACGATGGACATCCTCACCCTGAAACCGAAACGCAGCGTTAAAGCAACCCCCCCCCCGCCCCCCTTGCCCCTGTCAAGGCGGGGAGTTTAGTTAAAAGCTGTTCCCGTTACCCATCCTGTGTGACTTCAGCTGTGGCCGCCCAGGTGAAAGAGTGGTTGTTTCTGCCATCGGTCATGATGATGTCATCAGTGCCGATGGTGAAGCTGACTCCTTCTGGCTGGTAGTAGACGGAGATGGCGCCGAAGTAGGTTTTGAGTTTGCTATTGTTCAGATTCTTGGAGGCGATTAACTGACCGTTCACGGTGAGGCCTTCAGGAGAGGGCAAAAGGTTAGATGATGTCATGCATCAAGCTGTAGATGTAGCCTATAATATATTGGATATATGTAGATGGGTTAGGGTCGCACCACTTTAGATTATGGGTCAGCTAGTTCAACAGTTAAAGAGTAACTTTTCTCAAAACTGGAAAGAGTTTGGGGATTTTATCCACAGCAGGGGTCCCAAAATAGTGGGATGGGAAGGCGGGGGTCGGAGTAATGAGGGCACATTCACACCAGGATAGTCCGGGGGACTCGGTTCTATTTGGTGGGGAATTACAAAAAACTTTGCACGACTGACTCAAGCGGACCAAACCACAAAGGGAACGTCAGTCACTGCTCGCTCGGGATGATATTCCCCTGAACAACCACTGACCGAGACAAAAGAAGAAGAAAATCCAGCATTTCCTTCGTATTGATAGAAACATTGCAGCTCACTGATCTCACTGAATGAGTGGAAAACAGTTGTTTCCCGGCAACAGGCCCCATCAGGAATAGTGGGAGATACCAAGTAACAGTTGTCTAAATTTCACTGCATGTCCGAAACAAAGGTTTAACATGTGCACATGACTCAATTCCAGTCTTTCCAGTTGGCCCTACCAATTAGTTTTTCTGGTATATGTTGCCAATTTTCTTTTGGGATTAAAGAATTACAGATTTCGAGTCATCCAAATGGCCTCCAACACCTCAGATTTAGGGCTAGATGATCACTTCTCTTTGATCCTACCCAATAAGGGCGCACCTTATCCCTAACAAATGGCTTTGGGCTTCTATTTCCATTAAAGGACAACATGTCACGTTTTGTTTACAGCTGTTGTTAGAATCAACGATGACCAATAAAGCTCCACATACTGGACTTTAAGTGCTGCAGCGAAGAAAAATCTCATCAAAACCCTCCAATTTGTTAACCTATTGACAGTAAATGTAGCACCTGTTCCGATGTCTGACACCAGGTTGAGGATGTGACCAGGTTTGGAGTCGATGTTGAAGCACACGTCCATGTTACTTGCAGGCAGGTGGATGATGAAGTGAGGGTCGTTGTCCACTGGATGAGGAACAAGCTGGTTAGATATCAGGCTCTTATCCCAGCTGGAAAAGTGTTGGTGATGTTCTGAATGCGTTTGTTACCCAAGTTAACCTGCTGAGGCACAACGATCTCCTCAGGACCCTTCTCAACCTGACTTGGAGGTGCCGGTGTGGTCATCTGGACCCAGGGTGGAGGCTGGTAGACCAACTTCACTGGAGCAAGGCCATTCATTGCTGGCCCTGAACTCATTCCCCCTCCTACACGTTGAAAATCAGAACATGTGACATTTACTTGATTTGGTGAGGCCTCCTCTTTGGGTTTCTTTCCTTTAAACTTTCTGTTTTGTTAAAGGTCAAACACCTGAACAGCAGCCTTGTTTGGGGTCCTTCGGGGAGTCGGCCAGCAGCCTCTCCTTGGCGTCCTCGCTCTCCACCAGCAGAGCGGTGAGCGGAGTCACAAACTGATGCTCTACAGCCAGAGCCATGATGCGCTGGGTGATCTTCCTCTTTTTGACAGCTGTTGGAGCTAGAGACCTGTAGAGAGCACCCGTCGAATAACTTATTTCCAAAAAACCTCAACATAGAAGGCTCATGATACAATTTTTATTACTTTCCTGATATCTGTCTGCATTTTTTCCAAGTTAAAACACAATTTTTGCATTTATAGAAAATTATTCTTCTTCTTTAGGACCTCCTTATTAACCTGCTTCCATACATGTTATTCAAAGTTTTCATGAGAGCGCTGGTGCAGTGCTTTTGTCCAAGGCAATAAAAACATTAGGTCTGCTCTGATTGGCCGTTCTGCATTAGCTCTGCTAATATACTAGAATATAAAATTTTAAGAAATTGTTTCATGAGATGTTAAATTAGCTTATGCCCCCAAATACTGAAGAAATTATCTCCTTTTCTCCCCTCTTTTTATCTAAAGTAACTAACATTTAAATGTTTGTCTTTGTGTCTTACCATTCCTAGTGGTAGAGTGTGTGTTTACAGGGCTTCGAGGGCTACAGTGTATGCAGAAACAGTCCAATGACTCCATGAAGGAACGACATATTTTGGCCCACAGTTTTTTATAAGGTCAACTTTTTCAGATACTATATAGACAAGTTTATTCTGAGTGGATTACAGTTGTGGGGGGGGGGGGGGGGGGGGGGGGGGGGGGGGGGGGGGGGGGGGGGGGGGGGGGGGGGGGGGGGGGGGGGG
>JBBBVU010000025.1:5066895-5085757 GCA_037177055.1 Atherinosoma microstoma
TTTAGGTACTGTCTGGACAAGTTTGGTTTGGGGGGGGCAAAGTTGTCAGCCCCCCCACCCCCCCCCCCCCCCCACACACACACACACACACACAGTGGGATTGAGAGTAAACTTCCTCTCCTGAGAGCAACTAAAAATCCTTTAATCTCTTTGCTTAGAGTCTGTGAGACGCTGCTGTTGGTTTCAGAAGCTCCATGTGAGACATTGTTGTTGGTAAACGAGTTTCTGTAAAGAAAAAGTGAGTTTTCCCCACTCTTATAGCCACAACAGATGCATCCTCAATGAAAATTTTAAAGTGCACCCAGGTGTTATGTTCCCATTGATGCCAACTAGAACTGAAGCCAATAAAAACTACTGCAGAGTCGTGTGACTCAGAGCTGAATGCAGATGAAACCCTTCACCATTACACTCAAAAGCCAAATAGAAGATCTTTTTTTTTTTTTTGCTTGTTAGCTAGTTGAGGGAATATAAGGGAAACAATTGGGTATTAAATTTGACATCATGGTGACTTTGCTCACCTTTCACTGATGAGCTGTTTGATGGTAAGGTACGCCCACATCTGTCTGGCAAAGCCGGTAAATGAGTGCTGCTGTTTGGCCAGCTCCATGTCCAGTTCTGCAAGGTCTGCCTCCGTCTCCAAGGTGATGTCCAGCCGGGCCTACAGAATGAGATGGAAAATAGTGTTTGTTATTGTGGCTCCATTTCAATATGAAGTCTACTCAAAAGTGTCAGAACAACTGGAACATATGGAAAGGAAGAGCCGGTCAGAAGGCGAATACCAGGCGTTGAGATCTGGTGAATGGAATTATTTCTGTTGACTCACAGCTGATGCAGTGGTGAAGCTAGTCAGCGTGTTGCTCTCCGACGGTAGCACCCTCCCGGCCACCACCAGCTCGGAGCCGCTGAAGTACTTATCGAAGCGGTTCTGGGTGACGTCTGTAACCGAATCTTCAGGGAACTGAACGTTGATCTTCCTCAGCAGAGGCGAGGACACCTGCCTGTAAAATGTCTGCAGAGAGAGAGGAGGAGAGAAGCTGAGGATTCACTGAGAAATGGGCCAAAACATGGTGGATAAACTCTTCCTCTGTAAGTGAATTGTGTTTATTAAGATCATTCATGTAAATAAACTTAATAAAGGTAAATTTATGTCGACTCAGCAGGAATTTCCACTTCAAATTTTTGGTTTTGTTCACAGTTTTTCATGAAAAAGGCGAATCTTTAAGGTGGGCAATGTAAATTATAGTTTATTATTAGTTTTAACTTATTTACATGAATTTATCCCACAAATATAAAAGATATCTGTTATATCTGATGAGATTTCTCCAGATATAAAAGTTTTGTTTGCAAAGAAAATCTTCAGGGTGTGTTTGAGTTGCTGCAATTAACCAAAAATTGTGATGAAATCTACCAAAAAAGTCTCCAAAAGCAAAAACAAGTGCAAAAACTTATGTTAAAATCGAATGAATAACTTGTGAAATAATTTTTCCAATTTTCCACATTAGTGACTTTTCCACCAAAAATATTCATTTTTTTTCATCAGAAAATTTAAGTTGAAGACAATAAAAACTATAAAATATGAAAAACGATGCATGAAACTGTCTCTTCCTGTTTTCAGGGATGTTTCAGGTGTTTTTCGTTGAGAGGGAATGAGGAAAATTAAAGCCACATTGCGTCTGTCGTACCCGTAGCTGCTCTGCAGCGTCATGGTTGGCGTAGATCCTCTGGGCCATGCCCCTGTTCTCCATGGCGATACGTTCCAGGAAGTCGTAATCCACGTCAAAACCGATGCCCAGAGAGAAGAGCGAGAACTCCTCTCTCATTGTTCGCTTCACATTCTTCTGGATGGTGCTGAGCTTAATCTCTCCTGCGGAGGTAATCCATGTTGGGTCAGATGATTTAATCTAAACACAGTTCTCAACTAAATGTGAGGAATTGTTCATACCAACAGTGGGGTCTCCATCAGACACCAGAATGACCATAGAGACGGAGCGAGGGTCGATGAGGCCCTGGTTGGACGCCCTCACCAACATCTGAACTGCTCTCATCAGCGCCTCATTGATGTTGGTGCCTGGATGTCAGACACATGTTCATAAGAATCCGATTAAGAAGGCAGCCCTACTTAATTACATGTCAATGATCTTTCATTACCTCCATTGGGCTTGATGTTCTGGATGTATCTCTTGGCATCTGCTTTCTGAATAGAAGAGCCAGGAACAAGCTCCTCACTCCAACAGCGCACATTGTGGTTGAAGTCTATGATGCTGAAGTGATCCTCCATGTTCAGGTCATCCAAAATAGCCTTCATGGCCTCCACAGTCTGGAAGTGCATGTTAGAAAATGACCACCAGATGGCAGTGTTTTACAGAATGTGGATAAGGAATGAATGAGGAGCAGAGGGGTTGCCTGAGGGGGACAAACTCCATCCAAATGTAAACAGCTGTCACTCACTTGCTTCATCTTGACCCCCCACATGGACCCGCTGACGTCGATGACAAACACAATGTTTTTAGGAAGAGGAGAGAGGTTGGATGGAGCGAAGAAATGAATAAAGTGACCATCTGAAACCTGGAGGGGGACATCAGAAGCTTATGTAGCAGTCTCACGAAAGGAATTTCAAACTGGATTTAAGTCTAAAATGAATAAATAAAAAGTGATTTGGACTTGATATTAGATGAGTAATGGTGTGATACCTGCAGTTCCCCAGCATTGCTGTCTCTGGTTACGTCATATATCACAGTAAAGACGCCGTCTATGGCGCTGTCCGTGCAGTTGTCACACTTCTTCTGCTGCTGTAAGGTGGGCTTGAAGACAATATGAGCCTGAGGACAAAGGAAAAAAAGTTGTAAAGGCTTCTAAGTCTGAATGCACAAGCAGCATTTAAAAAAGAAAGAAGTTGAACAGATTTCTGCAGAATGGAAAACTAACAGTTCCATAATCAAGCACAAACACAAAATGCTTCTGAGTATTTATCTTCCCTAAACAAGCCAGTGAAAGGTCCCTTTGTATGGAAATTGGCTGATTGTTCCAGGCACTTCCAGAATATGGTGCCAATAATAAAGTTACAGTCTAAAGCAAAGTAGACTGGAGTTTTCAGCATGTATACTGCACACTGAGGACACCACCATGATAATAAAAACACAAAAACACAACATTCTTTGACATAATAGTCTATGGGCAGCTTGTTTGTAGGCAAACGTAATGAAACACACGAAGAAGAAGAAGACAAAGTTACAGTAAAGCACGGCAGGTTGTATCACTTGCTCTGCTGCTGCTGCTGATGGTAAACTCTGATTTTGGTTCTTTAAGCAGGACAAAAAAATGAAAGTCAAAAGATTTGTTTGCATATTCAGCATAATATTAATCTTTAACCTCATTATATATATATACCGGTCTGGACATATTTATTTATATCGATGTAATTTTAATCTAAAAAACTGTCTTTGGTGGAGTTTCCTTAACCAGGGATATGATCAATTACAATAGCGTAGTTAATTTATTTAAATATTCATCACAAACTAATGGCTGACAAGGAAAGATGATCTCATCAACGGACCAGCACCAAGTCATGAGCTAAATCCTGCTAAATACAGAAACTAACATGAAACATTAGAAGATGGCCACGAGAAGCCAACGTTTCCATAACCAAACATCAGAAGGAAGCCATAGAAGTTTGTCTGGGGGGCTTTTTTGTGGGTCTTCAAACAGACCTTGTGGTTGCAATAATGAATATTCTTTTTCTAAGCAGAGCCATAAGATATAGGCACAGGTTCAAAGGAGTTATGTCGATGGATATGTTTTTAAAATTGAGATTCGTAAATTTTAAATTTGCAAACAAATCTAGTCTAAATGATATATAAGCTGGGTAAACTTCACTTCTGGTGGTCTTATTATAATATGACACATTTTCTACAACAAAAATCTAATATTGGAGTAATTGTGTGGCTTTATTGGAGGCGTCTCCCTCAGTGTTACCTTATCTTTGGAGGTTGTTACTTTAAAAAGCTCCTCAAACTGCGCTCCGAGGGTATTTGGTGTTCGCACCGTGGAAATTCCTTTTGGCTCAAAGATGTACACGTCCACCTATCAACAGATGGGATTAGAGGGGATCGTAAGGTGACATAGAGGCTAAACTAAGTATAAATGATGCTATTCTCACCTGGAACTGTGGCACCAGCCTCCCAGGCTGCAGGTACAGTGAATGTTCGTAGAGGCCCAGCCTCCTTTGCATCATCTCCTGGTAGTGGAGCTCAAACTCAATGTTACTGCCGGGAGGAACATGGACCTCTGTTTTAAAGGTCTCCAAGTCCTGGGAATTAGCCCTGTGAGGCAGAGAGACATTTCATTTGTATGTAGTTGTGAAGTTGGTTGATGGAGTTTAATCCAAGAGGCTGGTCCAGCACCTGACGATGCCCGCCGCCTTGTTCCTGGCTCTGGCCTGGGCGTACAGGTTCCTGGCCACCGTCTTCTCCTTCACTGAGCCCACAAAGGTGATGCCGTTCACATTCCTGTAGAAAAAAATATTTGTATGATATTGGTTCTGCTCAACAGATTGTCGAGACTGGAGTCCTTTTAGCTCACATGGTGAAGTTGGAGATAAAAGCCCGTTTGGGGATCTGCACGTTGAAGGCGATGCTTTGAGCTTTGGAGCCCGAGTTGACCACCGAGCTCCTGACGGTGGTGTGAGCGAAGCGCGATGTGATGCGGCTCTCCACCTTGTAGCTGTTAACAGTGATGTCATCTCCCCGGATGGCCTGTAAACATAATAAATTATCATGTAAGAAATGAACTCTGGAGACTCTGGATGTTGAGGGATTTGGACGTTTCTGTGATGATTTTCCATCAATAGAGATTTTTCTTTATATTTTTTTCTGAGCATGTTTACTGATTATGTCTTTACCACAAATTCTACCATTTATACTGGTATTTACACACACAAACCCCATTTTCTAAACTGGTAGAGAGTTTTAGAATGAAATGAAAACGTAAATCTGTATCTTGATCATTCATTCAAACATTATCTAACAAACATAAATCTTTGCAGACCACTTACATATAAAAACTTATCTAAAACCCAACACAACACACTCACAAAATGTAAAAGAATGAAAGAAATATCTATAAAATGTACAGTAACATCATCCTGAAAGACTGGACAATCAGCAGGTTGACTGGGCACAGGTGATGATGTCAGAATGAAAAAGAAAAGGTTCAGTCTTTCCTATTAGTTCACCAGTTTGTGCCAAAATCCATCAAAGAATGATCAACCAGTTCAATAATGATAATAATAATTATGAATTAGATTTCTTCTGAGCTTTTCGAGGCACCCAAATTGTCGGAGGGGGAATGTCTGGCCTAAGGACACATCAGCAGGTCATCTATGATCTACATTGCCACATTCAGTCAGAAGTACCTTGGAAAGCCGTCTTCACTCAACACAGTCTGTCGCTGCATCCAGAAAACACAACCTGAAACAGCTGCTTGTGGGAAAAACTCACATCTGCTTTTCTCCTATCAAAGATGAGAAAGAACTTCTCTACTTTTTATCAAAGAAAGCTGGAGAAGCCAGCATCTGAGGTTTGGGGGGTGCAGCAGTGTCCGCGGCATGAATGACTTCATATGTGTGAAGGTACCATTAATACAGAGGATAGGAAAATATAATATTATTATCAATGTGACGTCTTTGTCTGGGATAGCAGGTTATTTCAGGACCATGTCAGAGTGTGTGTGTGTTTGACAAATGATGTATTTTCATGTTGGTGAGATAAATTTACAGTTAATCTATGATTTTGGTCCCAACTTTGTCCTTTTTTCAACCACATGAGTCTCCTGAACCTCACCTTGGGATTTTCTTCTATTCTAAACTAGATTCAAAGTGTACAAAGTGTTTTTTACAAGATTCAATATTTTGCAAAAAAGTCAAATTGAAATTATTTGTTAGTTTTACACAAGGCCCAAAAAAAAAGGAGAAAATACTTCACAGAAAAGACGATTTCTTAAGACGAGAAAAGGGGAAGCCGAGCAGGATCTGCAGCGAACAAAGTCAATAACCTGTCAGTCATGAGGATCTCTTCAAACAGCAGCGTATTGATTGTTAGATAAGGTTCAACTCTGTCACAGTGGAGAGGGCTTGAACAACACGGGGTGGTCATACCTCAAAGTCTTCCTCCTCTTCGCTGGTCAGTGTCGCTCTCTGGAATATGAGCACAAACATATACAAGTCCAAATTAAATCCACTTCCTGAGGAGAGACTAAACATCACACACTGCTGCTATTACATTTAAGAAGATGCAGAATTAATCCTGATCAGAGCGGGGGAAATTCATTGTTTATTCTTATGTAATCAGCTCAATAAAATGTTGCGACATCAGTCATGATTTGTACTGTGAAGACACATGAAATGAGTCGGGAGGTTTGGATGAAGCTCACCTTATGCCTCTCTGGATGGTCCTGAAGATGTGACGGATGGAAGAAAGAAAATCCTGATCAACTTCTGATGTAACAGACATCAAGTTTTGCAGCAATGAAGTTAATAAAATGTATAGATATACAAACTTTTTATAAAATCACGTACAATTCACTCATTTGTGATACTTTAAAGGCAGAAAAGTAAGGTTTTAATTTAATTAAAAGGGCAATCCTGAAATCAATAAATGTCACAAATGTGAAAAAAGGAAGGTAAGTCTTTAAAATACCAATCAATACAACTAAAACTGATATTTAATGGGATGAAAGTGTTGTTTTGGTGCTCTAGTAAGTTATAAAAGAGAACTAATCTGACTCTGGCTCAGTCCTGTTACTGGAAATGTATTTTTTTTTTAAATCAACAAACTCTTCTTGAGATTTAAACCTTTTATTCCCCTCCGACTCACCTCCTCTTCCTCCCATTCTCCGTCTATCACAAACTCGAAGCAGCGACCCTGATGGAGGATCAGGAGCCCCAGAAGCAGCAGCAGCAGACGCCTCATGTTTCCAAGCCAGTGGGCTCACACGCTCATATTCACACACGCATAAAATTAACTTCTTCTTTTTTTTTCTTAAAAAAAAGCAAGGAGAAAGAGAAAGGGTCAATCTGCAGGGAGTCCTTTGGAAACAGAGTGGAGCTGAAAACGGAAGGTTAAAATCCACTGAACTGATCGACTCCCGGCCCCTGTCAATATTTGTTGTGTTTCATGGAACCCAGAAAGGAGAAGGAAACTTTGAAACCTTGACCTGCAGAGTGGGCAGGATAAACAGCACAGATCTGAGTCTTTTACAGATTAAACAGAGGTTTCACACGAGGCATTGTTCCAGATCCGGGGTATAAAATCAATCATCATAGCAAATGAGTTGCCAAAAATCACACTTGTATCTCTCTGATGTGCAAAGCTGCAGCTTTTATTAAATATCCTCACAACATAAAGACGCTCAAACATTTCCATGACTCATATCTGCCGTTAAAACCTGTAATGTTAAACTTTGACCACAAGATGGCGCCAAAAGTCGACTGAACTCCTCTTTCATGTCATTCTAAAAGTTGATTTATGCTAACTTAATGTATTAATTCAAACCCTATGTGTACAGTTTAAATGTATTTATTCTAGTTAAACCTAATAAACACTGAACCATCACATCTTATAGCGTTTTATTTGTAGGCTGTGTCTTTTAGAGATGGAATCAACAGTTAGAAGGGCCAAAAGAGATTCATTATTTTGAAGCTGCCTTCAAGTACTTCTTGTAAACGCAAGCTCCTGTGTAATTTTAGAAATGACATAGTTTTTTGTATTGAGAACATTTAACAGACATGTTCATGTTCCTATGAAGAGCAGCACACAAGTGATTTCCTTGTGGGCCGCATGTGGTGGTCATGTGGCTGAGTTTTGCCAGTAAATCAAGGCCAAATTGACATCTGGGCCAAACATTTTTCGCTGTCTGAGAAGAGTCTCCAGTTAGCGGCTGTATCTGCAGCCTGGATGGTCTACCAACCATCCGTAACACTTGGATGACCTCTGCACTACAAGTAGAAAGTTCTGGCCATGAAGTGTGTCATATACAGCACGGTACAAAAATCTTGAGCCACCCCTAATTATCTCTAGTTTCCTTCCAAGCTGCCAGATTTATAATCTTATAATCTATAAGATTCTTATAATCTTTTAAAGTGGTCTTAAGCAGGTTTTCAAAGGATCTTTCAAATGTTTTCTGTGAACAGATGTTTTTTGCATTTGTTTGGTGAGCCACTTCTCATTGACCTGTGACTCATTTAAGCATAAAAAATAGTATTTCACCCAGGGTATAAACTAGCAACTATCTACACAAAACCAACTCAACCAATGCAAGAGTGGCTGTCAAGACACCATTCTTAGAAGCAGAGAAAAGGTTGATTTATGCCAAATGACACAAGAACTGGACTGATAATCTGTGACCTCATGTCTAATGGATGATAAATCCCCAAAACCTGGACCTCAATGTTACTGAAGCAGAGTGGGATCACCTTGACGGAGAAAGGAACAAACCTCCAAAGAAGACATTGGAAAGTCCTTTAAGAAGCCTGGAGAACTATTGCTGAAGCAACATGCAAAATGAGTATGCACCACGTTGTTTTGGCCTCTTTTATTCATGCTAAAATAGTAGTGGTTTAATTAGAGATAAGAGCTCCAACTCAGAAATTCTGTCTTTAAATGTTTCCATTTCTCATTATAAAACATTAAGTGGAAAATGGTGGTGAACATTAAAGTTCACATTATAGCTTCAACTTCTTTTAATTACATGTCTGTCATCATTTTTAAAAGTGGAAAATAGTCATTTCTCAATAAAATTCTCAATAAAAACGGTAACTCTGGACCTTCTTCTTTTACGACTGTCCCTGAAGGCAGCAGCAGCTGCAGCGCAAGTAGCCACTCACTCAGGAGCGGCACTGAAAACGTTGCATCTCTCGCCTGCAGTAGGTGGGCGTACTTTTCCTCTGTGCATGCTCTCACCCTCAGTCTGATCTAAACTCACATTCAGAGTCGGACTTAGAGCCGCTGCCTGCTGGAAATAATGTCCCTTTCATCTTTTTAAAGAGTTTTAAGGGAGTAGAACTGCAAGATGCTGCTGCTGGCGCTGCTGTTGTGCTTCAGCTTGAGTGCACTGGGACAGCTGGAGGAATCCCAGTTTGGGGATGATGTTGATATTGATCTGGCAGACTTTGATTTAGAGATTGTAAGAAAATTTCAACACCATGTCATGCATTATGACATTTAGATTTGGTCTTATTGTGACGCTGTTTTTCTCTGCAGGCGCCCCGCAGAGTCCCTCGGCAGGTGAAAACTATACTAGCCAAGGTAATTAAAATACTTATATTAAGTAATTTGTTTATTTTGTATGTTTTTTAATCTTTAGGAAATGTCTAATCCATATGCAAGAGACAAAGAGGGACGTTTCTTGCTATTTTTATTATCTGATCATTTATATTTGGGAGTTTATGAGACTTTCCGATTAATTGAAAATAAAAATGTAAAAAAAAAAAAAAAAAAAAAGATCATAAACTGCTTATTGTAGACTGGAATGGATGACCTAGTTAAAGTTAAAGTTGTCATCCAAACTTGTGCGTTTTGGGCGCGACGCGCAGGAGATCCGCCAAGCGCGCAGATGTGCCAGAGTATCTGAAATGCACTGGATGTTAGTTGAACAAATTCCACTGTTTTGTCATCGTAACTGTGTGGGTGTGCAGCTGCCACGCGTGTTATCTGTTGTGATTAATGAAAATAAAAGACGTGAACTTTCTTCCGGTTATTTATTTAGCAGACGCGTTTATCCAGAGCGGCTTGGAAAGTGCACACATGGAGGCAAAGTGGGGTTCTGTATCTTGCGCATCAACACTTGGCGTCTAAACTGGGGAATCAAGAACTGAACCAGCAACTTTACGATTAGTTTATGAGTTATTAACGTCCGCAAAAATTATGCGTAAATTACGTCCCATTTAGCGCCAGGAGGTCTGCTCCAGATTACATGAAAATGTAGTGTTGATATCTCAGCAATATCGGCGTGGCAATGTTTTCTTTTGCAGGAGACCAAACCTCACATCCACGAACTCTCCATCAAGACCACCATCA
This sequence comes from Atherinosoma microstoma, assembly GCA_037177055.1. Lineage (NCBI taxonomy): Eukaryota > Metazoa > Chordata > Actinopteri > Atheriniformes > Atherinidae > Atherinosoma > Atherinosoma microstoma. The sequence goes on from JBBBVU010000025.1 coordinate 5,076,966, forward strand.
TCTCCCGCTACGCCTTCACTGCGGTGTACTGCGCCATGCTCAACCGGCACTCCGCTGCAACTGAAGGCGTCTTCCAGTTTCAGATCCCCGCTGACGCATATGTCTCCAACTTCACCATGTAAGAACCAAAACGACTTGTAGACAGAGAATAAGAAAGAGATTAAGTAAGTTAGAAAAACTTTTTGCTCTATTCCAGGATGTGAGGGAAAAAAACTGAACCCTTTAGGAGTAAACCACGAAAAATAAAGAACTATGCAGGACTTCCACTTGACATTAAATCTACTTTCCTGCTTTCCGTGTCCACTAGTGGCCCTGCATGTCTGCAGTTCCACAAACAGAGAAACTTCCTCCTCAGATTCTGAGATCGACTAATTAGAAATAACTTAGATAGGAAAGCCAGGAAGCTCCATCCTTGTGTTGTAACCAATTACCATGGTTACCAGCATTGAGCATGTTTTATCTTTTAAAAATTGCTTTTTTTTGTCATTTAAGGGCAATATTAAGCAGTATGAATACGTGTGTCAAATAACAAGCACAGACTATGTCAGTAGTATAAATATGTAACTTTAAAATGATAAAACCAAAAATTATCATCATCCTCGTTGATCTCATCTTCTGTTTCTGCCCAAAAACTGCAGCTTTTGATGTTTTTGATGGTATTGTATGGCAGAAAACTCAACAGGACTTAGTGTCTAGAATTATTTATGATGTTTCAGTTACTATGGAGACATCAGCGAGAAGAGAAGAAAGGGTTACAATTTTTATAACAGTGTTAACACACACGCACAGATTAGTTCATTCATGTGCAGGAAGGACGCCCGTAAATAGGTAATGACAGGATTTTCTGTGTCCTTTGTCCAAGAAAATCTAGTTGAACTGTGACAATAGTGGTCCTGAACATGTGCACCACTCTAAACCTCGACCTCTGACCCCCCCTGAACCAGGATTGTTGGAGGGCGTGTCTACCAGAGCGAGGTCAAACCGAAGGAAAAGCGGGTCAAACAGGAGAACGACAAACCCAAGCACAAAGAGTCAAGTGACACAAGGTATGAAAATCCTGAGAGCGAGTTTGTGTGGGACCACGCCTTCAGTCTGGCATCTCCTCCTAATCACAAGGCTGCACTTGCTCCCTGCAATGTTTTTATTTAGCAAACACAGACTGATAGCATCCCATCTAAAGACTCCGCCACCACAAAAAAGCAGCCGCAGAGAGGGAGTGTGTGTGTTCTTGAGTGAGCAGTCATGTCTCTGCAGAACTGTCATATAAATGTGTGACCCAAGAAGTGACATATGGAAGGAGTGACTTCATACCATTTCCAGCTGCCATGCAAAAAGGGATATTTCACTAAATGTGATGAAGTGATTCACAAACTCCACCGTAAACAAACCAGGAGGAGGAGGAACTGGATCTAAGTGAGTCGCATGGGACAGCAAAGTGACGATATCACCACATGGACCAGCTATGCAGAAGTCTCCCCGCATTGCTTCAATGTGCTTTTCTCACACATTTTATTTCAGATTTAGTTTCCATTTCATTCAGGCAGCCCTTATGTTTCACTCAATCTGGTGACATGGAGGGATTTTATCTGGAAATCTACATCTGAACAGACATTAAAGCAACTACATGATATAAAGTTTTATATAAAAGGCAAAATCATGCTTTATAGATGTCAGTTATTCTTAAAGTTCACACAAGCAGCCAGGCGCTGATAACCAAATGCACTTGATTAAATGATCAACATTAGTGTGAACACCTCTGTAAAAAAAGAAGTTTGGTCAGTTTGCTGGTATGGAGCATTAAGTTTTGTGTGGATTTTCGAATAATCATGATTCAATATCAATGTTTCTGTTTTAACCTCTAGTTTTATTGGTTCAAAGCCAAATCTTATTTTCAGCATCAATAAGAGCCGTCAGGGTTCTGACCCGATAGGTAACTAACTAAAAATCAGCCGAATCATAGAAACAGTATGAAACAATGAACCTTATTAACTTCTAAAGCTAAATAATAATCCTGAAACTTGTTAAACCTAATACTGAAAGTTGTGCTGACAGCTGTTAACAGACAGCTAAACAACAGAAGAAGCCTGATGGATGGCAGAGGCTCATTGTTTGGTCAGAATAGAAGAAGATAAACTTGTTCAGATCAGAAAGAGTCCATGTGTTTGATGTGAACCTGGCCACTTCCTCCCAGTAAAGCATGGAAGTGAGAGTGTGATGATATGGGGCTTTTGACTATAGATGGCAGCATTATTGAATTGTTTGTACAGAAATACTGGCTGGCAAGATGACTCCCAGTCTTCAGAGGCTTAAGGAAGAGGAATAATCCAGTTTCTAAAGAATTTTGCACACTTATCATCCTGCATCACAACTAACTTCCACTGTCTCCTTCCTCTAGTCCAGAGCCTGAGATGGAGGTGTTCAGAATGGCTGCTTACATACCCGGTCGGAACCGGGCCGTCTTCATTCTGATGTACGAAGAGCTTCTGCAGCGTCGGCTGGGACGCTACGAACACATCACCAGCCTGAGACCCCTGCAGCTGGTCAGCCGCTTCAGCCTGCACGTGACCATCGTCGACCATTCGCCCATCACGGACGTGGAGGTGCTGCTGCTGCGGAACGGCAGGAGCAGTGCTTCTGCCAACCCTGCAACTGGTCCTAATGCAGCCAAAACACCAGGTTTAATAGAAACAGAGTATTAAGTTCAGCTTTTATGCATGAAAAGTAAGGCTGTGAGGTGTTTTAGTTCATTATTTCATTTTTAAATCAAGTCCAGTAAACAAAGATTCTCTTCTTTTTTTTTTACCAATGTTAAAACTGTGTTCATCTCAGCTCACATCCCAATAAACACACAGATATTTTTAAAAGTGCCCAGGCACCAGTTTAAATCCCCCTTTGAGGTCACAGCCAGTTTATTTATTTCAAGGTTTTCGTTCTCGATCCAATTTTTTAATTTTTTTAAAAAACAACATACTTCCTGTCTTTGTGCTCCAGCCAAGGCCGAGCTTCCCATCACCACAGCGATCAAAACCGAAAAGAACGTCTGGAAGGTCACCTTCAGCCCCAACATCATCCAACAAGCCAAGATCTCCACCAATGGCATCCTGGGAGACTTTGTGGTCCGCTACGATGTCCAGAGAGACATGGGGATCGGGGACATCCAGGTGGGAGCGCAAACTAGGAAACGATAGAATTACGATTATAATCAGAGGTGATGAAAGTTTTGACGAAGACAAGAAATCTGTGAAAATAGTTGTGATATTTTCTGAGCGTGCAAGCAACTTTCCATCCCGTCACACTGACACAAACACACTCCTCCACCCACCTGTTAGTCATTCTTTTCTCTGGCTTCTTGCCACCAGACTCAATGTGTTGAAAAACTGCTGTTTGTCCTCAACACAGATCTGCAACTGCAACCGATCTCACGGTCTGCAAACTTCCGTCTCCCCTAGGTCTTAAATGGACATTTCGTCCACTACTTTGCCCCCAAAGACCTGCCTGCTGTGCCCAAGAATGTGGTGTTTGTGATCGACACCAGCGCCTCCATGGTGGGGACAAAGATCAAACAGGTAAAGCAGCACCGACAAAGTCGATCAGACTTTTCCAGCCTTCATCTCCCAGCTGGTGGTGTTTTATTATGCCATCATATTAATGTATAAAAATGAATATTTTAATGCCTTTGTTTACATTTTAAGCCTGCATGAAGCGGATTTGGAAACATTTCATGAGGGTGGATTCCATTTTTATACAGAGAGCTTAAACGTTTGAGATTTGGGAATTGACCACTGGAAGAGTTTGATGACCAATGCTAAAACTTCAGTGTGAAACAATAACAAAGACCTGTGAGAATTTATGTTTTATTAGGGTCTTATCAATTTGCTAATTTAATAATATTTTTATCACCTTATAGTGGGTGATTTTATATATTATGTGCAAACAGAGATGGAGATTATTGATGAAGAGCCTACAGATAAAGATCCATTTTTGCTTAAAGGTGCAGTGTGTAACAAAATCAAAGGTCAATGACAGAAACATTTGAAATATCATTAAAACTGTTTCTATTTATTTCTAATCACTGTACTAATTCAAAGTGATTTCTATGCACATACCACTAGATGTCAGTCATTCTTACCCACTGTGCCTTTAATAGTGGGTGGACTTGAGATGGTTGCCATCTCCAACTTGACCACTAGATGTATGTAATTTTCACACATTTACTTTGAAGTAAATGTAAAAAAAATATATAAAAGCAAAAAACTGAGCACTCTGACTTTGACATGGACAGCTGATGTTTTGAAATCAATGCAGCTTTTTTTTTAGTTTTTGTTTATAAAATTCTAGCTTGATTCTGGACGGATTTCAAATGTTTTTATTCATTTTTATGAAGCTGTGAAATCTAAAAAAATGAGGGTCAGTATTTGAAAATATATTAACACTTTAAAAACTCCTCCAAGAAAAAAATGCAAAGGAAAATGCTGAGGGAAAATTACTTGCATTAAATCTGCAATATATCAAGTTCTAATGCTAATAAATGTTGTCCATTGAGATGTTGAGCATAGTGGTTCATTTTAGAGATGTGGATGGGCTTCTGAGGAAATCTCTGTCTGGCGATAAAGATCACAGTGGAAGCTGAGGCTAAAACTTGTTCGATTATTTTGTTAAAATCCAGGGAAATCGTTCAAATCTATCTAAACTATGACCAATCTTAATGTATAAATAACAGTTTTAGTTATAAATGAGGCAGAACATGCAGAAACAATGGCAAATGACTCCATGCACCATATTATTTATAAGGTTTTTACATAAAGGAAGGCAAAAGTTCCACCAGTATTGTAAACAAACTCCTTTTAAACTCCATTTCCCAAACAAGTCAGAGGAAATCGGATGAACTTTCTGAGATTTCTCCTTCCTTTACAAAGTCATTTCCCCTCTTTTCAAGATGTACTTACTGTAAATAACTTCACTGGATAGGAAATGTGACACCCCGCCTCCGCCCTCCCACACTGGAATATCAATATCAGACCTTTTCCTCCATCTGCAATAGCAGGATAATCCCCTCAGCCAGATTCAGAGCTGTTCTCTGGCAGCTGCCACGAGGAAGGAGTACAGAACCAGAGCAGCAGCCAAACTGAAAAACACATTTGCAGTAAAGGAAGATATGTGGAAACATACAGCACAAGGCTGAGCTGTGAAGGAGGAAGGTCAGCGTCTATGGAGTAATGGAACTTTCTGGACAAGTCGACCCGCTGATCTATGCCCTCCTTCCCACCCATCACAAGATCCCAGTGAGCCGCAGGAAAAGAACAAATGTGTTTTGATGTGGCTTCACAATAAAGGGTTTCAGTGTAGGTCAGTTTGTGGTTCTGATCCCTGCTGTATACAGTCCATACAGACTTCTAGAAATCCCCCCCCCAGCTTCAAATGATATATCTCACCCACACTCAGATCTAGAGATGCTGAGGTTGTGAAAGCAGAAGATTTGGAGGTGGTGCTTTACAGCCTGATATTCATTAGACACTTTGTACAAAGTCTACATATACAGTTAATTTCATGACTGGTGCAGCCTGAGACTGAGTTTTCTTAGAGGATGAAGCCCTTTCTGTGGAATTTGAGATGCATTTTAAGGAAAGATTTCAACTAAAATGTGCACATGCAAAGGAAAAATATATTTTCTTCCTCTCATTTTTATATAAAAACAGCAATGATATCATGAAGCTCTACAAGTTTTGGAAACATTATTCCCTTGTGTGGTCAACAGGATGAGAAAAGCCACCCACATGCGGCCATTTTTGTTTTTCTTTCAAGCTTTACTGAGTCAAATTATTTCTAAAAAAAGTGCCTAATGGCTGAGACAAGAGTGGACAGATACATTCATCCTCATATATGGCTACATTATATATATATATATATACATATAAATAATGATGTTTTTTCACATTAATCTCTTCATCTGCAACTTTCCCCCCAGACGAAGGAGGCTCTGTTCACCATCCTGAAAGACCTGCGACCCGGTGATCGCTTTAACTTCGTCAGCTTCTCCAATCGGATTAAAGTTTGGCAGTCCGATCGTCTCGTTCCAGTGACACCAATAAATATCAGAGATGCCAAGAAGTTTATATACATGCTGATACCAACTGGAGGTGAGGCGTTATTGTCCAGGAAGCGAACCTTTTTCAGGATTCTTGCATTTTTGATGGATGAATTTTATAAATCTGCATTTTTATTGCTGCATTCAGTCATAATAAAAGGGATTTCTATGCACGTACCACCAGCAAACAGTGGTGATCGAACTAAAATGGCTAATGTGCAAGAAGCATGCAAGACTAGATCCAGTACCTTAAAAAAGTTAAGCTATGTGATAGGATAGATCTTTATACGTTATCAAAGAAAGATTTTAGCTTTGAATTTGGGAAATACACGGCAGTACCCCGCCTATAACTTCTTCATGTGTGGATTGGTAAAAGCAGATGGGATTAAGACCCTTCATTGCAAATCCTGAATTATTTCTGCTCCTAAAAGTACGTGTTTTGGTATTTTTATAGCATTGTTGCCGCGTGTGTTTGATGTAAACAAACCTTGGCCAACTCTTGCACTCTATCATGGCCTAGATTCTTCTTAGTAGCCCGATTAAAATTGTCTTTATCATTAAAGGGACATCCTGGTGAATGAAGAAAAAACATTTGCTCAAGTTAAAATGAGCTCAATTCCTGAACTGTTGTCAGCTTCTTGCTTATGAAAGCAGCTACAGCATATATCAGCAAATGAGCTCTAATTTACCCACAACATAGCAGGAAATAACAGAGAAGGACCCTTGCTGTCTGAAGTGATTAACAAACATATGATGAAGTGATCACTGTAAACTCTGGCAGGCATTGACTCAGCTTCTTTGGATCCCAACAGGAAGTTTACAATCTATTTTTCCCAACCCAATTTTCTCAGTTTTCTTCGCCTTAGTGTTCTCTTTTTATCATATCTACACTGGAAACCATGAAGTTGGAGATTTGAACAATTGGAACAGCCAAAAACAACTCAAACATTGTTCTAGATCATTGCAGCGATCAAAAAATGCCATCGCTACACATGTTCTGATCTACAATGAGCTAGGTTGACCATCACTTCATGCTCCACACAATGAATAAGGTGGATATGACATCTCATGTTTGATCAGTCATACAGCCTACTGGATGTTCAAAGTTAAAAGGGCAGTTGTTTATTGAAAATAAAAACCTCAGAAGTTAGACTCAGTTGTTGAATTTTCATCATTTTCATCCTCCTACAGGCACAAACATCGACGATGCCATCCAAACCGGCTCCTCTCTGCTCCGCGATTACCTCTCGGGCCCTGAGAGCAGCCCGAACAGCGTCTCGCTCATTATCTTCCTGACAGACGGCCGGCCCACTGTCGGAGAGATCCAGTCCACCTCCATCCTTGGGAACACTCGCTCAGCTGTGCAGGAGAAGTTCTGCATCTTCACAATTGGGATCGGTAATGACGTGGACTACCGGCTGCTGGAGCGCATGGCTCTGGAAAACTGTGGGATGACGAGGCGCATCCACGAGGACGCAGACGCAAGCGCCATGCTTAAAGGGTTCGTTCCTCCTCCTCCTGTGTCAATAAATTCAGTCTTTATTATGTCTTAAGTCGCAGGCCATGTTGCCCTCCATACTGCTGATAGGATTATTAAGCTTTAAAGCATTAATATTACAATCTTCAAACATGATAACCCTCTTAATTAACTTGTTGTAAATATGGTGTCAAGCTTTTCTGAAATCTGGTCAGATAGGGTGAAAGCAGTGGTTTGAACATCTCTTTACAATCTTTGAACACTGGTGGGAAACTGATTCAAGATTAGTAAAAGACAAGTGGTTTGGAAGAGATCTAAAGTGGTTTAATAGTCATCCAAGTCTTTTTTGAACCCTAGGAGGGTTGACAAAACTTAAGGAAACTGGAATAAAACTGGTGTTAGTGTGAAATGGGTCGAAACTAGGCTCAAACCTGTATTGACTATAGAGTGGAAATACATCACAGTTGGACAAAAAGCAGGTCAAAAGCCATCTGATATTGGTCCTAAACAGATATGAAAATAGCTTGGATGTGATCTAAAGTGATTTGAGGATTTTTTTGTAAGATTATAATGAAAAAGAATCCACATTGCCAAATCCAAACTATCTGTTTACAGCTGAAGAACAAAAGTTCTGACCATAAAGAATCCAGCTCTGGCAACAATGGGCGGGTTGAAATATAACCACAGTCCACAATGATGAGTTGTGGACTGTGACGGGCACCATTTTTAATGATCTGATCAGGTTAAGTTAGTTTGTGGTGGTTAGGGATGCTTTATCCAATCACCTATTAAGTTGGCGGGTTGTAAAACAGTTTGTATGGAAGACTTTCCAGATGGTTTGGTGAAACAAACCTTCTGAAATATCAGATTACTGAAACCTGGCTCAAAACAATCTGAAATGATCAAAAAATGTCTCCTGGACATATTCAAATAAAATTGTATTGAACTCGCTGTAAACTCATATCTTTAAAACATACTGACAAAAAAAAGTGGTCAATAAGGGTTTGACCGTGAGGATGTGGTCAAAAAAACCTCAGGAAACTGGCCTAATGCTGGACTTTGGACAACAGTTGATGTGAAACAGGTCCAAAACTTGTCATTGTCTAAAACTGTCCTTAAACTAGGGTGAACCTGAGCAATTGCTGTTTTTAAGTGATTTTAGTTTTGTTTTTAAAACAAAAACTTTCTTTCTGTCCCCTTTTGGTTCTGATTGACCTGTTTCTGGAAGTT
>JBBBVU010000025.1:5085857-5109541 GCA_037177055.1 Atherinosoma microstoma
ATCTGAAATGATCAAAAAATGTCTCCTGGACATATTCAAATAAAATTGTATTGAACTCGCTGTAAACTCATATCTTTTCTGGTCCAAACCTGAAAAACATACTGACAAAAAAAAGTGGTCAATAAGGGTTTGACCGTGAGGATGTGGCCAAAAAAACCTCAGGAAACTGGCCTAATGCTGGACTTTGGACTACAGTTGATGTGAAACAGGTCCAAAACATGTCATTGTCTAAAACTGTCCTTAAACTAGGGTGAACCTGAGCAATTGCTGTTTTTAGATGATTTTAGTTTTGTTTTTAAAACAAAAACTTTCTTTCTGTCCCCTTTTGGTTCTGATTGACCTGTTTCTGGAAGTTATTCCCATAAAAAAAGAATAATTTAAGTGAAATTGACTGAAACTTTTAGCCAGTAACTTTCCCATTCCTCCGTGTATAATCTGCCTTTTATGAGGAAATTAGCCGTCCTTAATTCCTCCCTTCTCTCCGACTCACACGTCTCTCCATCTCTCATCGACCCGAGAGAGAATGTAGACCAGAAATGCGACGGTGCTGAAAACAGACCTCTTTAATCAACTTAAACATGAGGCAGCCGCAGACTACAACAGCCGCCCTCTTTCTCTCTCGGACCTCTTGCTTCTATCCTTTCCACACAACCCTCTTCTCATTCTTCCGCACTTGGACACACGAGGTGTTTGTTCAGTTGCGCAGGAATGTGTGTGTGTTGTGAAACCTGCGTCTGAGTATGTGCGTGGGGTTAACAGATAGACACGGTGATAATAGACCATGTTCCGCTTGAACAAACACGCTGGTTAAGAGGTGAGGAGGTTTACGGCGCTGTGACAACTAGGACACGACAGACACTCGTACACAACCTCTGCTTTGGGTGACAGTAGCTTAAAGAGGTTAGACAAGCAGGATTCTGGCCGGAAGGTGGCTTACAGGGTATTTAGATAAACCAGAAGGTGATGAAATCCACATTTGCACCATTCTTTCCCTGCTTGGACGAATACTAAGTGTTGGACTGGTGATGAGTGGAGATGAAATGGAAAGATTGCAGGTTTGCAAACTGTATGAATAATGCACAAAATGAGATGTAAGCAATACGCTGATGCCATTTTTATTGCACTTATGGAAAATTTGGAAATACTCGAAAATGCAATGCATGTTGTGTAATTCTTTTGCTTCTGAGTTGCACAAAAAAGTCGAGTTCAGTCCTCTGGGACGGGATTTCAAAACTGCCGAATAATCTTGTGGTAACTGTTTGTTCTGCACACTTAGATCTTGTTTTATAAATAAATTATAAAAAGGGGAACAACTAGAGGGGCTCGCACTTCTCAAAAAAGAAGAAAAAGTTGCGCTATAAGAAGAACCTCAAGTTCAGAAGAAACAATCCTGTTTCTCTCCTGGTCCTGACACATAGGACCGGCTTTTTACCTGCACAAGGATACTAAAAGGTTTCAGGGAATTTTCCCAACAAGTCAACTAATTATTCTTTGTTTCAACCCTCACCTGTATGGTCATGAGCTGTGGACAGTGTGGAGCAATATTACATGGAAAAGAGCCAGTTTAAGTGGTTTGGTTCTAAATGTCTCCCAGGGGAGGTGTTTTGGGTAGGTCCCTCTGGGAGGAGGCCTCAGGGCAGATTTGGTGGAGCAACTCTTGGCTAGTTTGGGAAAGGACTGATGTTCCTGTGGGAAGAGCTGAAGGAGGTACTTAGGGAGAGAGTGGTCAGGGTAAAGGTAGATTGGATGGATGTTTCAAGTAGACGCGATCATCACTAGAAAAACTATGCCGTTAGTTGTCTGAGTCCTCTGGTGTTTTTAGGGGTTGTTTAGGATCAATCTAGAAATTCATTGGCAATAAACTGATAATGCTTCTGGGAGCAAAAGCTTATATTTATGGAGATAAGGTGTAGCTACTAATCTTTAAACCAACATTAGTCTGCTTCCATAGTAAAGTTTGTTTGGAGTGGTGCGAGTGTTCATTTGCACTTTGGTGCGGACAAAAGAATTCAAGTCCGTTTGAAATCGGGGGGTCTTGGTTGACTTGCAAGTGAACCCTGGTGCGGTTTGCAAATTCCTTGCCCAATCAAACCGAGTCCTTCAGGCTATCCTGGTGTGAATAAACCCTTATCCTAAAGGCTTATTTAGAACACACGGTTGGAAATTTCACCTGTAATTTTACCAGTCGCAATGGTTCTGCTGCAATCTGAGACATCTTCATTCTTCCTTCTAGGTTCTACGATGAGATCGGAACACCTCTGCTCTCGGACATTAGGATCAACTACACGGAGAACTCAGTCAGTTACGTCACTCAGAATCTTTTCACCAACTACTTCAACGGCTCTGAGATCGTCATCGCAGGGAAACTCACGAACCAAAGCGCAGACTCCCTCCATGTTCAGGTTACCGCCAGCAACAATGACAAAAGCATCGTCCTGGAGACTGACGTGCCTCTGAGGCACCTGGAGATTGAGACTGAGAAGCATGTGAAGGCAGCTACTGCAGCAATGACAGCTGGAGCTAAGCCCCCGGGGCCAGGGTTGACGCAGGGATTGGGAATCCCTGAAGTTGCTGAACACTTTGTAGAACGTGTCTGGGGTTTCCTGAGTGTAAAGGAAGAGCTACGGTCGCGGCTGCGCAGCCAAACTAGCAAGGAAAGGGAAGATCACATCCAACAGGCTACCAACCTGTCCTTGACATATCACTTCCTCACTCCTCTCACCAACATGGTGGTGGAGAAGCCTGAGGTGCAGGCTGACGGCACCATGGCACCTGCACCCACCATAACACCAGCTGCTGGTGAGGCTGCCTCACCTGTCAATGATCTACCAGGGGACACGGATGATGAAAAGCCACAGAAACCAGATGGGAAGGTGGGCGGTCAGACATCTTCTCTGGGCAACAAAATAGGTGAGTGTGTGTCCTTACGGTTTGCTCGTACAGGATTTGTTTTTCTAGGTTTATTAATCACATTAGAGGGTATTTAAATAATATTGGAGGCAACTGGAGGTTTAGTGTCTCAGCCCATGACAATTCAACATCCACATGCCAAGAAGTTACAGGCTTAAAAGCTTTTATATTTTCATCTGCTTTGTCATGTAGAAACTCATTTGACTCACCAGATAGTATCTATACCAAGGCTACTCAATGCAATGAGGGCCTCAATCCTGCAGGTTTTCAATGTTTCCCTGCTCCAACAGACTTGACTCAAATTAAAGGGATCTAACAGCCTATGAAATTCTGCACAATTACTAATTTGGTGTGTTGGAGCAGGAATACATAGAAAACCTGCAGGACCGAATTGAGTAGCACTGATCTATACCATCACATAACTCAACTTTTTCAAAGTGGCACTGTTGAACTTTGCCCCCTAATGAAGGCTAATTCAGCATCCATCTTGCATCCTGTCTCTTCTCTGAACTCTCTCCAACCAGTAAAAGTCAGTTTAATATTCGCTTGTCTTTTGCTGTGGCACTGTCCCTCTTTTCCTCACTTCCTCTGATAATGTCCTCTTGTGTTTCTTTGCTGAATCAGCCACGATGTTCTGTTCGAAATAGGCAGTGAGTTGATATCCAGTTGCTGTCATGTGACGTGGTGTCGTTGCGCATAATCCAGCTGTATGTAATGTACCAGGCTGGGAAAAAAAAGTTGCCAAGTGGGGTTTCTCAACCTCGGGATGCTGCAGGGCAATGCCAGCTCCAGGAATTTGCATACTTAATGTCAATGTGCTCTCTAAACGAGACAGAAGCATGGAGTTTTAAGGATTTGTTAAAAGCAAGCTAAAGTGAAGCACAGGTTGTGACGTCTCTTTATGTTAAGGATTTAGCTCTGACAATGAAAATGAATAGCGAATCTTCCTTACACATGCTGTGAATCAAGACCAGCTAGTTGTTATTATCATAAACTTTCAAGTCTCTCATGGTGGATTTCAGCATCCCTCGAGACAACATGCAAATCACTAACAACATAAATAGTTAATATTCCTCATGAGGAGGATTTAACCCCTGGAGTGCTCAGGACTATCTCATGAGATAAATATACATTTTCCTTGCAGGTAAAGTTGGGAGAAAACCAACCAAGAAATCCATCACCATCTCCAAAACATCAGGTGACCCCTCTACATTTTCTCCTACCTGTTTAATCTGATTGCCTCTGTATCCTACACTGTTCACTTATTTGGAGCCGATGCAAGATCCCAAGACAAAACTTGAAAGAGTAGAGAAGGGGATGTACAGTATAGACTCTCTACACTTTCTGTGTGGGCGACCTGTAATTTAGATATTCGTCAGACTGCCTGTAGCGATCACACGGACAGCGAGAGGCTCAGGGATTCCTCTGAACCCAAACAGGGTCTAATTGAAATACCAACACAGGCACTGAGTGGCACTTTAATTGTACAAGTGCACTCTCATGTGAGCTCAAATACTAATGGGACAGAGTTAAGAGCAGAGTAAAGAAATGGTTGTTTGTGCATGTGTTACTGTAAACAGAGGGAGGCCATCAGAAGCAGTTAGCGAGGGTTAATGACCCTGTCATTAGAGCTGCTCTATAATCTCATCGCGCCTGTGTTCATCTGTTCCATCATTCAGCTGGTTCTCATAACTCTGGGGGAACTTAAGCTAAAGATCTAAACATTCTCACAGAATGGAAATTGAGCACAGTAATTCAGTGATGCACAGCAAAAGAAATCCAAACAACGTAATTTAATTACTGTAAATGTTTTTTTATATACGTCATCTTGATTGCCTTGAATGGGTTATCATCATGAATGCCCCATGTCCACTGCCTCTACCCGTCTTTTTAAATGCACTGTTAATGTACCTCTCTTGAAGCTGATGGCGACCCCCACTTCGTGGTGGAGTTCCCCCTCAGTAAACTAACCGTGTGCTTCAACATCAACGGTGAGCCTGGACACGTCCTTCGCCTGGTGTCTGACCACAAATACTCTGGTAAGATTTATGATGCTGTTTAAAGGAACCCAATGCTTACAAACCTCATTTCCAGAAAAGTTGGGTTGTTTCCTGTCAAGCAAGATAAACTTAAATCTGTCATTTGTTAATATGTGTGAAGCTTTTATAACAGAAATGATTTTTAGTGCCTACACTGACAAATTCCATTGTACTGAGAGAACATATATGGTATACAGGTCTGTTTACTACTGTGTTACATAATCCTTGAATTTAATTTGAATTGTTTGAGAACTGAGGGCATTGTTAGAGCTTTGTAAGAGGAGTCTGTCCATTTTTGCTGAAGGTCATATTTTAGCAACTCATTAGTCCATTGTCCAATTTTCCTCCTCATGACACTCCAAATTGCATTTGGAGAAAATTTGGACTATCTGACACGAGCTATGGTCCAGAGACCTCTGAGACACTTCTGCAAAGAGTTGATATATGGCTTCTCCTTGGTGATGTACAAGTTCAGGTTACATTTCTGGATGATGTACACTGTTGAGTGAAAATGATTCTTTACTACTGGGTACTACTGAGCCCATCTGGCTATATTAACCATAGTGGCGATTTATCATGGAATACTACCTAAGGGCTTGACTCAGACTCAGCAGTAGTTCCCATTAGCCTTTACATACTGACATTTCCCCAGACCATCTGAATCTTTTCATAGTACTCCACTAATTCGATGTTGAAAGACTAAAGTTATTTTTAATAGTGCACTGAGAAATACTTTTTGGGGACTCCTTCATATTTTTTTGACTGCGTTTGGCACAAAGTGTCCCATAACTCATCCCTGGTTGGAGAAACCGAACTTTTAATGGATTCTACTTTTACACCCAATGCTGACACCCTCACCTGCCACCTGATACCAAGGTGTTTTGGCTTTAGAGACGCTAAGCTTTGCAGAGACATAAAATGCCAACATTTTATTTGCTGCATGGTCTGGTGTAAAATGGGACATTTCTGCTATTCATCCTCAGGTGTGACAGTTAATGGTAAGCTAATCGGCGCCCCAGCTCCACCAGGCAGCCACAAGCAGCAGCGCACATACTTCAGCACCATCACCATTGTGGTGGATCATCCCAAACGCGCCTACATCGAAGTGACCCCTAAAAAAGTCATCCTGGACGGACGGGACCGCATCGTCCTGCCCTGCCACTCGACCGTGGCCGTGGATAGTGGTGTGCTGTCTGTGTCCATTGTGGAAAAATCTAATGTGACTGTGACAGTTGGAGGGAACATCAGCTTCGTAATCTTGCTGCATCAGTACAAGAACCCAGCTCCCTACCAGAGAGACCATTTGGGGTTCTACATCGGCAACAACAAGGGGCTGTCGCACAACTGCCACGGTCTGCTAGGTAGGTGCTATAATCACTCAGCTCCTGGTTGGTCATATGGATTACCTGGATCTGCTCGGTTAAAATGATAAAAAAAATGCTCAATTTTTATGATACCAATTCACTTTTAGGTCAGTTCCTGTACGAGGAAGTGGGATTGGCAGAGCTTCCTGCGCAGGGAGACACAAAGCCCTCATCGTTCCTGAAGCTGAAGGACCGCTCTGTGCCGGTAGTTCACAAAAGCAGGAAGATCTACAGCGGGACGCAGAGCGTGGACTGCTGGTTCGCCCGGAACAACGCAGCTAAGCTCATAGACGGACAGTATGAGGACTATTTGATGTCACACATGTTTGACACAGGAGACTGGCCCCACGGGACGAATAAAATGTGAGACAGACTCCAGCGCCAACATTTAATCCTTTTTAATTAAACTCCTTTTATAAAAAATTATCACATTCAAATGGACTGAAATGGCTTTAAACACCAAGTCTTCATGTTTCAAGTTTCTTTCCACCACTTTTAAATATATTTTTCTACCATTTCTAATTAAAATCTAAATGTTTTTATTACTTGATCTTTAATATTTTTTACAGTATATTTGTTAATTTAAATAAAACATTGACCAAAATTTCTAGGCTGATTTCTGAGGCAGAAAAAGTTAACCATGTGTTTTTCTCCCACACTTCATATGTACGTCAGCATGTCTCCAGTCTCAAGCCGTAGATAACACCTGGTTACCACGGCGACCGGCCCAAGTAACTAACCCCTTTTGTCTCGCAGTCAATGACTAGATGCACAGCTAACACCCAACTACACACAAAACGCACAGCTCCGTATTCTTCCCTGTCATCAGGTGGAGGTCACAGGGCTGCAGGCCACGCCCACACAGGTGTGCTCCAGCCAGGTCCCACTCAGGTCGTCTCTCATCGCGCTGCCTTGGCCCGACCGTCGCAGGAATTCAAACACCGAACACAGCTTGATGTGTCAATCATTTTTATTCAAGTATAGAGAAGAAAAAAAAAAAACATACATTCGGTAAGAAGCACCGGTGCAGTTCAGGATGCGCTGCTACAATTCATCCACACGCTCATATTTTGGTTCATTAAAAAAACACACAAGATACTTTTGAATACAAATAAAACATTTACAGATATAATCCGACGTTTAAGCCTTTAAGTCAAGTATAAACGGTTGCATGGAAATGTAATAATAATAATACAACAAATCATCCACCTGTATAAAGTTTATCAAAAACCTGCCTAACCCTACATTTCTAACCCATTTACTACCTTTAATTTGGCAACTCAAAACTCAAAATCCCTGTTTTATCTTTACATACTTTTCTTTCTATTGCAAAATATTGACCACAGATTGAACCACGATATATAAAGTAAAACATACATATAGACATAAACAGAATAAATAAATTTAATGTGCCGTAACTTGCAAAAAGTTTGATAAGCAGCTGTTATATCATCCTATTGATAGCATTAGGGCCATTTTTATGGAATGACAAGTGTGTCATAAAAAATAACTATTGAGTAAAAAAAAGGGTGGGGGGGGGGGAATACAGAGGTATATAATTAGAAATAAATGAATAAATTTGGAAATATAAAGGCAAATGACAAAATAAAAAAAGAATATTTCTAAGCATCTTTATTTCCTTTTAAATTTAATTTCTGTTAATTCCTTTATGTATTATTCAATACATTTGGTTGATTACATAAGTAAACAAATGTATGTAAATTACTCTTGTATGTGATGTATGTAAATTTATCTTTTTTCCTTCATTTATTTGTTTTTCCATCATGTCCGAAGTAGATAACTCAAAGCTGATTGGCTCAGAGCAAGTGCCAAAGGATATGGAATACAAAGGGGGGGCTAAAGGAAAAATGAAAAGGAATATTGTAAAGAAAAAATAGAATAACCTACACAGAGTAAAATATTTGAAAATATACAGAAATAAATGAATAGAAAAATGAAAATCTTAAATGATTACCTAGTTTTGGGGTTTTGCCTTTATATTTTCACATTTATTTATACATTTACTTCTTTTTTTCCCTCTTTACAAATCTATTGTTTGGTGATGTACTTCAATCATTCGATACTCAAAGACTTTTTAAAGAAATTTGGACCATCAAGAAAATTATGCTGAAAATTGTCCATATTCACGATGAAATAAATTTTAAGCCAAAGTGGGCAAGAAATATTTATCATTTTTGCACCTTCAGTGTTAAAGCTTTCATGTATAACTTTCTTGTCAAAATACAAATCTTTATATATTCCTAACTATATTTTCATTTGTGTAAAATCACATGAAAATAAGAATTGTTGTGTTTTCATTGCCGGGAATTGTGCATTTTTTGCAGTAACTTGGAGTTTCCCTGCTCCGTGATGCTATGGTAGCCCTTAAAGAGAAAAAGCTAGCACTAATTTTAGATCAGCCCTTTCACACTTCATATGTGTGGCTTGTAATCATGTAGCTGAAACCAGGAATTGCTAAATGAGGCTGCACAAATATCTAATATGCAGACAATTTCCAGCTGATGTCAACATATGAACACACTTAATGACATACTTCTTTCATTTACAAATATTTTGGTGAAATATGCCAGAATTATATTTAAGGTTACTTCATATTTTCATTTCTTAACAAAACTAGAAACTTACTATTTGAATGGGCTTAAAGATGTTTTCCCTGAGACACACCTGACAAAGCCATAAGTGTGACCCATCATCTGCCCGTTGGTTTTTACGAATGCTGTTTTTTTAAAGCCCTTTTTCAGCCTCATCATAGTGTGGTGGTACCATCCAAATGGGATCTGTGGTACAATAAGCACTTTATTTGCACTGTGTGTGGAACTGGAAGTTGATTGAACTGTGCAAACTGAAGCAGCAGGATTTATTTTTTCTTTTTACATCAATTTTATGACTTTACACTGTTTTTCCCCAATAAAATAAAGACTTGAATCGAAGAAATAACCCATTTCCTGAGAATATTACCCCCCAAGCTCTTGCTGGGTGTTTTTCAAACTAAAATAACCTTTACGCTAACTGTCCCCCCCTTTTCTCATCTAATTCTTAGAAAATGATCCTCTTAAACTGATATTTATTCTTCATCATATTTACAAATGTTCCAACAAAACTCTTCCTGATCAAAACTACCATTTTAATCAAAATCTGTGCCATTTCAAAAACATAGTGTTAGCTAAACGATATTTAAAAAAGCAAAGAATTGAACCTTTTCATAAATAAGCGCAGAGCAGCTGAAGGTTCAACGAAAAGAAAACATTGATCATCCCTGTAAATGAAATCAATCAGTAGAGGGAGAACGCACAGGAATGACCAACTTCACCTTAATAAAAAAGGCATGTCTGAAGTGATGAAAACTGACAGAGCACCAATATATACTGTATACACACACATACACACCTGTATACTTTACTCTCTTGCTCCCCTTTGGAATACGATACACAATAAATGACTTTCCTTGGAGCAACATCCTTCCCAAAAGCTCCCCCGAGTTCAAAAGACGGATTCATCCCCCACAGAGTTGGCCCTGCAGGCCCTGCACTCCTAAATGATCTCCCTTCACACAGAGTTCAGTGGTTACTCTGATGTTTGTTTGCAGCAAAATGAAGAGAAGACAACATATTTCTAAATCCCAAAACGCCATTTGATGTTCATGCATATAAAAGATCTAACAACCCAACCTTCAATGCACATAAAGGCAACTAAGGCAGCTTGTTTATATGACTTTTGCTTGTTAGGAGGCAGACATTTAGACCTTTAGTTGGATGTATGGGTGCAAGTTGTTTCTTTTTCTTATTGAACTTTTTTTGCTCTGTATGAGTGGGTACATGATGGTCACCTGGGTTTACACCGTCACCCAGCTCGGTCTCAGCGGTCCACCTGAATACTGCACGTGGACTTGTCCGACAGTGGCCGGCTCCTCCTCCCCCTCCGAAGCCTCGTCTGTATCCGTCTCAATCCCCAGCAGGACCTGAGAGAGGAGATTTTGTTTGGGATCAATATTTCAAGTATTACACCACTAACTACAACTACAGATACGTTTGCATCCTGGACAAAAAGCGGGGAAATCTCTCACTTCTGCATCCTTGGCCAAAAAAAAAAGGAAAATGTGCCTGTTTATTTGCAGCTATGAGGACTTTCCAGCAGCAGAAGGGATGTAAATCTCTAAGGAGCCGAATTCCACATTTACAGCATTATAAACTTCCATATGGGTTTATGTTTGGAAAAGAATTGAGAGAAAATGATACGAGGAAAACCTTAAAGCAGAATGTGATAACTTAAAAAAAAAAAAAAACACTGTTGGCCCCTACAGATCCAAAGAATCTCCAGATGAAAGATGTTAACACCTGGCCATAAATGAAGTTTACTTATATTTTTATCCATCTTATATCTATGCTGAGACAACTCATGAAACAAACCTAAAAGGAACGGAAAACCTGGAAGTCTGGCTGCACTTTAAAGTGAGATTTGTTTTTTGGGGTTTTTTTTTTTAAACAAACTAAGGAGACTGTCCATTCTTACAGATATTCTGGGTATAAAAAGGTTTTTACTATGTTTTTATTTCATTCAAACCTTTTTTAAATGAAAACTCTGAACTGGCCGTGTTTGTTTATAACCAACAAGAGTCATCTATGTTGTCAGTAGGGATGGGTAATGATTTTATTTGAAGAGTGGTCAAATAATTCTCAGAGACTCTTCATAATATTTTTGGCTCCAAATGCCCATCCCTAGCCTTTACACAGAGGCAACCGCATATGTGGCCTGTTGTTTGTCAAATCATTATACAATAAGAAATTTTACACAGAAGTCTAACATATCACAAATAAATAGTCCATATTCCTCCATTCAAGCCTTAATACATATGCATTTGTATGTCTTGTCCTTACTTTTTCATGGTTTGTAAAAAAGCCCAACTTCTTTCTTAATATGTTGGTACAGTCAACTGCACAACAGCTTTTACTTCTTGAGACATAATTTTTTTTGTGCAGCATGGCACCTACGACGACGTCACTTGCATTCCTTCTAACTTTACGGACTAATTCTACCTTCTCAAATTTACAAAATTATGCTTTTTTTAAACAGCTGACAGTACAAAATAACCACAACTCTTCATGATGTTATTTTGAGAAAGTTCTGATCAAGTACATTCAACCAACACATTTATTGTTAGAAATCAGGCAAAGTATGATGACTATAATAATATTTAGTGTCCATTTGAAGCTCCTGATCTATGTGGACAGTTTATTTGGCACTCGTTGAGTAGTAGCAGCGGTAAATAAGAGGTTACATTTACAGTTATTTATATACACACTGACATGGATCACATTAAACTGAACCCAGAAATGCCAAATACTAGTGTTCAGAATTCTTAAATGTTAAACACAAATCTAATTATTTGCACTGTAACCTGTGTGTCAGAATAAGTCATGGTGAGCACAACAGCGGCCTTGTGGCTGAAGCTTTTGTTGCCACCCCCAGCGAGGATCTCATCCAGATCAATGGCCCTCTATCTGCAGTCCTCCTCCACTTTCCACTCTACTTTCCATAACATCAGTGCATGGAAATGACTCCTAAATGTCACTTTTATTCCTGGGATGAAGGCTTGATTTATGGCTGCCTGGCAGACGTCCATGAGAAAGAAAGGAGGAGGGAGGAGTAAACACTCTAATCTAATTGCTTGCGAGGATCACGCAACCCGACAGTCATTTGCAGAGAATTCAGAGTTCAATCTTTCCTTAGAGGGAGAAAAACTAAATGACACGGGCTATTGTGTGGAGGCAGCTGTTACACAGATTTCTTGAATTACAAAAAGAGGCCTTTTGTAAGACCCGACAACCAGAATCAGACCCAAAACACACAAAGTTTGGGTATCCTCTCGGTCAAGTGGTGTCTGCTGGAACCACCATTTCTGTAATTTGATTGTAGCTCTGGACATCTTTCTCTCTTTATTTATCGATGCACTGTTTACAATAAAGTGAAAATGATTTTCACAAACACAGACCGAGCACCTCTCAGACCACAGCAGCGTAGGCCTGGGAAGAAAACTAAATAAACAAAAGATATCATCCGAGAAGACAGATCATTAAAAGCCCACCACAACAGTAACAAGAAGGAGCAGAATAACAGAGTGACTCAGTGTTTCTTAAATCAGTCCCATGTGGGTTTGATCTTCATTAAATCCAGCATAGAGGGGGAAGCTGCCTGATGTGTGCTCATACTCTCAAAACAACAGGTGCAGCTGACACCGAGCGTGACCTTGCTCTCAATCAAAGCCCATTTAACCCACATTAAAAAGATTTCTTCATCAGAGTGCAAAGATATTTGTTTCTAATGTTTTGCATTTAGTGGGAATATTTGTCATTAATGTACTTTTTTTTTTTTTTTTAAAGTTATCCTTGTACAGAGTGATGAGACACTTCTGGAGAAGAAGGATGTCTGTCTGTCGGGTGGCCATTAAAAATGAAGGTGAAGTTGACTTCAGGATGAGAATGAGTAAAACCTGCAGGTCCACTCCCCCTCCCTCTCTGCTGTGCTTCAGCTCTCCCTCTAAAGCTCATGTACACATAACCTTGTAGCCATGGCAACTGTACAAGAAGCAGTGACTGAACTGGAACAGGAAGGAAAATATTTCTTAGATACCGGGCTCTGTGTAGTTTAACAGGTTGAGCAGCCACCTCATGTACAGAGGTTTCTCAAAGTAGTCGACTCAAGTTCCAATCCTAGCCCAGGATCCTTTAGACCAGTTTTCACCAAGGTGTCCAATTCAGGACAGGATGGTTTGGTTTGGCAAACCCTAATCTCTGCAGGGTATAAGCTGGATAGCGACAGACGGATCAGCTACGTAATAGCGTGGCGTCCTTGAGTTTTAACAAACAACACAACACCAAAACAAAGGAAGAGAACGGCAGACATCCAGCAGTTTGCATCATTTTTTTCACGACATGTGGCTTTAAACAACAAAATAATCCCCGGTATATTTAAACATGGTGGTGTTCCCACTTTGGTTTTATTGCCAAGTCCCACAGGAAGTGGCAATTCTTTCAACCAATCGATGGATTGCAGTGTATTAAGCTCCACCCTTTAGGATCGGATCAGTAAGATTGGGTCTTCAGCGGAAGGGTCCTGGATATTCTGGCACCCTTGCCAGTTTTTTGCCAGTGGAAATGCAAAAAAAAATGCGTACCATCCCATCCCGAGCTGGACCCCTTAGTGGAAACAGGGCTTTTGCTGCATGTCAGCAGGAGGAAGATTACATAAATAAATACATATGTTATTTATCCATGTGAGACTTCTTTGTTTCTTGGCATCCAAACAACACATTTGTATGTGTGTCAACCTGATGATGGAGGTGTTGTGCTGCTGGATCTGTGCAGGGCATTCAGCAAATTCAATGAGCTAAATCTAATCTAGGTATACACTGTGCAGGTTCTGTTCAGGCTGCACATATTTTCATGCTGAACTGAAACAGTGAAAATCTGGAAAACACAAACATTTCTGACGTAAAGACGATCAAACGTTAGTTATTCTCACCCGTGACTCGTCCCCTCCCAGAGAGTCAGCCTTCTTTGACGAGTCATCATAAGAGTCATCCAAGCTCTTCATGGTCTTGTATTTCCTCATCATCAGGCTGTCCACCACCCAGAACATGATGGACTGCAGGAGGAGCCAGAGGAGCAAAGATCAGGGTTATTCACCAAGCAGAGCTCAGGCAACGGCCTTCGCCGTGAAGGTGAAACTTACGTTGACAATGAACGGCACGATGAGCATGACCAGCGCCAGCTCCAGCTGTGGGTTAGCGATGTAGCTCAGCAACACCTCCTGCAGCTGGAACAGAAAGAGAGAAAACTGATTCGCGGCATCAGAAAGTAAAGAAAATTGAAAAGATTACATGTCAAATACTGAAATCTGAGAAATTCCATGTCACTGTCAGTAACTATATTACCAGAATGTATCAAACAAACAATCTAATAAACACAATGAGCTCTGTCTGCCTGGAAATAAACAACTCAAACTACATTTTTATCCCCGTGTTGCTATGGTGATGCTAATTTGAACTCACAAACATGATCTATAGGTCATGCAAACAAACTGTTGTTCAAAAAATATACTAACACTGCCTCAATGTTTTCATTAGAATCAAAAGATAAAGTCATTTGATGCCATTTCGCTTGTTTATTCCTTCTGGAGCCGCCAAGTTTTTAATCTCGTGGATCTCAGAGAACTTCAAATGGCGTACAGAGCAGAGTCGAAACGTTTGGCTGAACTCCCTAAAAATCAGGATTCAGTCTCGGGGTGGGGCTTTTTTCTGGGACCAGACTACAACATAAGCAATCGCACTGAATGAGTCACAGCCTTGAGTTGCTTTCAAGAGAAAAATTCCAAACCTGACAAAGCCAACTTTTTAAATAAAAGCAGGGCGCTCTGCAAGGCTTCCAGCAGAATGCAGCCGGACCAGGTGCCGATCAGCTCAATGACAAACTTCCACAGGAATAAGAGGCTGAAGCTCACTGAGATGTCTAATCACTGCTGAAGACTGCAATACTAATCAGGGAGCCCCAACCAGTCTTATTATTTACACAAAAAAAATCTGTTGTAAATTCTTCTTACTTTGGACCATCCGGGGACAAGCAGCACCAAGCTGATGACACCTTTCTCCAGCACCATGATGAGCAGGTATACGCCACACTGACCCAGCCATGCTGCTGCCTGGGGAGGGTCACCTGGTGGAGAAACAATATGGTTATTTGTGTTTTATTAAAAAAAAAAAGTCTGCAGCTTTTAACTTAAATTCAAAGTCTGCTTTAAACACTGCGTGAGTTGTGTGGTCCTCTGTGTCTTTATTTATCTATATATTTATTTCTTATCTTATTATTTTATTCTTACGTATTTCAAATTGTTTTATGTGCAGCACTTTGGAGACATGCTCCGTTTTAAAAATGTGCTCATAAATAAAGTGGATTGGATAAATTAAATTGAATTGTAAATTTAAAAAAAACAATACGATGCTTTGTTTCTCAAATTTAACTCGAGGATTATTGCTCCACAATTTAACAAGGTTTTTGAAGATTGCACTAGAATCCAACTATAGATACTTCTGAGAGATTCTACCTCTCTAAGATTCTCTTTTTAAAACTCAATAATGTTACAGGCATGAGCCTAATTAGTTGCAACATGTTCCTGCAACTATTTCATTTTAGCAAAATTTACTTTTGCTACTTTTTGTTCCCCCATCCCAGGGATCACCAACGCCGAGCCTTGAGGGCCAGTGCCCTGCAGGTATTGGGTGTTTCCCCAGTGCAGGGGGGCCCAAGTCCAGTCATCGAGAGCTACTATCCTGCAACTTTTAGATGCAGCCCTTCTCCAACACCTGAATTATTTGGCTGAAATCCCTCATGAGCATGTCAGTCAGCTCTGCAGACGCCTGGTAACGAGACATTCATCTGATTCAGGTGTGTTGGAGAAGGGATGCATCAAAAAGCTGCAGGATAGTAGCTGTCCAGGACTGGACTTGGGCAGCCCTGCTCTACTGTAACACCTGATTCAAATAAAATGGATCTCTAACAGCTTGTTGTCAAGTTCTGCACAAGTCTGTTAATGACCCATTTATTTGAATCAGGTGTGTTGCTGCAGGAACACATCAAATACCTGCAGGATACCAGGCCTTGGTGATCCCTGCGACTTATCCTGACATTTTATGTGTAGCAGCCATTAAATTGGTGATTTTTCCACTAAAAAAGTCAAACATATCACTTTCTATGCTCTACTGCAAATAAAATATCACTGTAAAAATTTTATAAATCTTTGTATATTGCTTTTATTTACATTTTAACACAGTTTGTCAACTATTTAGAGATCAAGGTTGTAATTCTACGGTAATAGAGGAATATTTTATATCCATTTGAATGTTTTTTTATTTCTTGTTCCACTTCAATGAAAATAAAATATTAGAAAAGACAGTGTGTGGCATCTTGATTCCTTATAATGGCTGTATAAAGTGTCTTCCTCTCCTCTTTCCAACAGGTGCC
The DNA here is from genome assembly GCA_037177055.1 of Atherinosoma microstoma. Classification (NCBI taxonomy): domain Eukaryota; kingdom Metazoa; phylum Chordata; class Actinopteri; order Atheriniformes; family Atherinidae; genus Atherinosoma; species Atherinosoma microstoma. The sequence continues at coordinate 5,102,205 of JBBBVU010000025.1, forward strand.
ACAACAAAAGAAGACAGGTCTGTCATTAAGGCAGGAAGGGGGAAGCTAAAAGAACAGCTAGACAGAGATAAATAGGGACAGGGAGTTAAAACAAAAGAACAAACCAACCACTGATCATCGTTTCAGAATATTCCTGGATGCAGCGACTTCACGCGACACATTTCTAATGAAGACCCAACACATTTATGTGGAAATTTAAGGTTTTCCTTAAAGTAGAATAGAAGTAATCAGCTTCAGAGCTTGTTTCAGTCAAAAAAAAAAATCCACCACAAAAGGGAGGACTGTAATGAAAAATAAAACAGCAGAGGGAATGAAGTGTAATAATTGACTAGGAATTAATGTGAGGTCACTAAGAATATATTCCAGAATCCACCAGCTGGAAATGTTGGCTAGCCTCCCGGTCTACCGATGATGGGCCTACAGCACCCTCTAGTGGCAGAAACAAGACATCTTCTTATCTCTGATTCAAGTGCTCAAGCACTTTATGGCATGATTTTTATTTCATCATCTTTATCTTTTTAATTATAAATAGACTCACCATATTCTCCAAAAACAAGCAGAGTCCACTGCTTGTACTCCACCAGCTTGTAAACCAGCTTCACAGCCAGCCAGATGACCAACATGCCCAGTGTGGCATCCAGCAGGAAATTCATCAAATACCTTTTGGGAAAAATAGAAAAATACATCAGTAAAACATTGGTTTTGGATGCTTCTCATTATTTTCATGGCACATTTATGCAAATAAAACAACTCACAGAGAGCATGGGTCCTCTTTGGTGAGTGTTGATAGGAAGACGTTGGCAAAGTGGATGAACAGAGCACCGATGGCCTGTTTGGATGTGTCAAAAAACCTGGTAAAGGCAGGAGGGATGTTATCAAATATTTTATTTGATTGTATTTTGATTCTGTTGTGTTGTATATCTAAAAAAAGGTTTTTCCACATGTTTTAGTGTCAAGAAATCTCAAAAGATTAGTTGTTCTCTGAAACTAAAATAGACTTAGTTGGAGATATAAGTCCATTTTCTCACCAGATCCTCCACGGTCGTCGGATTCCTGCAGGCTCCCGGAACCTCTTCACTGCAAACAAACAGAAAGTAGGAGCAATTCATCTTTGACAAGGTTTTTTTCGTAGAGCAAAACAAAACAATGTCATGAAACAGCTTCTTTGACCTCCAAATTCAATCTAATTTTTTTTGCCGAGCATCATGGAATGGAGGTCAAAAGCAACAGAAGACTTATCATCCTGGTTTCATTCTGCCAAAACACTTCATTTCTCCCTGCCAGACTCAACATGAACAGGCGCCCACTGTTCCTCTATCTCCCCATCTTGCAAGGTCAGGGAATGTGGCTCGACATGTGAAAACAGGAAGACGCTTCCTGCAGATGTGTTTTAAACACATACATCACAGGGTTTTCTAATGATCCGTTCAATTCGAACAAGTTTCATCGTCTGGGTATATTTAAGTTAAATAGCTGCTATTTCAAAATGTGAAAAATATTCCAGGTCATCATCAGCTGCAAATTTCAATGTGTTAAAACCAAAGCCTCAAGGATGATGGATTCGTTAAGAAAAGAGCAATAAGTGCTGTGAGAAGGAGTGAAGGGGTGAAAGTTCTCACGATGAAGAAATCTGAAAAATGTCTCTGTGGCTGCCTTTCTCAGAATCTCACGAAATAAACTATCTTTCTTCAAACTCTACCATCGTTTCAACAGTTCACGACTAAAGGGAAACAAAACGATATCCATCCTGATTAATTATTATTTTTTAACCTTTCAATTGTTGCTGCAATTATGATTATTGATGATCTTTTTTATTTCACATGTTACATTGACAATCTAACAAAGAAAAAAAAGACAACTCTCTGCATTTCTCACCCGATATGAAAACTTAGAGCCTCATTCACATTATTGCAATATCCTACGGTGCAACACATTTCCAATTCACCTAAAAATGATGGAAATCTCCAAAAGAAAGCCATTCGTGCCTTATTATAGTCCGAGTTTAATCCTTCTACCAGACCACTTTGTCAGTTTTTCCCTGAATTAATCATTCCACAATTATAAGCAAATTTCTGATTATATCAATAACTTTGCCTATAGATGATGCTTCAGTGTTAGTCCAATGTATTTTAATGATTTCTCCAGCAGTGCTGTGTAAATGTACCATTATATCTATTTATCTAATGTAGCCAGAATGCTGGGATTATTTCCTGTGTCTGTTATGTTTATTCGTATTTTATTGAATTTTAAAAGATAACTGTCCCATATCTGTGTTGCTTTATTTTATGAAAACTGGGCCCTCTACCATAAGCTTTAAGGAGCTTCCTTTACTAAATTAAGAATAAGAAGTAATAATTTATGTTTTTTGGGTCAGCACTAAAATTCTGCTTTAAAACGTCTTGATACAATTTATACACAATACTTTCTTAAATTATTCAAAGAGCCCAGGCCTGAAATAGAAATGCAACCACGAACCTTGAGTCTCCCTCCGCCGTGCCTCAAAGTTGGGGATAAGGTTTTGGAATTGTCATTCTTCCCATACTTGTGTTCAATTTATAAAGTCTATCCATTAACACCGGGATAATCTGGTTTATTTTTTTCTCAAACTAAACAAACGAACAAATACATAAGACATCTGTGGTCCTTTAAAAGCTTTGTGCACCTCTAAATAATCCCTCTTACAGGATCCTATCAAATTCAAAGTAATTGAAACATGGCTCAAAATTTAATCAGCCAAATTATATTTGTCTTTATCTGCGACTTGGATGAAGATCTGAAAACATTTCCCCGAGATATCATGACAGAAATTCTAGTATTTCAAACTTTTTTTTCCACTGCAACAGCCTATAAAGATCCACCCTTCATCCAAATTATGCAAATATAAAACAAAAAGGCAAGTCAGTGGAAGGAAACTCACAAAAATAGCTTGGAGGAAGGCAGATTAGAGGAGGTCAGCTATGACTTGGCATCCCGCCACTGTGATCATAGTCAAACAGCTTCTAATGCTCTGCTGCACAAACACGATGCAGAGTAAATATTAACAGATGGAGGTTAGAGCTCATTGATCTCGCCCCCTTCTCTTAAAGCCTGGCCTAATTTTTCACCACTTATCTTCTCTGGAGATTTGTAAACAAAGAATTAAGCTGCTTGATGAGATGATGAAATCATCACTACTGCATTGAGCTTTTAATTTGCACACAAATTACTGGATGTCAACAAACTTGGCAAAAAAAAACTAAAACTAAAGCATAAATGTAATCCAGGACATCATGAGAGATTTGATGTGTTAAAACAAACAATAGTTGCTGCAGTTTTAAGAGCGTTAGTCCTGCCTTTTAGTTGCAGAAATAGAAAACATTGCCCGCGGTGCCAAAACTGGTAAGATGCTCAACATTCTCCAAGTCAGCTGCCACAAAATCACAAGTTTTTAAGCAGTCAGTGGGTATTGTTTGGGCTGAATAAATCCTCATCATGGTTCACTGGAAGGATCATGTTTAGCTGTTAAGCTGAAACTGAAACTACACTGAAAGTTGCTCAAATTCTCAAATACCTCAGTTTAAAAAAAGATATATAAACACAGGCCTGATCCCAATTCTTCCCCTTTGACCCTAACTATTAATTTTTCACAAGTATACCCTGTTTATTATGGGAGTAGTGGTCACACAGCCATCAAAACTGCCCCCAACTCTGTAAAATAAAAGGGTACAGTCAAAGGGATGAAATAGGATTAGACTCTATTTTTCACATCAATTATATTCCCCGAGCAGCAGTTAGCTTTCTGTTTGCAGTATGAGAGTATTAAGTGTAATCTAACATAAGGCTAACAAGCAACACCAGGCATTGGGCTTGTTACAGCAACAATATTAAAAAGTCTCAACCAAACAACAGATATTTCTGGGACTAATCTGGGCCACTGTTGGCACAGTTATGGGACTGGTATGTTTTTAAAAAAGCTAGATTTGGCCCAAAAAGTCATGAAGGTGGGCGCTACTCGAGGGCCCCAAAGTTAAGCAGGCAGACTTGTTTTGTTTTATGTGAGAACATGTCATGGTCATGTATTATGCCATAATAAAACTGCAGAAATTAACCATGTTTGGACCAAATATTCTTTTCCATCTGTGTTTTGACGCTGCCAGACTGTTTGAAAGTTGTTTGGGTGTTAATAGTAAATTCGGCATATATTTTACAACTCACATGTGATTCTATGGCAAAAAAATATCTTTTAAATATAGTTAGCATATCCCGCTAAGTGCGTGTTGACGAGAAGCTAAAAAGCTGCATTTTCTAATGAGGTTGGACAAAACAAACATCAACAAAACGCCACGTGGACTCCTTTAAAGGCAGGTTTGCAAACTGTGTTCTCTAAAAAAAAATTTGATTTGGGAGATTTTTTTCTCAAGGGTGGTGACAGGACCCATACTCACACATCAGCGTACTGAAGGCGACGATGGCCAGAAGTCCCTGAATCAAAACACCGAACCTGTCCGTCAGAGCTCCGTTATCACAGCCGTGAGGACTCGCCTTGTTAATGTCAGACATGTTGATGACTTCAAACGGAGAAGTGTCCAAGAATCTTTTCACCAAGAAGACCCCGCTGTACCCGTATATGTCCATGTTGACACGACGAAAACACAACCGTTTGGAGACAAAAGGAGCACTTCCACGGTGGAGGGGAGGAAAAAAAACAAGGAGCTTCGCCTTTCTGTCCTCGAGAAGATCAATAGATATATTTCTTCTTCTTTTTTTAAGTTCCGGTGTCGATTTAAGTCAAAGTTTTCCCTTCGTGTTTCCACTGTGGCTACATCTCGTGATGCTAAAGCAAACAACAGAATCGATTATCTGACTCAACATCCATACTCATAATAAGGAAAACAACGGCGCGTGAAGCAGGCGAAATAAAGAAGTTCAACTTCCGGTATTTACATTTCAAAATTAAAGTAAGGTTTGGCGTGAGCAAAAAGGATTAACCTCTTTTACAACCTGCCAGGTGGCAAGCTTTATTCTGTTACTATTACATCATTTCATGGAATTTAACATGATTTATTTTATTATGTAATATAATATTTTAAATCTAGCATTTGGGCACACTGGAGATTCACATGAAATAATCTTTCACTCATAATTTCTGAATTTCTTTTGAATTTTTTATTTATTAATTAGGAATAAAATGAAAATAAATAAAACCTCCCTTTTAACAGGTAGAAAAAACCTCCAGCTGGCCATCTGCTTCAACCAGGGGTCAACAACCCCCAATAATTGCTTTTCCAGTATTGTTTTCATTGTAACATTGCCTCATATGCTCATCCATCTCAAACACAATTACTCTACATTTATACACACCCATGTTTTTTACTTACTCCGGCACTTACTTTTTTTGTTTCATTACTGTTTTTGTTATTGTTCTTCTTTTTTATGGTGCAAATAAAGAATAAAATAAATAAATAACAAGCACCATAACTAGGTCAGGATGCTAAGAAAGAAAAAGAGATTCACAAAGTTAATGGCAATAATGATGTCATATATTTATACATGGAGAATAAAGAGTGAATATAGAAAAGGGGTGAGGAGAACTCAGTACCTAATGGGACATACCCCATCAGCCAAAGCTGCAGCAACCCTAAAGAGACGGTCGGACCTACAGTAACTATGAGCTTTATCAAAAAAGAAAGTTAAAGGCCTAATCTTAAAGGTAGAGAACCTGTATGCTTCCTTTACCAAAACTGGTAGCTGGTTCCATAGAGATTGGCCTGATAACTGAAGACTCCCATTCTACTTTTAGAAACTCTAGGAACCTCATTTATAGTGGACAACACAAAAGAATGCTTTTCTTATTTCAGCTGACTTGATAGTAAATACTACCAGAACTACGTCTAGTATTCTTGAAGAAAAATATTGGTTCTTGTATAATTACTGAAAGAATCAAAACATTTTCTTTAATGTTGATTACATGTTAGTGATCTGCATCATAGCAAGGCTCAAAATGTATAGTGGAAAGGTAAAACACTTCTTTTTTGGTTTAAGTTCAGTCTGTGAACCTAATAAAAAATCTCTCTGGTAAAATTGATAAAGCTGTAGCTTTGACCTATATGTTTTTGCAACACCATAAAAAAGAAAATCCAATATTAGGCCTACTGTATATTTCTGGTATCCCTTTGGAGACAGGTTATTTATATAAATAGCTTACCTATTTATAGTTAACACATTATTGTTGTGAATGTTCAGTCTTAATAGCTTTTTTTCCCCATAAACAAGTCTTTGGAAATCAACTCCAACCTTTCCCATCACCGTTCATGTCATCAAACGTTTCCTACTGTATTATTTTGAATGACAGCCGAACACACTTCCGGTTTCTTCTCGGTTACCTTGACCCAGATCTGTGTGGCTCAGGCAGCAGAAGAATTCATTGAATGTGCGCGAGGCCGTGCCAGTTCTGCTCAGGAGGGTTTTGTTTCGTGTCAGTAGGTGATGCGCGCGACTGGTTTGCAGGTAAATCGCCTCACGTGAAGACGTAACATCTGAAAGGTTCATGGTCAGTCTGGTAAAAGAGAGCGTGCAGTAAGTGTCAGCCTTATAAACTTAGCACAAAAAATAAGAAAATTTGTGTTTAGTCGATTTTATTAGACCAATTGTTGCTGTATTATGTCATTAAAAAGCCTGAATAGTCTTTACAACGAGGTATAACTTGGAAGGATAGTGCTTCTGTGGAATGAGCAACACAGCTAAACATGCGCTCCCAAAATCATCCACTCTTGTTTTTTGAATGCACTGTATTCATTTTAAACTGTCAGGGGCCTCTGTAGCGTGGAGGAGCCACAACAGCTTGGCACCTCTTCCTCATGCTGATCTCCATGGTCTCATTTAGCTGTGTGATGGCATCCCATCCCTCCATCCAGAAGGGAGGTTTAACTAACTCTGAGTTTAAAAAGAGACTCTGGGTCAACTTACTCTGAGCTGAGCAACTCTTGAGTTTTCGGTTCCAGATCAGCTGCTTTGAGTTGGTTCAGTCAACTTTGAGCATCTTCACCCAGAGTTGGGAACCACAACAAAAAGCCACCATCCATGGAGCCCTGATACCTGGATTCACCATGGCAACAGCTGGGAAAAAAAGCTAATTGTTTAACCTGATTGGTGCAGAGGTTCTTGTTGAAGCTTTGAGCGATATAAAGAGGTATTTCATTAAAAAAGCAACACTGGTGCTGCTGAGGAGAGAGAAGCAGCGGGGGGGGGGGGGGGGGGGGGGGTGTTCCCGTAGCCCCAGGGTCCCCTGGTTAACTTTCTTAAAACCAACCCCCGACACGGTGTACGGTGCACCATGGAGAAGTGAGACAACAGAGTCA
>JBBBVU010000025.1:5109751-5127763 GCA_037177055.1 Atherinosoma microstoma
AGCACTAACGCAGCACAAACGATTGGGACTATTTTCCATGTGTTTTGCGTGGGGTGGGGGGCCAGCTTCACGCAGGTAGGAGACACTGGCTAATCCTTTCAGCCGCGCGCTCGGAAAAGCTTCTTCTCAGGCAGATTAATGGGGCACAGCGCACGCTTCAACCATCTGTTCCTCGAGCGGCACCTCACCAGCACGAGCGCTTCCCCTCGCGTCTTTTAATGAGTCTCCTTTGAGTGTTTATGTATCAGATGGGCCACTGTAAATACAGCTCTGAACTTCCTGTTACAAGTTTTGACATATAACCCCTACTGCGAATGAGTGCGTCACTATTATAATAATGTATTAGTCCGAAAAAAACAGCCAAAATCTGGTCGAAATTTGCACTTTTGCTTTAGTTTTAGATTTAAAAACAAACAAATAAAAAACAGCAGACAAGCTGCATTATTTTTGACAGGAAAGCTACTTAATGATCCTAATTAATATAATCTCTTCCATTGGTTTCTGATGATGAAAAGAGGGAAAGTTGGCAAAAACTTAAAAAAATAAGTATAAAAGGTTTCTGGGTAAAAAGCTTTTCAATTGGAAAAATCTCAGCGAAGTCTTAGATCAGTTAGATATTAAAATAATAATAAAATTTACACAAGTCGCATGTTAAATGACTTTTTAAAGCTACTTCTATGAGTTTTCTTATTTGGAGTCAAACTTTGAAGAATGAACTGAGAACAGAGTTAAACACTCATCAGACTACAGGATTAATAAGAAGGATGATCAGAAATATTAACATATCATTTTTTATTATCTACATATCTAGTTATTTGTAAATTCTGATAGCTTCACCACGTTGTAGTTTGCCATTTTTTGAACTTATAAGGGGGGGGGGGAAGGAAGGAGATGATGAAAACATCCCAAAAATTCAATCCTAATCAAAGGTCAAACAAGTCGTTGAGCAACTATTGTCACACAAGCTCAGTGTTTTTTCAAAGTGAAACCGTAAACTTCCATTTTAAAGGAGGAACTTGTTTTAATTTCACTGAAGTCCATTTAACTATCTAAACAACCCTATGCGCTTTCACTTTCCAACGGCTAAAATAAACTCCCAGCTGCGCCATAAAAACCGCAACACACTTTTCTGTGAGACTGCGTCCCAGCTTCAGTTGGAGGTGTCCATGTGTGTTTAGGGGCGTTTATGGAAATGTTTGTCACTAGTTTTTTTGGCTGGACGGCCGCTTGCTTATCAAAAGTGATGAGCTCCTACCACTAGAGGATACTGTTGACTGTGATAAGAATTGGTCCTGAATTTTATTGAATGGGGGGGGCAAGGCTATTTCTCAATAGCTGTTTGGAGAAAAGTGATAAACGGAAAAAGAAGTTCAGTGGAACAGAAAGAAGTGGCCAGAAGAGCAAATACTGCCAAGATCATAAATTATTTACTTTCCATGCTTATCATCACACACACACACATGCAGCTGATCATAATCAGACAGTTGTGCTTCTGTGTCTGTTATTCTTCTGCACACTTCCGTAAAACTATTAGGTTTATTGTTGCTTTGGATTTGGTTGAAGGGGACATAGCTTCCTGTTCTATAAATCATAAAGCTGTAACTTTAGTAAAAAAAAAAAAAAAAGCTTATGGGAATATGATTAAATAACTTCCTGCCTGGGGGGGGAGAAGTCTGGTTCAGTTTAAACTAATCAACGTCATTTTCTTCCACATTGAAGTGAATATTTGCAGATTTGTTTAATTCATTATGTTAGTTATAATGTGGATAAAAGTCATTCTTGGCTGAGTGGATGTGGCGTGTTTTTTTTTTTTTTAACGGGACGGGTGAACTTCAGCTCCCTATTTATAACAAGCTGAAAAAAATATTGTTTGCTTCTGCACTGAAAGGTCAATGAAGGAGTTGGTTTGAAAATATCTGTAGATGTTTTTGGACATGCGCAGATGGGAGATGCCATATTGGAACGGAGGCAGCAGCAGCTGAAAGACGTCGCTCGCGGTGCTCTGCTCGGGCTCACGCGAACGAGGAGAGAGAGAGAGAGAGAGAGAGTGAGAGAAAAAAAACAGGGGGTCTCTGGAAGAAGCCTACGGAGAGAAAAAAAAACTTGGACAGGTAAGACAGGTGACGGCTCCGGCGGTCTTGAGAGGTTTTTGCGGTTTTGTTATTTTCCTTACGTCGACGAAATAAACACACGGAGAGTTATTCTTTCTCCCCTCCTCAGGCTTTAAAGCCCCCGAAGTGCTCCCGAGGCAGTTTCTGTTGAAACGTGACAATAGTCGCGAACGTTCGCTCGCGAGTCCAACTTGTTTAAAGTGTCTCTCAGGCGCAGTAGCCTAATTAACAGCTTTCACCGGTGGAGAGGACCACGTCTCGTGGCGCTCGCGCTAATATTGTTTATTGCGTTGTAGCTATATTTGTTTTGCTTCTGTTACCATGTAATTAATTCTTACAAGAGCAAAGTGAATTTTAATAAAAATGCGACATAAAACCGTAATTTTAACGCGACGTTTTAATACCACAACGCAATTTAGTGTCATTTAAACCCTGAATTGTTTTGGTTTTTTAAAGACAAACGTCACAATTGACTTATTGCTGTTTTTTCGCTGGCAGATGAGTCATGTGAGATTTTTTTCCCGTCACCCTAAGGTGCGTAAAAGCCGTCGGAAAATACCGGACACTGCCAAAAATGTCAAGCACTTTCAACATGGCGGGTTATGGTGTTCGTGGGGGAAAACTGCGACTTAAAATCTTTGAACGAGGAAAAAATAAAATGACGGCAGATAACGCGCCCGGTTCTGTTTCTTTTGATGGACATACACGAGGTTTAATCAATTAAATTCGAAATGTGCATTTGGCAACTCCGTGGGAGTTTTTTTCCGCTGCAGTTTTGAGTGTGCAAAGTACATGACCGGAGTGGCAGCCAGCCTGCTGGTCGGCTACACCCCTCACAGCCTCATCTTCCTTATGTGCACTTAACGTTTCCTCTTTCACTTTTATCCAAAAATGCTTTTGCCTTTCGATGCGCATGTTTCTCGATCAACATGTATAGGCTATTATTATTAATATTTTCCCTTGTGAAATTGACAGCGGGATGAGTTCATGCCACATTTTCCTGCAGTCTTAGATCATACAAAGACAATATTTTGAACATATTGTTTCTTTATTGGTTCATTTGATACGATTTAGTTCATAATTGAGTTTAATCTTGCGTATCTGTTGAATAATTTTCTTTTTTCGGGTGGGGGGGACGTTTCCCATTCCGTTTTTCCCCCCCCAACAGCTTTGCGTTATTCCAGAAGGATTCCTCCTCCAGATTAAATTTGTCACTATAATGACCCGAAACAATAAAAACATGAACGTCAAGCAGCCGGCGATAGACGACGTACATGCGGAGCATGAATAAATCATGCTTTTAGAGTTCTCGTCACTCCTAAGATGTATATTTTTTTCCACAGAGCTGAGAGTGGGGATGGGTGAGCGCAGCGTAGTAGATAAAGGAAACAAGAAGGGAGCACTTTTAGTGAGGAGAAAAAACGGGAAAATATTAATGTGAAATATATATTATATATTTTCTGTGCAGGGAGAGATGCACACGGATCCTGCTGCACATTTGTAATGGTTTGAACTGTTTTTTTTCCCAAGTAAGAAACACCCAAACAGCCATTTTTTTTTTTTTTTTTATCATCTCTGCTTTTGTGATAAGGCATTGTATGTTAATGTTCTTGGGAATGTTTTCTCAGAAAGGCAATCATGGTCTGCACCAATGCATAGACAGGAATGTTGCTTTATAGGGAACATTGATTCCTTCTTTCCCTTTTTTTTTCTTTTGCAAACCAACTCTGTGCTGGTATTTGAATGAAAGGAGAACAATAGGCAAATATCAGTCTTTTCTTGTTCCAAGTCTTCAAGCTGCAGGCTGTGCACAGGACATGTTATGCAAATGTGTGTGTTGTAGTTTCTAGTCCCTGATGTTTCACCCCTGGCTGCTGTGCTGTTATCTTCTCAGTCCTCCAGGAGCAGTAGCTATTTTAACTTCATCATTTTATCTGATCTCAAGGAACATCACAGGCTGTTGTAATTGGCATAAAACACACTGACTGCTTTGTGTGTGCATCTGTATTGATAATGTTAGGAAACAGAGGACAAATTGTTATATCAAGACGTCCTGCTTGCCAAGTGGAAACAACTCTTGGATGGGTCTAAAAGAGGAGAACCTAATAGGGAGTAATGCATTAAAACCCAAGCCCATGCAGTGGTAGTTAATCTCCTAAATCCCCCATTAAATCTTTGGCATGGATGGGTTTAGAGAAAGGCAGTAGGGCAGCACGTGCATGCCCAGCGCCCCATCTGGGGCTAATCAATTAAGAAAGGAAAAAAAAACTCAATCTGAGATAACTATGGCACAAATGTTGTGTGTCTGAGATTAACACTACCAGACCGGTATAATCCCCTGGTGACCAATCTGGGCTGTTTCCTCCAGGATGCTGCAGGGCAGAAAAGCTTCACTGAGTAGAAACGCTGAACTCTGATGAAAATTTGGTCCAAAAAGTCAGCTTGTTTTCGAGATAAAGACTCTGTGAAATAGATGGCATTGACAGCAACAGTCTGTGGATGGTTTTCCATCCCTCAGGGCTAGAAACTCGTTCAGTGAGATTGGGGGGAAAAAGAAGAAGGAAAACATACTCTTACATGAAGTTGACGGCGTGTAAAAGATGATTCAACTTCACTTGATATGATTGTGTTTGGGAGGAGGTTTTAGATTCAGCAGTAAAACTTCAATTCCCTAGGTTTCTACTCTTAAAAATTTAATTCAAAGGTTACATGTTGAGAGAAAAAAAAACTTTTAGTCAAGTGAGAACATTCTTTCTAACCTCAGGGAATGATTGAGTCAATTAAAAATAGTCAAAATCATGAACTTTAAAATTCCAGGGCATATCCAAAAGTTTGCAAAAGATAATAAATATGTCAGGCTGAATTTTTAGGGAAATGAGCAATGCAGACTGCAAGTATTTGGTCAATGATGCATTTCCTGTGTTTTGGCTCTCATGTCCAGCTCGCAGCATGTTGGACTGAAATAAAAGAGCTTTCAGCTTTTAACGTATTGAGTAATCAGAGCGGGGCTCTCTTTAATACATATTGCCTCTAATTTCTGTGAAGCGGAGGTAGGCAATGATAGGGCTGCAGTTCCTGTACGTTTCACGCCGTGTGGTGGTTTAAGCCCTCAAATTAAAGCTCAAAGTTGGCACTTTAACGACAGTCTTTTTTTCTCCCAGAGCTCAGAGCTAATTTGCTGGAATATAGAAGCAAAACAACACTTAGATGTGTGGCGGTGTGTAAGAGCGAAACTGAATGTGCAGCATCAGGAGTTTAGACTGTAAAAGATAGAGTACAAAATGTGAAAAAATAGCTTCTTAAAGTCTGATGTGACAGCTTTGATCATGTTATGTGAGCAAGACGGCTGGCTGTATATTTGGTTTATGATGAGAAAAAAGACACATCCTTGGTATTTTCACTATATAAACAAATGCTTTTAAACTCAAACTGTTTTGTTGATGTAACCATGTTGGATTTTATGTTATGTGTTGAAACAAGATGTATGACACTCTGTGGAAAAACCAAAAACGGCCATTTAGGGGGAATTTTAAGGGAAAATCCAGGTTGAAGAGCTGCAGTGAACTACTCCTACTGTTTAATACAAAAGTGAGTACTCTGATGAGTTTTTAAAGAGGGCTGAAGAGAGCTGCATGCTAATGACTGTGACGTATCAACACTGTTGCAGATTGTAGTGCTTTTAGACAGTGAAGGGGGGGGGAGAGAAGGGCAGCTAACAGCGTCATGTGAGCCAAATTAGCTCAGCTTGTTGTTTACGCAATGGATATATGCTGGAGCCACTGTGGGACGTCATGGGGGTGTGTGCGGTGGGGGGATGGCGCGTACACACACTCGGCTGGTTGTGGAGACTGTCACAGCCTTTGTACTGCAGCCTCACAGTTCTGCAAACACACAGAGCTCAAACAGAAGCTGTGTGTTTTCATTTTCTCTGGATTTCAAGGCTGTTTTTGGAAGGAGGACTTTAGTTTGCTCCCATACTTGGATTGTTTCTCAGCTTAATTTTGTTTAGTTTTTTTCTGCGCGGATGCATATCAGGATGCGGGGCTCACCTCATCTAGGAATGGATTCAGATTTTAAATACAAGAGCGACAGTCTGGGTTTGGAGTTATTTTGGGTTTGATTGAGGATCGCTGTGTGACGGCAGCACACCTCGCACCCATCGCCAGGTTGATGTAAGTGGGTTGAAGTCAGTTTGTGAGTCATTGTTGGTGTGACTGCATGACTAAGGACAACCACAAGGCAAGTGACAAACATGGTGTTGTGATGTGGAGATTATGATTTTTCTTTTAAATATTTAGCTGATTGCCTTATTAAATGAATAAAAACAGAGTAGAACAAATAAATCTGTTAATTTCTTTTGGCTTTATGATGTTATTTATTCTGCTTTTCCACAGATGTTAAGTCAGAGTTTAGAGTCAAACTGTTTCCATGTGTGATCTTGTTTTTCTTTGTCTTATTTATACAACTTTAATTATGCAGTAGAAGAAGCAGCTCCTCCGGTTTGAAGATGTGCTTGTTGTCTCAGTTTGTGTCAATACAAAATGAAAACATGTGTTCTGCATGGCTGGTAGGACAAAAAAATAAAAAGATATTTAATGACATAAGCAAGAACTGTGAGAAAACACATTTACATTTCATTAAAGAGGTCAGTTAAAAGAATGAATGTACATGAGATTAGTTTGAGGTAAAAGCAGATAACTGGACCCTTTGGAGTCTTGATTCTCCTGGTGGATGAGGCAGAGACTTCTAATGAAGCTCTTTAGGCATCAAGAGGTGGAGACAAGATAGAAGCAGGTTGTATGGAGGAGGGGGGTTGAAGAACAAGGATCACGCTTGAAAATGCAGTGGGAAAGAAGACCGTTAGAATCGAGAATGAGATGAGTTTGACAGTGCAGGAAAGCCAATGTGATGAAGACTTGCAGGAGGAAAAGTCCAGAGGACAGATCTTTGTTAAACTTGCACAAAGGCTTAATTTTAAAAATCAAACAGTGAAACAAGAATAAATCTGCAGATTTATCAGGAATGGAAATGTTGAGAATGCAGTTATGTGTACCTATGTGCACAAATAATCCATTCCCGATCACTTAAAAGGGTCTAAGGATTGATCTAAAGTTAATGTGAAGTCACGTGAAACATGATTCGCCATTATTTATCTAATGGCAATGACTCCAGATTGTTTAGAAATGGTCTCATAACTCTTCCCAGAGGGGTTCTTCTCTCAGGTCGTTGCTGATTTCTTTCCTCCTTCCCATTGTGTTACACACTTTCTGATGATCAGTTAATCAAGTTCATTTGATTCCCATGGAAGCAATAAGGGTGGACTTAGTATTTGTTTAATAAATAATAATGCAATATATCATCTATTGCTGTTTATCTGAGGTTGTATTTATTTTTCCTATTTTAAGACCTGCTGAACACCAGATTAGCTTTATTTGATCAAAATGAATAAAAGAAAGGGTGTACTTTCTTTTTCACATGCCTGTATATTTCTCCTGAAATAAACGGAGGAGGAATTCTTTTTCTTTTATTAGTTATATTTTGAGTTGCAGGAAAATTTGTAACTCAATGATGAGATGAGATGCTTCAAAGTTCAGCTAAACCAGAGAATGACTGACCAGAAGAACGTCAAACATTTTCTTCTCGGCGGCAGCGTGTTGCAATGCAGCATGCCAGGAATTTAATGTGTGTTTTAAACATGAACCTTACAGATAACACAGAATTTCTTCACATGTATGCAGGGCTGAAACCAAAAAAACAAACAGAAAAAAAAAGACTGTATTTAGATAAAATAACTATAAAAGAGTTTGGGAAAGTGAAGGTAAACCGCCATGTCAGTCACAATTAGGTTAGAGGTTGTCGGAGGGAAAACTCACCTTTGCTCCGCAGGTCAGACAGGCTGAAGTCAGTTTGTTTATCAGAGACATGCTTCGCTGCTGTGTCTATCAAGATGAAGTTGGTTGGCACTGAGCCGCTGGAAAAAGACTCATTCTAAGAAGTTAAAATGCACAAGAAGAGCCTGAAAGAAAGCAAAAGAAAACATCTGCATAGGAGAACATCCTTTTTAGGCTGATGGTGGATATTAACACACAGTACTTTATTATAAGTAAAATGAAGTTTATTAAAATGCCAACACTGCCCAACATTAGAGAACTCAAGCCTCCCCTGAAGGTGACACAAATACATGTTTAGTCATGTGTCCTCTTTCATTTTCTATTTTAAGTTGCTCTGAAATTATTCTTAACTTCTGTGGATTCCTTCCTTTTTGGTCTGCAAGCATATTTTATAGTCAGGCTAATTTGATGGCCCGTCTCCACTGCTCATGTCATTCTAGTTTTTCTGCTTTGACTGATTGGTTCGCTAAAGGATTTTTACTGTGGCATGCAAATGCCGAGAGTTAGGGGCAGAGGACGGTATAAGATTAGAGGTTTTTTCACTTTGCTTGAATGGCTCTGAAAATTCCCTTAACATGCACTTAACTGCTCCAGAAAATGCTCAAAGATCAGCTGAGTTCTTGTATCTTGTGGTTACTTAAGGTGGCATTCTTTCTTTCTCTTTTTCATGTTGTGGTCGTTGCCGTTTCCTCACTAAACACCCACTTCTTTGTTTCGTTCATTCTAAAGAAACTGATGACGGTGAGAGCATCATTTCATGTAAACCAAAGGATTTTTCCAGGGAAATCATTACCAAGTAGTGGGTGTTTATTAAAGGGAATCTAAGAGTTATGCAGTGTGTGACTTATTTACATCATTGCTTCACTGGGAAGGGCTGTAAAAGTGGGAGCTTCCTGAAAATTTCATTGACTCTTTCCAGACAGCAGTCAGTAATCTGGTAAATCAGAGCATTGATTGAATTTATCTTTTCAGTTGCAGGGTTGTTGGGGAAAGTGCGGGATGCAGTGAGGACGGGCTGCAGCGCATCAGTTCCAAGGTTAACGCCTGCCTAGAAGTGGAAGCTGCAGGATGCAGTCTGGCTCTGAGGAGCAAACGCTGGCCCTCACTGCAGTGAAGCCGCACTATTCGACCAATGGGAAGGAAGAGGAAGTGAACACAGGTGCGACCGTGTAGCTTTTTCTTTACATTAAATGTGGAAGTTGCTCTCATCAGATCAACCAATTAGTTAATGTAAACAGTGTATCTGTTAATAAAACATGCAAATTGTTTTTGCTTGAGTTAAATTCCCTTTAGATGCAGTTTTTCCTTTGGCTATAATTAAAAATGTTCGAAAACACATCAGAAGACAACAATAAGCCCACACACCATCTTATTCTGGCACAAGTGATTGCAAATTAACATATTGTGACTGCCTATACTCAGTCATGGACTCATATTTTTGTGGAACACATCTGGTTTGTGTTGCAGATGTTGATTTTATGTCTCAAATTGTGCATTTCTATGAGATGGTACAAGAATGTTTTGCATATTTGTAATATGGCTGCCACTATTAGACAGCAGCTGTTCTGTTAAAAAAAATTGCTTCTAAGTTCTTGTTGTAAATGTAAGTTTTGGGACATAAAAAGCCAGAAGATTCAATATTCCTTGTTGGGAGTCAAGAGTTCCCAGCTGTCAGTGAATGCAGCATTAGCCACCTGCTCTAATATAATGGTCTTCTCTGTTTTTTGCATGAGAGCCACATCGGCAAAGACAAAAACAACAGGAAAGCTACTTTTACCACAAAACACAAAGAACCAACCAACATATTCAGTATATAATAGGTTGTTTTTTAATTTCCTGTGTAGAGCTCTTACCTTTTTTTGCTTCTCCAGTATCTTCACGTCTGTTTTCAGTTGCCGCTGGCTCAGACTCATCATTTTCATAAGTTGCTGCAGCACTTTGTCTCTCCATCTGATTTTTTTTTTTTCCTTTTGTTGAAATAGAAATCAGTCCAATTTTGGAGCATATCATAAATAGCCAAGCTGGTATCAGATGCTATGGCAACCAAATGCTGCAACTAAACAGTGTTGCCAAGTTGGTGGCACTTTCTGCCCTCTAGCAATGAAAATGGTTTATGTATCAGCTCAGATATTCCAGGGAATGCTGCATGCCTCAACTGCAGCGTGCCGTATTAAATGACTAGATTATATATAATTTTCTATGTTTATTTACCTGTTAGAAAGCACAATTAGCATGGTGTTACTGAAATCTGGCAATTGTGAACCGGCTGTAACAGTTCCCAAGTTTATAACTGGTCCTGCCATCTTGTGTTTGGATCAAATAGTTCTTAGAAATATTTTTGAATTACATTTATCGGCTCAATTTTCATGGAATCATTAGCAGCCACACAATCTGCAAAATAAGTAATGTTGTTTATATACCCGTAAGGAAACGAGTCATAATGGGTGAGAACCCACATTTCACTGCAGTGTTTCCTCGCTGGGTGCCACAAGTTACAGATGTTCCCTAAACACCACAGTTTCTTAGAAAAGAAAGGAAAAAAAATCATAAATGTTCAAGCAAAGGCTTAAATTAGTCAAAGTTGTTTTAGATTTAGTACTTTTACACGAGGGAAAATCTGTATGAGGA
The DNA here is from genome assembly GCA_037177055.1 of Atherinosoma microstoma. Lineage (NCBI taxonomy): Eukaryota > Metazoa > Chordata > Actinopteri > Atheriniformes > Atherinidae > Atherinosoma > Atherinosoma microstoma. The sequence goes on from JBBBVU010000025.1 coordinate 5,120,382, forward strand.
GCAGCAGGTGTGTTCCTGACACAAAGCAAGCAGACAGAAGCATCCTCCACCTACTGTCTACTCTCATTATAAGGCAGATTCACACCAGTCTCCAGAGATGCAGCACACAGGAACACCACCGAGGAAAACAAGACACGTAACACCTTTAACGTATCGGTCTCCAGCAGGCGAAGTGAACAATTCTCACCTTCAAGAGAAAAATTTGTGACATTATGTAAGAAGAGTTGTAGCCTGCTGCGCCCTTAAACATGTGCTCCAAATAATTCCCTGTGAATTCAGCTGCATTTAATGACATTACTGCTCATGAATGACACGTATTCTTCAGGCTCATTTTATTAGCAGTTATTTAAGGGTGATGTTTGTTTACTCGGATGCAGACTCCATGGAGGAAGAGGCGGAGTTCAACTGGGAGGAGTACATGGAGGAGACGGGAGCCGACGCCGCCCCACACACCACCTTCAAGCATGTGCGTATGATCTTCAGCTCACGCTTTAATCCCGTCCTTCGATGATCCTTTAAATACAGCCTCATAGATAAGTACCATATGTAGAGATCCTTTAACAGCATATTAGAGAGAGAGCCGAGCCAGGGCAGCACTCTGTTGGTGCTTTTGTTCCCTCATGATGTGAGTTATTAGAAGATCTCGGCTGTATTTTATCGTTTCTTTTTTTTCAGAACAGTATTATTGGAAACTGCAACACAAAAGCATAGAACACAGAGGAAACCAGCACTACCATGGATTATTTTTCTTTGCCTTTGATGAGATTATTTTTCATTATTTATATAAAAATTTATGGAAAAATGGTAAACAAAGTCCTGGTGATGCACTGTTTGAAGTAATAAAATTACTCTAGCTATTATTATCAACAAAAGAAAGAAAAGGTAAAAACCAATTCAACAATTCTTCTGATATTTTTCCTCTTGCTACCAAGGCTGTGCTTCTTTGTTCCAACAACCAAAACACAACCTTACAAAAGGTCGAAGGTGGTTATAAAGTCTTAATAATTATATTTATTAAAGCTAACATTGTAGTTATCGACAGACAATGCTCGAACAGGAAGAAATCATGCACCTGCTGGGGTCTGTTTTCAGCTGTTCTTGATGCTCTGTGGGGAATATCAGAGGAAAAAAGAAAGCATGAGATTAGTTATGAATAGATTTGTCAGCCAAAGCAACTTTGTTGGTTATTAACAACCTCTGCATAGTTTTTGGTCACAAATGGAGCTCTGTTGCACAGGATGAATGTATACCAGTATTTAAATGGATTAGTGGGACTTAGAAACAAATAGACATAAACGGTGATGGGAATAAAGGCGTTAAAATAAATGCCATAACTAACAGCATTACTTTTTTCAGTAACGGTTAGTCTAATTACTCTTTCCATTGTTACAATACCGTTAGATTTTTGTTGCTAAAAAAAATGTTAGTTTCTGGTTGAAATCTGCAGAATATATCAAGTGATTTTGACCTTTTTCATTAAATGTTTTCATCAGACTCTTCGTTAAATGTTCTGTCTTCTTATACCAGAGGTGCCTAAGTGCAGTCCTTGAAAACTACTATCCTGCAACTTGTAGATGTGTCCTCTCTCCAACACACCTGAATCAAATGAATGGCTCGTTACCAGGCCTCTGCAGAGCTGAATGACATGCTTCAGGAATTCAGCCATTTGATTCTCGAGGACTGGACTCGGGCACCCCTGGTGTAGACTATTTATGTTCCCTTTCCTTTCATTACATTCAAAATGCTCTCATATTTTTTTTCTTTCTTTCTTGATTCCTTACTGAATATTGTCAGAGAATCCAGGGTATTTTCTAGTTTTGTGACTTGTAATGCATTTTGTTGAAATGACTCAGGTTCCAGTTTCCAGAACAGCAGCATGGTGGAATTTAATTTGATAAGCAGCAAAACATTCAAGTGCCAAAAATCAGCATGTTTATGACATAGCAGAGTCTGTTATGACATGGAAGTTTACTGTACAAAAGAGACATTTCTGCTCTGTGGAATCGCTGATCTTAATCTTCCATGCATTAACCAGGAAGCAGCCTAAATTCCCTGGAAAACTGAATCATTCAAAATGATGTGCAAATTCAAACCTGTCTGAAAAGGAGATTTACAGGATGAAAACCATTTTTTTTTTTTAGATTTTGTTTTGTTTGGCTGGTTTTTATTCTGCTCTGATACACCGGGGTTGCTTACAGATAACACAGTTAAACTCCAGGTCAGCTGTGTGCTCTGCTTAACATGCCACATTTGCCTGGTTAATCTCTTTCTGCACTGCAGCTCAGTGTTCATCTCACTCACGTATAGGAGCCAAACACAATCTATCCCATGTTTGCCTTTTAGTTAAAATGTTCTGGTTCACTTTTAAGGCGCAAACGTAACAAAAGTTTTTTTTTTTTTTTACAATAGATAACACTGATTCCGCTGGTGAGCTGTCACCTAGATGTTGACATATTCATGATATTACTCACCAGATGGGATTTTTGTCAGAATCTGCACATACATGGGTATTTTCAGCAGTAAGATTTTTCAAATGCATGTTGGGTCCCTGAAAATGAACCTTATGGAGAAAGCCTGCCAGGGGGAAGATACTCAGAAACCAAATTTTAGCATTGATGTGTGGACAGACTTTTTGCCTCCTTTCTTTACATGAAGAGGTTCCTCTGTTGAGGACGTTTGAGGTATACAGTATAATTTGTACCATAAAACACAAAGAAGAAAGTGAGGAAGGTGCCTTTTGGTTTGGCATGCTCTTGCTTTGAACACCTAACAATTTAGTCATTTTCACATGGAAAATGATCTCTTTGTTGCTTAAAGCAGCACTACTGAACTTTGGCTGACTTTTATACTTTGGAGCCCCCTAACAACGGCTAATTCAGCATCCATCTTGCATCCTGTCTCTTCTCTGAGCTCGTCCAGACAGTAAATGTCAGTTTGATGTTGACTCGTCCAATCTCTCGCTCTGTCACTTTCTCTTTCTTTTCCTTGCCTCTTCTGATTATGTTGTCTTACGTTTCTTGGCTAAGTCAGCCATAGTGCGCATTCAAAATAGTAATATGTTGATATCCAGTGCAGCCGTCACATGATCCCGGGTGTTAGTGTGACATCAAAATGAATCAGAAGCACAGAGGTTCAAGGTTGGAAAATTATGTAGTGTTGCATTAAGATCATGTGCATGTTAGTCTGCAGAAAACTATGAAACTTGTTTGGAGATGCTTTCACTTTTTTGGACTTGTCAAATCATAAAATTCTTAAACTTGGTTTGGATTACACAGTCACATGTCAAGGATTTTCTCTTGCAGGCCAACCTCTATCAGATGTCTTTAACCTTATTAAATGCAGATGGCCACTTGTTACAAACTATTTACTAACTATTTGATTTTCCACATCATTAATATTTTGGGGCTAAAATCTGGAAAATGTGTAACATCGAATGATTGAATGGAACAGGGCATGGAGTAAATTGAAGAGATGTTGGCAGTTCAGAGGTACATTTTAAGTTATTTAAGAGAAAAGATTAAATCTGGACTTAGTTTAAGAGTGTGTCTTTTCTAATAGAATCAAATTTTCCACAGCTCACATGTTTATGCAGCTCACTAGCTTGCAGGGATAAAATGACTAGTCACCTGTAACATTTACTGTGCTCCTGCAGCAGGGGTTTTCTGTGTTTGAGATCATTTCTGTCTGATATGAATAAAACTCTGCTTCCTCCCTGTATTCTTGGCTGTGAGGGTGACGGTTTCTGTTTATGTAATTTTTTTCCCCCCTGAAAATGTGTGACGGTGATGACAGCAAGACCTTTCTGAAAAGTAAAAAAAACAGTCACCGAGTGCTTCATTAGTTTGTCGACAGCAGAAATGCTCAGAAAACAGGTTCTACATGGACACTGGAGATGTGGTTGAACAGTCTTTTTTTCTTTTTCTTGCTTTTTAGTTTTGAAAGTTTGTTGAATGAAATGACTGGGGAGTGTCTAAGTGGCAGTCATGATAAGAACTGGTCAAATTCCACAAATGTTTAGGAAAAGAGCTTCGATGCTTCTTTTTTTAAATCTCTTTTAGCATCAGACTGAAACATCCTTTATAAAAGTAAAAGAAAGAATTCCAACAAGAATTTCTTGCAAATTTCAAAGAACATTCAAAGAGGTTATTTTCATACAATCTTACTAACTGCGAATCATTTAGATAAACATGGGACAAAGGAAGATGAGTGTTAACAGCCTGTGACATCTTTTACTTTTCTTTTTCTTCTATTTTCTTGAGTTACCAACTTTTTTGTGAACGACACAAAGTATCCAAAGCACATTTAGTGAAATAATTTTTGAACATCTGTAGTTTCTCTGTTTGCAGTTCCACATCAGTTAAGTGTAAGTGTGGTTGGAGTCTTGTTTCAGTGTGGTTATGTTTTCCAAAGTCAGTACAAACTTTTCCTTCCAACCTTCTTTAATCCTCATTTTCTAAAGAGGTCAAGAAAAAAGTGCTTTTGAATCAGGCTGTAGGAAGTCGTTTTTTTTACTTGTATCTTTGCTTGAACATTTAAGAGTTAAGACTTTTGTGTGTTTTAATAGAAAAAAGTACTGAAACGCAAGTCTGTTTTGAAGCTGTAGAGTCTTTTAGGGCCTTTTTACTTAATTGTAGTTTCTTGGTCATTTGTTGACTCCCTTAGTTTTTCTTAATCTTTATTAGATATTTTTGCTTTCTCATCATTAGCTTGTAGTTACCTGTGAAACCCATTAAATTACATTAATCTGCTTGAATTTGATCAACATTTCGGAAAAGTGACTTCATTAAATTATTCCCAACAGTTGTTGGAATATAATCTTTTATTTAAGCATTTTTCTGTTCATATTCGAGATCATTTGACCTGCAATCGCCCCAGAAAAAATGTTCTTTTACCAAATAATTACAAAACTTTGTGTCCGATAACGTGCTGCATAACAGGAGAGGGCCAGATGGGAAAATGTAGCTGATCCTGGATGTGAGGTCTTTATCCATCAGATGACTGTGTATTTTGCCTGACGGAGCAGCTGTCTGCCCTGATGAGCCTCTCAGAGCTCATCTGACGGCAGCTCGGGCTGCAAAGGTGGAGACGTGTCAGCCGTTGATTGAAGATTTTAAAAAGCGTACCAGTGTTCCCATGTCTTACATCACTCAGTGATGAATGTAATGAAGGCAGGATTAGAATATGTTGGTTTTTATGATGTTGTACAAACTGTCTGAGTGGTGATTTGAGCTGCTGAGGTCTCTTGGGAAGCTAAATTGCCTTGTTGGTAAGTGGATTGAGTCACTGGGAAACAGACCATGAATTCCCCAGAAAAAAATGTGATTTAGTGAAGTGCTGCCCTCGTCTCTGCCTGGCCAAATTGAAACAGTGATTTCTCTTGGGCCTGCACTCACACATATATACACACACACACACACATACACAGTCAGACTTTGCTGCCTAGGCTGCCCTCTTACATAAGCCAACCAGAGTGATACAGCACGTTTGCATTGTTGCAGCAGGAAGTCACGGGGCCGTTTGTATTGTGTTTATTTCTAAGATGTAGCCTTTTCCATTCACTTGAGTGTGTGTGTATTTGTGTGTGTGTTGAATGTGAACATCCTGTTGGGTTTGTAATGTTCTCGAGTTGAATGCAGCCTGTAGCTATGGTAGAAACCTATTATGTAGTGCTACATTCATACAGATTCTTGGCTTTCTTCGTGCAAAGGCTTGCTGACAGGCCGTTGTTGCAAACACCACATTGGTTTGAGGATGTTTTTGGAAAATTGTGAGCTTTATTGATCATAATTGGAGATGATCGAAATCTCACCTGCATTTCACATCTGCAAGCTGTCGCACTGTCAGGCAGTTTCTTATAAGCCTGCAGAAGTGGATGTAAACACTGCTTGAAATAAGCAACCAGTGATTATCGTGTTGCTGTTTACAAAATCTTCTTTACAAAAGGGAAACACAGCCGTTGAGCTGCAATCTACAAATTCAGTGTTTTAAATGGGGTCATGTGGAGTGCTTATGAGTTCTTCTCTTACCTACAGAAGATAGCTGATGAATAGCTCTGTTTGGAAACTTAAGATTGTTAATAGGGAAGCTAAACTAACAGCTATTCAGAACAGGGGCACCAGAAGTGCAAACCTTTTCCATCTGAAACTTCAAAACATTGATTTTACAGATTTTACACCACTCTACTTTCACATCAGATGGTTGTTTACTCTCTTTTTTCTTAGCAGAAGAATATCTGCATTGCTATGTGTCCCTGGATCCACAGCTGCTCAATGTATCCTGTCCCTGATGAGCTTTTATTCTTCCTTTGTAATTCCATATTACCACCTACGAGAGGGTTAAAAGTTAGTGAAATGCTTGAAAAAGCCAAAACAAACTCTCTCTTTTTTAACTTTGCCAAAGCAATGCCAAGCAGTGAGATATCTGACAGCCAAACACAACTCCTGATAGATACACAGTAGCAGCATTCAAGCTAACAGCCATTTGTTTAAGGATGACCACAACTGCAAATTCTGTGAATTGAAAAAAAATCTGACCACCAAAAAACAAATAAGCAAACACAAAAAACCCACAAATCAGTTAAAGCAAATACTGTATCTAGTGGAATTTACAGTGTCAGTTTCACATCTTTTTCTAATTTGCAAAATATCTAAAAGATGGGGTTTTGTTCTTTTCAGGTTTAATTTATTTTTCAAACCAATTTCTACTGTCTCATATAGTTGGATTTGGGGATTAAACCTAACTGGGGGACACAATAGACAGTGCTGCCACGGTGGGTTTGCCACATGGACTTTTCTTTAGTTGAGAAAATGGTGATAAACTAAACTGCCTGATGCAAAGTGAAGCTGTATAAATTCACTACATTTAATATTTACTTAAAAAGTTGTTTTAGTGAGCATAAATGTACTCTTTTGGTGTTTTGAGTAGCTGTTGGCTTAGCTTCCCTGTTAGGGTTCCTCCCTGATTCTCCACACAGAGCATTGTGACAGATTTTCCCTGCAGGTAAAACTATGGATGTGTCTAAAATAACACACTAACCTCCACTCACCACTTTGAGAGTTGTATGTAAATAACTCTAAAGACTCAACATAATGACAAAGCACTTTCCAACATGACTTGACACATTTTCTCTGTGCCCTGAATGGTATGCGACAGCACAGGATCTGCACTAGTGTGCATTTCTGACATATTGAGAGTATTTCATCCATTTCTTTTAATACATACTAAATACACTGTACCATTTGTGTTGTTCTTTTCTGTTGTTCATTATATTTAACTTATTTCTTTGCCACAGTTTATGTATGTGTCCCCCTACCTTACAGTTAAAAAAAAAAAAAATCGATCTATTATTTCAGACAAGATTTGTCAAACTCCTGTGATATTTA
>JBBBVU010000025.1:5147549-5159618 GCA_037177055.1 Atherinosoma microstoma
TCTTACAAAATCCTGTGCTCCGTTATATTTGGCAAACATTTACATTATAAGGTTTCTTCCTGTTCTTCATCAACACTGAAAAATATCAATTGTTTTTACAAATTTCCCTTCACTTTTAACCTCAGATGACCACCTAAGTTGTAATAATCAGCTTAAGTTGTAATTATTTCCTGCAATGTAGAGGGTTTTTGTTTTTTTGTGGTTTTTTTTAAGTTCTTATTTGTGCCACCCTTATCCTGGATCACCCGTCTTTCTGACTCAGAAGTAGTCCCTCTGCCATCGCAGCGGTTGCATTTCTGTTCAGGTCAATGCTGAAGATGAGAATCAAACTATTTTCCTAACAAGATAAAGGTAATCTGGAAGGACTTGTGCAGGTCTTGGCTGTTCAAACAGCTGTCAATCCAACTCTAAATTCTACATATCTGGTATTGTAGTGTCCTGCAGCCTAAAACCCAAAGAAATTTCAAGCTATTTCTTCATCACTTTTCATAAGTTATTATGAGATTTGTGTTTTATATTCAAGCTTGGATTGCCAGTTATTAAAAGCAGTTTCTGTTAATACACTGATGCCAAACTAATATGAAAAACTAAAATAATTTTAAGATAGCCAGATAAGATACCATATTAGTAACTGTGGGCCGCTGTGTAACTGTTCGTCCAGCTTCCCGTGCTGCTGCCCAGGGCAGATCCAAGATAATTTCCACATCACAGTAATGGAAGCACACAATACAGCAGCTGTATTTGTCTCTATTCTGCAACCCGAGGAAATACACCCTGCTGGCTGTTAGTCAAATTGCATATTTAAAGTTACGTCGGGAAAAAGAAGGTATTTGTTTGCATGTTCTTTCAACTCATTTGGACGAACGTGCAATCCTCTATCTGAAAGCCTATGGGATGTGGAGATGGTACATGTTGATTAAATGCTGATTTGCTGAAAATTCACTCAACACAGGATATCAATAATTTATTTAATAGAAAAGAAAACAGAGCCAAACCCCATAAATAGCAAAGAGGAACAGGTGTAAAGCTCAGAAAACAGCTGCATTTGACAGTCATCAATATTTAACACTTGGTTTCACCACAAAGCAGATCTTCCATGACAGGTCTAAGCTAATGGACGAACATCAGCTCCAACACAACCACACGCAGCACACAGCTCAAACTGTTCCACAAATTCCCGGTACTGCCCATGAGTGGCAGCTAAACCGTCAAACATGGAGATGTGTGTTTGCAAAGCTAATCCAGAGAGCCTACAGAAGTATGTTGAATGCATCAGCTTCATTTCTTAGACCCAGAGGCTGTAATGTGTCCATCATTTACATGCAGTCCATGGGAGACGCAGCCTCCCCTTAAAGGCATTCATACTGAAAAACAGAAACCTTTTGTCCAGTTGTTGTTTAAAGGGTCTTTCATGTTGAACATCAGGATGAAAATGAATTTTGACAAGCAATTTGTTTGAAGCATACGTTAGTATTTGCATGGGTTGCATGTCAGCTTGAGTGCATCAAGTTAAAGTGAATTTACTGATGGCAGACAAAAATATACTCTAAGGAGCAGCAAAAGCAAACATTTCTCTCGAGTGAAATAGTGAAAACGCTTCAGTAAAATAAACATTTATTTTGGATTTTAATAACCGGTTGGTCATTTGTGCTTCTGCCAACATAAACCATCATTTGGAGACTTCTTTTTACTGAAAATACCCACAAATTAATTTCACCCAAAACTGTTTGTAAATGCAAAAACCACAAATAAGATTTTGATTTTAAAAAAACCACACATTATTTTCACCATGTAAATCCACAGCTTGTCACCATCATCTAACGTGATAGAACAAAAAAATGTTGTTGCAACCTAAACACTTCTCCTGGCCAAACAACCTACATTCAGGACCTGTTTTCATTATCAGCAGTGCCTCAGGGCACCGGCTGTATTTCTCTTTCACTTCAGCTTGATTCTAATCAGCTATGCAGGGAATATCTGTTCTCACAGCATGTTGCAGTCATTCTGCAACTGTGACTCATTTGGTGAAGTTTCACTGATTCCAGGTGTCTGTTTGTGGAGATTTTTTGGTGCAGGTTCCATTAAAGCGCAGGCATTTCCTCAAATACATTTAAACTGCAGCTTTGTTTTCAGGAATACGAGGGAGAAGGATGAAAAGAAAGCTCATATCAGGAGTTAAAGCCAATACAAGCTATTATGTAACACTGCACAGTGAAGGAACAGGAAGCCACACTATAAATTAGCTGGAACTTGGCTTTTTAGCATGACTCAGGGCCAGAGCTGTAAACCTCTTGTGTGTAACTATATGTACACACACAAAGACAAAGATCTGCTTATAATGTGGTAACAGTGAGGGGATGCACCTCCAATGTGGGGACAAAATATCCATCCCCATGGGGTTAACCATTGTAGATGTTGCATTTACATTCAGGTGCAGGCTGAGCATGCAGTGCAAGTGTCTTCTGCCTGCACGCCTGTGTTCAAACTGTGGCCAAATATTTGGTGTGTGGTTGCAAGATTTTATTTAAAAAAATAAATAATTTTCAGTAACTTCAAAGTTAAATACTTAAGCCAGTTGCATGCATTCAAGTGTTTAGACAAGTCAAAAACAAATACATAAAAAAAAAAAAGTGTTAAGACAAGTCAAGCTGTAAATGAGTAAGAATTCAAGTGAAACCAGAGTCGGAAATGACTCAATGGCTTTGCTAGATGGAGAATATGGTAACATTTACAAGCACAGTGCATGATCTGAAACTTGGCGTGTTTCTAGAGGAGCATCTTGGATATTTAATTTGTCAGATTTTATATTTGTTTCAGGCATTTCTCACCACTTTAAGCTTGTAGTTTTCTTTGGAGAAAAGTGCAACTTTCAGTTTAAATCTTTTTCATACAAACATTCTTTTTTCTTTTGTTTATAAAAAGCCATAAAAAATAAAAAAAAACTGTAGTTTACTGAAACAGGGTCATCTGTGGTGAAGACAATTCAAAATAAATCTTCCCGTAACAGATAACAAGGAGGAAGTAAATGCAAGCCATTAACCTAATAACCCTTCAAGTTCTGAATATGAACAGAGTGCATGCTGCATGTTGTTTACACCTTCACAGGCTGTCCTTAAACATGCTCAGACACCTGAAAACATATCATTCAACATGACCATTGCACTATGCACACTTTGCATGGAAGAGCCAGTATAAACAGAAAGTAGAAGGTAGGCTGTTTAGTCATGACGAATCAGGGAGGGACATGTAGTAACTGATAACACTAAACCAGGTGGAGATTGTGGGTGTAGGTGACTAGACGTCATAATTTAGAACAAAAGTCAGCTTTTGTTTCTCCGTCTGCAGGTCAACACGCATTTTTCTCCAGAAGATCTGTTTAATGTAACATACGCCAACACAATCACACACACTGTACTAGATTGACATTTCCTTTGCACCAAGTTTCCGGTTTAGCAGGTACACTTAGTTTACATAAATGGTATAACAGTCCTGCAATCAGTATGACTTTATTTTTTATACCTATCACATAATACAAAGATGTTTCTGTTCTTTAGTCCAACCTTGCTGACATGATTATGGTGAACCTCTGTGATGCAAAACCACAAAACTGCTGCAGCTTCCAGAATAATCAAACCATTGAAATTTGCTCCTCTTAAACCTTAAGCTCCATTTAGAAACCCTTGAAAACAAACCTCTTTAAAAGAAACCATGACTTTGCAGACTCTGAAACCGATAGAAACCGTAAACTAAAACATGTGAAAGCTTCCTCTTTCCTTTTAAATTTCTACCTCCACCCCCATGTTTATGAGCACTGTTAAATGACTCATCAATGTGTCTTTAGGACACTTTTATCTTGTAAAATGTGATCATGTGACTCCAGAACTGATATGGAAGGTAATGTTTCATCTGATCTTAAAGAGTTAAAGTTTTGTATATTGACCTACTTTCATTTTAGGAGCCTGACAAACTGGGATGTAGGTTTACAGTCATTCATCTGTACTTTCAGATAAATCATTCCTGTTTCTCAGACTGTTGGATTAGCGTTGGTTGAATCTGATTTTATTTTGACTCAGATGCCAAAACCTAAGAGCTCTGTTCATGTAACTTTGGATAATTCTGCGGGTAGTTTCAGTTCAATTATTGCTGTCCTTGTTGGCATAATTTAAATTTGTTTTACATAAACTTTTAGTTTCAAGTTTTGGTCATTTCTGTCTCAGATTAGTTTTTAAGTGTCACAAATCAGGACTCTTTCATTCCTGATTTGGGTAGTTTTTTATGATGTGGTCTAAAACATTAATTTGACCTCAGTCTCAGCCATCATCCTGACTTCATGAACCATTTACAGCTCACTGAGGAACTTACAAATAACTTTTAATATCTAAAATTCTGGTTGAAACTTGTTTCTGTTCCCACTTTGCTTTTAAGCAATTGTCACTTCAATAAAAAACGAATGTGGAGGTTGTGTTGCTTAGATTTGCAGCTTCTGTTCCGCTTGTATAAAATTTCATTTTCGGGTGGTTACTTCAGCAAAAACCTGTTAAAATGGATCTTCTTTCCTTTTGCAAACAGTCTGGTCTCAGAAATAAATCAGAGTACTAATTTAGGGGGGTTTTTTTAATTAAAAAAATTGGCCGCAAAATATAAAAAAACAAACTTATATGGTTGCTCTTATTTATGTTTGTTTTTATTTCTTTACAGCCATCAAGGAAAAATACAGGGACTGGACAGAGTTCCTGATTCAGGACCTGACGGGCTCTAGGACGGCACCAGCCAACCTGCTGGAGGGGGTGATTCATATTTTCTGAATTTACTTATTTTTGCTTATTAGGTTTTCTAACACATGAAAAAGATCCAGTCGCTGCAGAGTCACAGTTCAGTTGATGCACACTGCAGCTGCTGACTATGATGCCACAGAGTACAAAAGAACTGGCTGATTTCACATGGGGGCACATGTTTGGAGCATGCATGGATTATGACACAAAGTGTGCCCGGGCAGAGACACGTAAAAGGCCTTTAGACACTCAGACTGAAAGAGAGACAACAAACACAAACCCTGCAGATAGAATTAAAACTGCTTTGACCATTTTATGTCGTGTTTTTTTGGTTGTTTTGTCTAAAATGTCTCGCTTTGTATGTCTTAAAGGTCTTTTTTGAAATCTCTTTAGGGTTGTTTTTGTCACATTTTTGCCTCTTTTGAGTTGAATTTTCATCTTTCTCTTGTCACTGTATTAATACTTCTTTCTCATCTCACCGTTTCTCTTTAATGTAATTTTGAATGCCATTTCTTTGTTTTCCGTGTTTCTTTGAGGTCATTTTATGGTCAGTCAGTTGTTTCGTTCTCCTCCCTGAGATGGACATCACTGTGTATTTCTATAATAATAACAGGCCTGTTGTGTAATATCTCCATAGTTTGAACCCAACCCAAGAATAACCTAACTGATATCAATCAAAGTTATATTTTGGGATTCAGGATAAGGTTTATGGTTGACACTTTAACCTCTGTGCAACAGCGATTCATGTTTGAAGTTTAGATGATGAAACTGACAGGTCTCTGGGGTCTGGAGTGTGAACATGTTGCCGTAGTCAGCTGCAGGCTGGAGCCTTGTACAGAAAATGACAGAAAAGTCTGATAGCAGTGACATTCATCCTGTTTAATTGTATGTTCCAGTATCACAAAGTGCAAACGTGTCTTAGCATTTGGGTAATTACTGGCTTTGTTAGAGATTTTTGTCTTATTCAACACTCAGAAAAACAAACATGACCGCGTCTTATTTTATCTCATGATGTTCATGTGAACAATCTACCCTGTCTTTGTTCCTCTTCTGTAAACCTTGAATTAAACCAGGAAAAATAGATGTTTTCAGGCTGTGCAACATCTTTCACCCACAAGCTGTAACACACGCAAGCTTTAGCTCAGTTTAACTCAGTCAATAAACCCACGAGGAGATCTTTCTTTAGAGCTACATTGTGTCCCGGGAGATTTCAGAATGTCTAAAAACTCTCCCTGCTTCTTCTCCAGCCTCTGCGAGGAAAGAACACGGTGGATCTGATCATCGAGGGCTCAGTCTTAGAGCTTAAGGATGTTTCAGACCCTTTTCTTTACTGGCCTGTCCGAGTCATCCAGAACATCGGAGGGAGGCTCCGGCTGCGATATGCTGGCCTCTCTGAAGAACACCAGGCCCACGACACCTGGCTGTTCTACCTGGATGTCAGGCTCCGGCCCCTCGGCTGGGCCCTGGAAAACCACCTTGCCTTAGAACCACCAACAGGTGAAAACCTAATCTGCTTACATCTTTTCACCTGCAAACAGCCGTGATGGGGAGGGGCATCAATTCCCCCAAACTGTTTCAGTGTGTAAGAAAAACAGGATTCTTGTTGTGAGTTGGTTTTTAGTTCAGACGTCCACAATCATGCCATGTTAGGAGTAACACCAGCCAACACATTTCAAAGTGTTAAACACTTATATGGAGTCATTATTATCTAATACAGTATAATTAAGAAACGTATGTGGAAAACACAATCATAAAGATCATTTCTCAAAGCGCAGGTTATTTTTAGTTCACAGCAAAAGACCCTGGAAGAGGTAAGAACAAAATAAAAAGATACAAATATCAAATTAAATGGTCAGATAAGAAACAAGAGGTCAAAAAGGCATCAGGTCTGCAGCTCCAACGAAATCTGTATGAGTCATTTATCATCAGTGATTGCTAAATACTCGTTTTCTTCTTAGAACAATATTGCCACAGCAATCAACAGCACCAGAGCAGCCATCATGACACACACTCAGCTGCAGTTATGTAGAGCACCCACAAATGAATTATAAAAACTGATAAGACACTAAATGAGAAAATATTTCATGTTAAATGACCTCATTTCTTTCCCAATCCACCGTACGAGGTTTAAACAGGTAAAAAAAAAAAAACTAAACATAGTTTGGGGTGTTTCTTACTGTACATTCTTTTAAACATCAGTTTATGAGCAGTTATTATATGTATGGTTTTTGTATGTGCACAGGATTATTTTTTAACAAATGTAGCTGACAATTCATTATTTGTTGTATTCTTGGAATAAAAGTCGGAATGAAAATGAAAGTTTGAATCAAAGTGGACGATGAAAAGTTAAGTTCTGATATCACGTCTTCCCTGATCAGAGCTCAAAACTCTGAGGAGTGCCGCCGACTGGCAGCAGGCTCTGGAGGACGCCGGACTGGACGGACAGAAGAGTCCGCTGCCACTCGAGGTGTTCAAGGTCAGTTACGTTCATTTCTAGTTCTCCCTTTGTCTCTCTTTGAATTGTGTTTATCTACACAAACTGACATTTTATTAAGGTTTTCAAGGAAATTTCTCTAAACCGAGTTATGCCACCTAATTCCAAATGTGCTGAGAAAAAGATTTCTTTTTTTTAAAAAAAAGCTGCATTTAAAGTCCTGTGCAGTGATTGAAGGCTCAACAAAAAACAGGAAAATTAAGTCCTTTTTTCCCCATAATCCCAGGAAATTCTCCAAAAATGATTCAGAAACGATTGACCTGCAAAATGAACTGAATATTCTGACTCACCAGGACATCACTGCAATAAACCTTCCTGCTTTCATACAACTTGGTTACAAAGCTGCACAATTAATCGCTATTTGAATCATACTCATGCAATTTTATTCTTAAGTAAGAATTGTGTCATATAAACCCTGAACACATTGTATTTTTGTCCACTTTCTTTTCTTATCCAATAGTGATGGAATCAGTGTGGCTAAACTTAAGTAATCTTCACTCGTGAAGGAAGTTTCTCATGTATAGACAGAAATGGAGAGCTGGAGTTGTTGTTGATCTGATAATGATGTATTTTCATGGTGGCCTGTAGAATAGAGGGAGTAGAAAGTAAAATGAAATCAAACATGAGTCTGAGAAACAAGTTAAAATGACAAAGAAAAACAACCAGTAGAAAACTTCTGCTTGACAAGAAGTTACTCAAATTACAGAAAGGTTTTTTGATGAAGCAATTCAGCATCATCCACAACAGGAGACAGTTTGGCCAAAAAAGATACAAAAATAGCTCAATTAAGGGAAAACAATGTTAAAAGTACATTAAATTTGGCTTAATGATCCCCAGCAGCTGATCACCAAGTCCCTCTTGTCGTTACATGGCCATCCAGCAGGGTTTACATGACCTACATGGTCTTGCACACATCTGCATGAACTAAAGTGGAGCACATTTGTCTAAAACTCTTGACTTTACTGTGTCAGGACCACGTAGACCTGCCCAAGCACTCCTTCAAAGCGGGAATGAAGTTAGAGATGGTTTCTCTGCAGGAGCAGCTCCAGATCTGCCCTGTTTCTGTCACCAAGGTGAGTCATACTGAAACACTGCGTGAATAAAACCTTATCTAGAGTAAAACATATAAGAATCAGGCAGACTCCTCCCTGGAGCATTCTTCAGCTGCTGTTGATATTGTGGTGAAGGATTCTTAACATGTTTTTTCAAGGGAGGTGGCCTTGTTACTCATTTGTTTGGATTCCAGCAAATGGAATTTACTGAAGAAGGGAATTTGTTTGGCTTTTTATCTTGTATGTTCCAGTTATACAGGCTTATCTGTCACTTTTAATTTGGTTTTTAAACCTCTGAGATATTAAAGAACCCTGGACTATGAGATAATTATTATAAAACCCTTGAAAAAAATTAAATATGCCAGTTCTGGATTTACTATTTGCATTCTCGTATAATGTTCTTCACTAAACAAGAACAAAGGTCTTTACTTAAAGCAAAAAAAAAATAAAAACACAACTGTTGTCACCAATTCGTTATATTAGTTTGAAGCATCTTTTTATTCTTTTGTTTATACATTTACTAGTTTGACAGATTTCAGCTCTGAATGGTTTTCAGTGGGATTTCTGCTGGTCAGTTTAAAAACAGTCCATCCTCTCCTGTTCAGCTGCTCTTATGTGGTGTTGGGTGTATGCCTTTGTCATGCCGAGAGACCTCAGATCTCTGTTGCTGGGTAACACATTTAGCTCTAAAATGACTTGTTAATCTTCTGATTTCATCATTCTTCTGATACTTTTACTGCCTCCATTACCAAAGGCAGCAAGGATGCTCCACATCATGTAAGCCTCCATCATTAAGGGGTTGACTGGTGTTTGTTTTATTGGTTTTTGTGATTTAAGGTATTGCTTATTTTAAAAAAAAAAACAACTAAAATTATAAAGCTCTATTTTGGTTTCCTCTGTCTAAGAACCCAGAACTACTGTTGCTAAAATTTTCTTCTTTTTCTTTTTTTACAAACATTATATAAAAGTCATCTTTTTGTGGCTTTCCTTGAATATTGGCATTCTCTGTGGCCTTATCCCAGCGTGTGAAGTATGGGACAGGCTGAACCACCACTGTAGCTCCAGTCTAGCCTGAAGCTCTTTGGGCTTCTCACATGGTGCTTTTTCCATAAGCCTCATCAGTGGTGGCAGATTTGTCTCATTGAGTTTCTTCTTAGCAGCGAAACCCTGGAAGCATGTTGGCAGTTTTATGACTGTTAAACCTCATAACTTCTTTAACAGCTGCAGCAGCAAAGATCTTTATATTTAGTGCCAGTAGCATTTGTGATGCTGTCAGACAGCTCTTTTGTTTTCACCACTGCAAGAAAGAAATTGGAAACAGCTTCACTTTATCAGAGTTGGCCTTTGCAGAGATGTTCACATATTTTACTATGATTGGTTAGAGGTTTAAAGCTACAGCTGCATTATTCTAAAGGATTTATTTTTATTTTTAAATGTATTAAAATTATTTACAAAACAAAATAACCAATACAAACATAAATCTCAAACACTTGAATGAAAAGGAGCAAAAAGAAGAAAAATCTCATATAATCTGACCCTCTCACAAAGAATTAATTAAACCTAACATATAATAACACAGCTGCAGGCAAACATTCTACTGATACTGCTAATTTATAATTTTAGTCTTCATTTACTATTTATATTTACTATATTTACTACTATAATGCAGATGGTCCATAAACTCACTGTAAACAGAAACACATCACTAATATCTTACATTCTTTTGAATAATAATTGCTTTGTCATTTCCCAAAACCTTTTTGGATATTAATTGGTAAACTTTTCCTAAGAACTTAATGGATTAGCTTCAGAACACTAATCAACTAGATGAGTGTTTCTCATTCCTGGTCCACAGGACACACTGCCCTGCATGGTTTTTTTATAGGTAACGCTACTTTAACTATTATTTTAATGTATTTTATCTGTTCTATTATAGTGTTGTTTAACTCGTTAGATATATTTATTTTATTTTCCTTGTTGACTTGAGGATTTTATTTTTTTTCCCCTTGTACAGCACTTTAGTCAACTGACGTTTTCAATGTGCTTTACAAAGAAACTTGACCAACACACTTGTATGAAATGAAGGGCTCGTTAACAGACTTGTAAGTTCATTAATCTAAGTCAGGTTTGTTGTAATAGGAAAACAACTAGATTTATCCACTCAATTTGGGCTGTGTTCCATCTTCATTTACTTTTCACTATTAATAAATACACTGATTTTACATATCTTAACAAATCTCACAGGTGTTCCCTTTACTAGAATCCAAAAGTATTTAAATAGACCTTGTAGTTGCAGAGAAATACTCATTTCATTATAGGTATGCAATTTTAGTGCAGAGGCCTAAAGAATATACACAGGGCTAAAGGGGTTGATTAAATGTGAATTATGCTGTATGTTATGATTAACTTTTAGTTCATTAATCTATATTCAGAAGTAACACATTTTCATAAAGACACCTTTTGGTTCATGTGTTTTTTAGGTTTAGAATAATATAAGACGAGTAAATATTCTGGTTTATAATTATGCAGTTTTAACTAAAAATAAATTTTGTGATTTTTTTTATACAATCAGGGGAAAGAAAGTGCGATTTTACATAAAAGTTGGTGCATCAGATTCCTGAAAATTCAGCTTGGCAGTTTTATTCTAAATGGATTGTTGAATGAAAAATAAAGTTAATTTTTTCAATTTATTATCTGCTAATATTTACCACTCATATATATTTCTGCATACTATACAATCCATTTAATTAAAAGATATTTCATTAAACCCTGAAGGGAAATTATGCTGTTGCAAATAAAAGGTAATTAGTCAATGCTCATTAGAGCCGTTGCTGTGGGCAGGAATAACCACAATAATCATGCATTATAATAATAATACTGATAATTAATTGTGGAATAGAAATAAAATAGGATATAAAATATTCTATAAATCATAACTATTGGTAAAGCTGTTATTATTTTAAAAAAATGGATTCAGGTGCAGGTGTGTAATGTTGTTTAAATCGTGCGTTAGAATAACTTTGTGCTTCTGTTTCAGGTCTACAATGAGATCTACTTCCAGGTAACGCTGGACGATCTCTCTGTCGATGCCAAACCTCGGTCCGTGCTATGTCACACCAACTCGCCTGGCATCCTGCCGGTCCAGTGGTGTATGAAGAACGGCGTGGCTCTGGAGAGGCCTCACGGATACGAGGGTCAGGACTTCGACTGGGCCGACTACCTGAAGCAGAGCGGGACCGAAGCGGCTCCTGACGCCTGTTTTCCTGATGTAAGAATGGATTTACTAGATTTGTCTCATTGTTTTGACCTAGGTGTGTTTCATCCTCATGGATTTATGTTTGCTGTTTAGATTTTTTTTAAAAGGGCAGTGTTTAAACTGTTTGTGTTGCAACAAACAAGTAGGTTGTGACAGCTTAAAGCAACTTTAGTTCATTACATAAGAAAACCCAGAACATGTCATACTGTGGGTGATCTGAATGTTGCATTTGTCCTGCTTTCAGAGGTATTGCAGATTGTTTTGCTAAATAAATTAACATTTTAAACTGTCCTAAACAACATTTACTAATCTGAAGCGAGTCTGTTTAATGACACAACAAGGTCAACACTTACATCAACTCGTCAAAGAGGACAGCAAGGCAGACAGTTGTCGCTGAGGAAGCTGTGAAGATACAGATAACCACTTCCTGTCAATACTTTACAAACAAAGTCAGAAGGAAAACATTGAGATTTGTGAATTAGGCCGTAAACCATG
>JBBBVU010000025.1:5159718-5173585 GCA_037177055.1 Atherinosoma microstoma
TAATGACACAACAAGGTCAACACTTACATCAACTCGTCAAAGAGGACAGCAAGGCAGACAGTTGTCGCTGAGGAAGCAACCACTTCCTGTCAATACTTTACAAACAAAGTCAGAAGGAAAACATTGAGATTTGTGAATTAGGCCGTAAACCATGCGGAGCTAAATTGAGGGGTTTATATCCAGGTAACCGAATGCATGACCAGTCATGTGATCACATTCGTTTAACTTTATCTTTGTAGAAAAAAAAAACGTCGGTTCAACTTCAAAATATCATCATTTGGTCTGATACAGCAACAATGAAGACAAATTTTAGGACATCATTTTATCAACCACTGAAAAAAGGCAAGAAAAGAAAATATGAGCTCTTTCAATAAATTCTCATCTAAAAGAAATTAAAACACTGCAGCAACATGGACAAAACTTTTTAAACCATTAACATAATAGACTACAATAAAGTTAAACTTTATCGTTCCTCCAAAATTAAACTAAACGCACTTAACAGTATGACCACCCACCTTATACTGAGTTGGTTCCTCCTTTGTTGGCCAAACAGCCCTGACCAACTGAGGCACAGATTCCAGAAGACCTCTAGAGGTACGATGTGATATCTGGCACCAAGGCGTCACCAGCGGATCCTTTAAGTCGTGTAAATTGCGAGGTTGGACGTGTTCATCCAGAACGTCCCACAGATGTTTGATTAGATTGAAATGTATCAAACTTGAAAGCCAAACTCATTGTTATGTTCCTTAAACCATCTTGAGCCATATTGCAGTGTGGCAGGAGGCATTATCCTGCTAAAAGAGGGGGAAGGATTGCCATGACGGGGCTGGATTTTGTTAGAAACAATCTTTAGGAGGGCAGTATGCGGAAGACTAACATCCCAATAGAGCAGTGGTGGAGAACCTTGGCCCTCATCTTGCACGTTGTCCATGCATCCCTGCTCCAACACACCTGATTCAAATTAAAGAACAACTGTGATTGGCTGTTGGATCCATTTGATTTGAATCAGGTGTGTTGGAGCAGGGATCCATGGAAAACTTGCAGGATTGCGGCCCTCGAGGACAAAGAATATTGGATCCATTTTAAGCTGTTATAGTCAGAAATGACTACAATGACTGTAGATTCAGCTTGTTCAGCTGCGTCTCCGTGATGGACATAAAGCTCTCAGCATAACACAAGTGTTTCCATCTTCACCTCCCTGGAAGAGTTTTTTAAAAAACAGGATTTTTGTCTGATTTTCAGGTGGAAGAAGCCGCATATTATCAGGCATGCTTTCTCTGCTGGTTGGAGCGTGCCTACATGCGCTTGCACACGTGTCTGTGTGTGCATCGGAGCAGAAATCATATCACGCTGTGGTGTAAATAAGATAAACAACATCAGATTGTTTGTCCTTGTAGTAAAAACTGAAGTGTAAACCTGTTGTAGAGGAAACGTAACCTTCAGGCTTCATTGTTCTGGCTTCAGGCACTTCATATTTTGATATTATCTCATGTGGTAATCCTCCATCTCATGAAAAAAATATATTCAAGCACGAACACTGAACAGAAGCTGGATTTTAAAATATCAAATCAGAATTAAATGTTCTTTTCCATATCGTTAGGACTAATTTAAGCTCTTCTTTGGGATCAGACAACACAAGTGAAGTTTATCTCCCCACATGTACCAACTCACCACCTTTCCTTCTTTTGGTAGGCCCTGACCACTGCAGGTCCTTAAGTCACTCAAAACATTATGGTAGCCCAACACATCAACTCAAAAGGAGAAGATGCTTTCTTTCTGCCTGCTTCCAGGCAAAAAGGTCTTTTTTTTTCACTTCATTTGTCAGTGGTCATAATGTTATGGCGAGTCAGACTATTTTAAAAACACATGCATCTGGATATAAGTACAGACTCTCCTGCAATAAACATTCAAAACCGTTGCCGGTGAAGCCCTTTAAGGGGAAAATTAGGGCACTTTGCGTTGTAAACCGATGCTGACTTTAGGTCATCTCAGGTTCGATCGCCGTCCTGAATGTAAAATAAACTCTGCTCTCTTATATCACGTTCCTCCTGTGTTTCTGTGTGTGCGTGTTCAGACATGGCAGAACCGAGCCTTTGCCAAAGACATGTGGCTGGAGGCCGTGAACCCTCATCGACCGGCCGAGGTGTGTGTGGCTCGGATCACTCAGGTCAGAGGACGCCTACTGTGGCTCCAGCTGGAAGGTACAGACGTTGCTGTGTGGATTAAGTGTCAGTGGACTCCTGCTGTGCCAAGACTGAATGTTAAAAAAAAAACAACCCAAAAAGGTCTGTATATGTGACAGTTCCTTCCCCCTCTCCTTTCTCTCTGCTGCCTACCCGTCTCCAGGTGTGGCTAAGCCCCTGTCAGAGTGCATCGTGGATGTGGAATCCATGGATATCTTCCCTGTTGGCTGGTGTGAGGCTAACTCTTATCCTCTGACCCCTCCGCTCAAACCTGTCTGTACGTATACACAAAAACACACAGGCGTGTACAGTGTTTCCGAGGGAGTGACAACTTAATGCAACATCTCTTTCATTTTTGTCTGCAGGCCAGAAACAGAAGAAGATAGCTGTGGTCCAGCCAGAGAAACAGTAAGGCAAACTAAAACCTATCACAGATAGATTATATGATGTGTTCATGTAAGTGCATCTAAGGTTTTACATATGGGACGAAATAAAATCTTATCAGCTGATGTTTACCCAGTATTAAAATTGGGTAAATACAATATCAGATAAACAACAAATGACGTCTTACACCATGTCAGAAACAGTGTGAAAAACTAAGTCCACCCTTACTGCTTTCACAGGAATTAAGAAGATAAGTAGCAGCCAGGTGCTGCTAATCTGAATACATTGTGAAGAAATTGTACGTCTCACCTCAATTACATTAGGCAGCAGCACTTTTTTTATAAACAATTTTACTAACAAAACAGAAGTTGTGTGGATGACATTACATTTAGATAGAAAGGGGATAAAATTCAAGACTTGATAATAAAAGTTTGATGTGATAAAAACTAAGTTTAGAAATGATGGTTGAACATTTAAATATAACACCACTGATGGTCACAAATGTGTTTTTAGTTTCATTTTTATTGATTCAATAAAAACATTTTTAAATTTTTAGATTTTTGTAGTTTTAGGTATTCATTTATTTAATATTTAAGTCTTAAGTCACAGCTGAAGACAGATTTGTTTATAATTGCTTCTGGTTAAGCCAGTATTGCTGACGTACATAATTTTTATAGATATTTTCTTGTTTTTAAATCATAATTTTGTTTTTATGGGTTTCTTTTCTATTTTTAATGGATTTTATTGTAAAGCACTTTATATTATTTCTGAAAAGCACTATAGAAATAAATGTAACTTACTTAATTGTAGTTTATTTTATTCCAAACTTCCTTTTTTAAAACATTTTTATTTATTTTGCTCTTTTATATAATTTATAAATAAATTCAAACGTTAAGGGGTTAAGTGTTCTAAACAATATATGTTCTAAATAATATATATATGTTCAATACTTAAATCAACTTTAAAAACTTGCTCGATTTCAGACCTCTGAATTGTTTTCCACAACCCTAAAGTTAGTGGTGCACCTGTTAAAGCTGGAGACCGATGTATTTATCAGTTGACAACAAATAAGTGACTAAATTATTCTTTTTTTCTTTTTTTTTTAAATGTCTGACATATTTTTTTTGTAGTTCTCATAAATAAAAGATATTCTCTTTGTCTTTGGGCAGTCATTTCTAAAGGTGGTCACAGTATTAACTATATTAAACATTATGTTGGTTCTTTAATTTCATTCTGGTGGAAAAAACTTGAGAAATTGAGAAATTAAGATTAAGAACTTAAGAAAAAAAAAAAATTAAGAAATTAAGAACAACACAAACATTTTGTGAGACACTGTACTTTACAATAAGAACTGAAATAATTGGAGGCGTGTTGGTTAACCAATCAATTAAGAATTTAAACTTTTTGGTTAAAAGAAACCAACAAGCATTTTTGATCAGGAAAATAACTTTTAGTTGCTCGTCTGCAGCACTTTTAACTGCCTGAAGGTACTGCCTGTATTTTTCTTCCCTTTCTCAATACTAATTAAAATCCAATAAAAGAGGTTAAATGGAAACTGAATCTGAAAGAGTCCACATGTAACGATTCAATGATAAATCACCTAACTTCAGATATGTTTCATTTCAGTGTGGCCAGGAATGTAGTGACATTCCTGCCCTTTTACCTGTGAGCCCTAAAGGCTTTTCCCTCCCCCCTCCCTCCCTCCCTCCCTGCCTGTCATTCAGAGCCATTAATTGAAACGGTAGCTTTTTAGAGCAGAAATTGCTTTTCCTCAGGTGCTGATTGATTTTGTTGACAAATGACATGTTGCAGCGTTCGCTGGCAAGAGTACAAGGGGGAATGTCGGTCAGAGAGCAGGAGAAATATGAGGTCTTCAGCAGCACTTTGTCTCCCCCCTCATCTAACCACTAATTCCTTTTCATCAATACACCCCCCGTCCCCCACTTTGTCCCCCTGCTGCTCTCTAACACCTGAATCTAACTCAAGCTGCCATAGCTGTTGTGTAGACTGATGGACTGGCCGAGTCAACGTTTGCTTTCTCTGGTTCCTCTATTGTTTCCAGTTTTGATTAGATCAGTTGGATAATTTCATTGATTATTCTAAGCAGATTGATGGTGTTTTCCTGTAGGTTGGCTCCATCCCAGCCGGTAGAGATGACTCCTGTGAACCACTGCCAGCCTGTCGCCATGGATCCAGGTAATCAAAAGCTGGGTAATTAATGTTAATGAGCTGCTATAATGAGAGTTCAGGGAAAACCCCATTCTTCGGATACACCATCACTCACAAACATTGTGACTTTGAGATGCTCAGTAATTAGTTGGTGTTTTAAATTCTACAATCTCTAAATAAGCCCTTAGATGAACCCTTAAAACAAAGCCTCAAAGCTATGCATTGCTGAGTTTAGGGCTCAGTTAATTGTCGGGGAATGTCCCTCAGAAATTTACTGAAGTCCTACGAGCCGACATGCTGCATTCAGAGCCTTTTATTGGAGCTGCTTCCTTTTAGCTCAGCAGGACAATCTGGTAAGGTTTTGAAGATGGCAATTTAATAGCTAAAGTACTCTGCCACGATGTGAACACTGATTGTGTATGGATGGATACATCAAGAAACAAGCCTATAAAATCAGTAAGTACACCTATTGAATATATTCTAGATTAAATAAATGAAATGCATAATATACATAGAATAAAAAATATATGAATTTATACAGTCAAACTATTTTCTAATGACATTTATTTCTCAGCTCACTTGTTATATTTAAATGAGGGAGCATGTTTACCCAGTTTGAGTCAGACAAACCAGTCAAAAGTATCCATTAGCAAAACCGTAATTCCCTTGTGTCTGAAGGATGTATGATTATACGTCAGTCAGTCACACAAGGTCATGATGCCACAAACCATAAAGACCACTCAGAACCCCCATTCAGTTCTTTATTATTCACGTTGAGGATATTTTGTTGTAACACTCTTCTACATGAAAGAAAATTGAATTTGGTATTGTGCAATTAAGCCTTTTGATATTTTGATATAATTTTTTTATTTAAGTCAGGCATTTAATGTGGCATCAAAAAATTTATATTTTCAATTGAGAAATGAATTTTTTTTTTAAATGATTTAGAAATCTAAATTTTGCTATAAATTCAATATTCTGTACCCACACGAGTTACAAAAAGTTAAGGATATTCTGCTTTTTCTATGATGTCAGACTGCACCTAAAAGGTACTAAAGCCTTGATTGATGGACTAATATGACCTTTTCTAAACTTTTGAATGCACCTGTTCAGCTTTATTCAGCTTTATTTGTAGCCTACTTATTGCACAACATGCAGTTCTCTAAAGAGGTGATCGGTTGTTTTTACGGTTAGAGCGTCTGAACCATGAATTGACCTCTAAATGCTGTGGTTCAATGACAACGTGTATTTAAACGGTCCTAGTCATCATCCTGTTCACATTTAGACATCATCAGACCAAGACGACTCCCAACACATGACAAGTTATCACGACATTAGCATTTTATGTCGTGGTATGCCCACTACTTTTGTTTCAACAAATAGCTTGAAATTAAGGAATTAAAATACAAGATTCTACTTCTTACTATATGTCCTGACAGTAGTTGTGTACACACTGTATATGTGTCCAATCCATCCATCCATTTTCTATACATGCTGTACCCAAGTTAGAAATTCACACTGGGCTGGAACCAAGTATATTCATTATTTTAACATCATAATTTTGAGAATTATATTGTTTCATCTGTTCAGGGTGTACCCTGCCTATCACCATATAACTGCTGGCATAGGACCCATGCATGTCCTGCAATGCAATAAGTGGGTATAGACAATAAATCCAACACATTGTTACTTTAAAAATTTAACATCAACTTAGTAAAATGGTTAAAATAAACATACATTTCTGCTCGCATCAAATAGTTTTACAGTTCCCTACATACAGTGAGAGAAAGTCTCTTCATGAACTTCTTTAGACACAGGTGTATCTAAAACAATGCTTGCTAACCAAGATGGATTTTGTTTTTTAAATAAATGATAAATTAGATGTTTTGAACTTTTTTTCCTGCAAGTTCAACCATGACTGGTTTGTCAGTTTTTTATCGAGTAAAACCACGATCACACGGTGGGCACAAGAACAGAGAATATACATAAATGTTGACTTTTGTGTATAAACAACAATCTTGTGAACTAATTAAAGGGTGAGAATGAATGCTCCAAGGCAAGTCAGTCAATGGTGATGAAGCTCTAGTCAGAAATAAATGAGATTTTCTTCTCATAAATTATCTTTCACCCTCAACTACGTCTGTAAAATTTGATGAATGTACAGATGAAAAGTGCAGGCACCTTTACTTGGATGGGAACCAGATTTTGTTGCGTCACCAACCTTTAATTATGCCTGAAGCTGCACAACATTCTAGTCTAGATGGGGAAATATTCTTACCAATTATTTAAATTTTCTTGCATAACTGAAGCAGTTATGTAACAGATTGTACTGTTCTGACAACATTCAGCTTCAACCTGAGCCATAATGTTACAGAAATGTTGTGTCTGGTTTATCTTCAAACAAGAACACAGAAAGCAGCTTCAACACAATACAGCTTGTGGCTGCTTTGCAGTGTCTCTCATTAACTTTCATTTCCTCCTCTGTGGGGTTTTTAATCCTTTTTTCTTTTTATCAAACAATAATGCTTCAGTTGTACAAGTCAGGCTTGTTTTGTATGCTTATTGAATGTTGTTGCAGAGGAAACTTATCTACTGTATCACTAACGCATTCAACATTCTCCTGCTATGACAATTTAATGCAGCTGCACTTCCTGTTTGATGTCTGTTTTAGTTTTTCTGATGGCTTGAAATAAGGAAACTCTATCCACAAACAACACAAATTAAAAAAAAGAGTCTGAATATTTTTTTGTAACCATGCTAAAAGAAATTCTCTCTAGTTTTATTCATTGTATTTACATCTTAAGACACAACTTTAGAAATAATTACACACTGCAGCCAACCGCAAGCTTTATAGCTGATGTGTAGTATTCTTAAGCAGGTATTTCAGCATTTTTTGGGTTGTGGTTTTACAGATTTAAGCACGCTTTCATTTTGCCTGCCAAATGAGCAGCACTGTAAAGCTGCTGCATCCTTACATTTTTATACATGGAGAAGATGGCTTTAAAGCCAAACTGAAAACAAATCCAAGTGAAAAATGCTTCATTTTAATCTTTAGAATTGAAAGATGCCAAGAAATGTTGATGCCTTTTCTCAGAAGCCAAACCTCACTCTGAGCAGAAAAGACTAGATTAGATCAAAATCTCTCATCCCCCTCTCACCTCATGTGTATATAATGCTTAGTTTGGGGCAGATCAGTATGTAAACAACATGCATGTTCCAGCATCAAGAGAACGAGGGGTGAGGGGTGGGGGGGGGGGCTATGTGTTGTCTCCACAAAACCCTTGTCCTCTTTTCCAAACTCAGTTTGAAAACCACCCACTCGCTCATGCATATTCATCAGCTCACCTAATTACTATTCACCCCTGACAGTGAAGTTCCAGGTGCCGGTTGTAGAAGGGGGGGGGGGCTGCAGGAAGGGCGGAAAGCAGCATAGGTTGGTCGACCCTCAGTTCATCCCTTGAAGGCTTGGGGGGGGGGGGTCAGTGGTGTTATTTGAATAGGATGCACTCGCGGCCCAGTTTGACTCTGCATGGTTAGTCCCATCATGGTACAGGAGAATATAGGATCAATAAAATATTTGACCTCTTTGGCAGGAAATTCATAGATTAAAAGAAAAAAACTGGTCTAGTCTTGATCTAGACGTGTTTGTGGGTTATTTCCTTGACTGCCAGCACTTCCTGTAAAGCAGATTAAACCACAGCTGCAGTTCTGATGAAATGCTAAACATGAATGTTTTACATTTTCACATGAAATGCATGAGTAAATCTGTCTGTGTTGATGTTTTCATTGTGTTCTATAAAAAGAGGCTGAAAATGTAATAAACCACATGGCTGCAGTATCACTGATTCAGGTGAACAGTCTCTGAAATATTTACCATTTCTTTGTTCTGGTATTCAACTTCCCCCTTTACAAAAAATCTGACACATTCAGGCTTCAAAATAAAAAAACAAAATCAGCATTGAAAGCTGGGTTGCTTTGATTTTATTATTTACAGACTTCAGTTGTGCATCTTGCACTTTTATAGTCGTATAAAATCTAAAACATAAAGGAAGTTGTGGTCTAAAGTTAGCTGCAGATATTCAGGACTAAATGAGGAATCAATGAAAAAATGTCTTGTGCGCAGAATATGACATTATATAGAAATGCTTTTTACTTTGAGCCAAAATCTTCATTTTAATAATTGTAAAAGACCCACTACCACTGGAATTTAACTGGATTGAAAACACTACACTGAATGCAGTGAGGTTTTGTACAATAAAAGATGCTTCAGTTATAAAATAGTGACAATGATCCATCCTGAAAGTGAGAATGCACATGGGGGGAAATGGTGCTATAAAGGGCAGCACCATATCTTGCCTCTCTACATACTTCTATATTAAACCACATAGCGTTGATATTGAGTCATAATATGAGATGCAAAGTTTAAATTCATTCATTTGATTTATTTCTATCAGATCGGGACAGAAACCTTCACGTGGAGGGTTGAATAAATTAAAAATGTTGGAAAATTAAATCAGAAATTTGAAATGCAGTCTCATTATTCTGAGTTTTTTTTTTCTTTCTTCCAATTATCGAGGTTTAAATAAGCTTCCATTAGAGTGCTGTTTCTTTTTTTAATGCGTTTTTATTGTTTACTTTATCACAAACAACCAAACCTTCAAATTTTGTTCTTAAATCTGCCAGATTATATTTTTTAATCAATGCCAAATTCCCATGTAAAATGACTGATTCCATGCTGGTTAATATCCCTCGTTATGGTCTGTCCTCTGTTCCAGGCTCAGCCAATGGAAGATACTGCTGTTCCAAGATTTTTGTCAACCACCGCTGTTTCTCAGGCCCCTACCTCAACAAGGGACGTATCGCAGAGCTACCACAGGCTGTCGGACCTGGAAAGTGCACACTGGTCCTCAAAGAGGTGGGCTAATGTTTTCAGAAAGAAACCGGTGTAATCAAAGAGTTACTATCAAACAGAGATGAAGGTCGACATAGATTGAGAGAGGGAAGAGGTGAAAGGAGGGGGGAGAGACAGCGATGTCTTGTTAACCACCTGTAGTTTCTCAGCAGTACCTTCATTTTAATGTGAGGAGCTGTCAGTCAAAAGTGTTTACACATATACACCTTCACCGCTGCTCAGCAAAACAGACGCTTAATTTCTCTAGAGACTGTGTTCACATGCACACACGTTTTATACACGCCAGATTCCAGTTTTGTCCATAATTTCTTATCTTTGCTTTCGGTTTTGTTTGGATCTTTCTGCATGTTTGTGCACAAACTTTTTCATTTTTTTTCCCTCTGAGAACAGTTTTTTCTTATTTCATTTTGTCCTGCTTCTGCCTCCAGTTGCTGAGCATGCTGATCAACGCCGCCTACAAGCCTGGGCGAGTCCTGAAGGAGCTGCAGGAGCTGGGGGATCAGAGCTGGGACTGCCAGGAGGAGACCCTAAAAGCCAAGTAGGAGAACATGAGAGCTTATTCTCTGTACATTTCATATCACCCACTCCAGTTTTTGGTCGTTTTCAAGCATCTTTTTCAACTTTAGAATCACAAACTCACTCTGATTTCATGCTCAAATGATAGTAAATCATCCAGTATCGCATCTTTCCCTTCAGTAGGCCTCCCAGCAGATCCAAATGTTTTCCCCTCTCTCTGTTCCAACAAGCCTGTTTTGCTGCCCTCCTCTGAATTTTTTATGTTATTTTATGATGCCGCAGTGGTTTGTGTAAGGTCTGCATTTCCATCCACTGCTGGCTGCACACAGCCAAATTATTCCACAGCTTCAGGCTGCATGCTGGATGTTTTCTAATCAAAAACTGCCCTATTTTTCTGGCTGAAATGAGAGTCAGCCAGTCTGAAATACAAGTGAGTCACCTACGGTGGCCTGCAGAGTGTTTTAAAAGCTTGCCAAAGGAGTTACTTTTAATTATCTGGGACATCCAACACCTAGAGATTCAATTTACCTCTGACTGTGATGAGTAGAAGCTGCAGAAAACAATGCAGTTCAATTAATCAACTCCAGTACTGTCAGATTCACCCCATGAGCCAAGCTGACACAGTACAGTTTTTATTCATCCATCATTTTGTACTTTTTTTTTAGCCTAAATCAAGTTTGTTAAAGTCCTGGTGGTGTGTATCTCTGATCAACGCGGACATATTATGATACCAACAGAAACTGCATCCATGTCGCTCATTTCATGGGATATTTTGCTATTTTAGTTTGTTATTAATTATTAGAGTTTGTACATTCGCGTATTGTTCTGATGTTTCACTTCTGTGACTTATTTTACATCTTTTACTGAATACATTAATGGAAACAAGTAAATGATAAATTCAACAATGACTGAATTAATCTTAGCTCCTCTTTATGTCTGAAATTGCTCCACAATTGGTGCTGCTAGTTTACATTTGGATGGAGGGGCCTCCTGAAGGAATTATTGCTGCATGCTGGCAGCAGTAAGATGTAATGTTGGATATGGATTTAGCAGACATACACCAAGCCTGAACATGCTAAATTTAGATTTATAGAGAATTTTAATATGAACTTTTTTTAGGCTGCCAATGAGACAAACATGTGCCTGGAAAATATGTCAACTATTACTCTTTTTCATGCCCTCCTTCAGTATCCTTTATGCACAAAATGCAGCTAAAATGACCACTTTTCTGCAACGTCCTGCTGGTTTTTAAGGTTTGAAGGTTTCCTTGGCATCAATCTGGTCTTTATTCCTTCCCAGAGATTTTTAAATGGGATTCAGTTCAGGACTCCAGGACAATGTTAGGTTACAGATCAATACCTTAATGGAGGGTTCAGTGCTGGCCAAGGTCAAGGTTTTCTGCAGCTTGCCGAAGGGTTGTCCTCTGGTTAATGTCTTCTTTCCCAAGGATCAAACCAAAGCCATCCTGAGAAATCGGAGCTATTCTGGTGCCGATCTGTTAAGGCAAACACTTGGGCAGGCGCTGCACAAGGTTGGTCTTAATGGACAGCAGCCAAGGAGGAGTCACTTCCCCAAAAAACCTCACCTGGAAAAAGAAAAATGTTTGTGTCATTAATTCTGTTGCCAGATGAGATTAAATTGAACTTAATTGAAGCCAGGAATTTGACTGTGGTTTGGGAACAAAACGTAGATGCATATAATGTATGAGGTTACTGTTTTTCAGCCAATGGATCAGGGAAATCTGGCTACAGATAAGAGGACTACAGTAAGATACTGGAGGAAAACATCAGGTAGTTTGAAAATCTTGGACTTGGTCAACACTGGATCTTTTAACAATACATCGACCCTAAATATACAATCAAATTAGTAAAGACATGGCAAAATTGTCTATTTTGGGCTCAGAGTCCAGACCTGGGGCCAGTTGAATTTATCTCCTGTTGGGGTTTTCACAGAAAGAAAAAAGCTAAAGACCAGCTGGCGGGCCATCAGCTGTTTCCTACATAACTTCCCTCTGCACACACGTGCAGTATATCAGTAACTGCACATGCAAAGACTCTTGTGTTTTAGTTTATCCAAAAGCATTTGGTTGTACGGTAACAGCAGCTACAGTCAACACCAACAACAACAATAGGGACAAAAATGACATCACCGAGGCAACTCTCCTGGAAATCATCCTGCTAAATCCATACATTCATATTTAGAGTAAAGTATATAGATTATGTGTTTCTAAGAAAATAGATGGTCTTCTTATGCTGTGCTTTGATGCTTATGCATAAGCAGCCTGAAAACTGCATTCTGGGTAGTTTTTCTGACTGAGGTTGAAATATGGGACCTACAACACCAAAATGAAAAACAAACACTTTTAAGATTGCAGTGGTGCAGCCATCGCCCTCCAGAACAATGCATTATATTCTCATTTTTAAATATTATTGTATATATTATTTTAAATATTATTATTATTATTAAAAAGTATTTTTCATTTTATCTAATATGTCTTATACAACCCAGAAGTTGCTGGTTTGCTTCCCAGACTGACAAGAAAATTGGGCTGTCCAGCTCCATTCTTAGTTGTAGGTGACGTGGGTGTAGCCCCGTAGCAGTGCAGCGAGCCCTTGTTCCAACCATAGCTGCCCACCGCTCCACATGCCGGCTTAAATTGCTCAGTGTTTGTAGTGTATTAACATCAGATGCATATGTTCGTGTGTGTGATGGCAAATATTACACATAACATCCCTCACCTCAGTCCCAGTAACACTTGGTGATTTTTACTGGGATAAAAAGTTTACTGTTTATCTTTCATAAGAGACAAAAATCCAGTATTTGGTTCTACTTTGAGACCACCATGGAAATGTGTTTTATTATCATTTTTAAGCACATGTGAAGGTTGAAATTGTTAAATAGAAAATAAAGACGTTTGTTGTAGTGTTACAGTGAAAGATTCTTCAGTTTCCATGGAGATTATTTCTTCCCCTGCACTGACCTTAGCTTAGCTGTGACTGCTCTAACTGTTATAATCTCACAAACTCCTCCACATTGATCATTTTACAGAAATGGGAGAAAATAACAAAACATAATTGATGATTTTATTGTTGTAATTGTAAACCAACTGAATGCTGATTAGATATTGACTATTTCTGTTATTGGGCTGACCTTCATGTTAGATGAGCGCTTAAATCCCGACATGTACTGTCAATCATTCAGCATGCTGTTGGGAAGCTGAGAGTAGCCAGTGTCTCAACCTCCAGTTTAGATGGAGGATGAAGTGGTGAATGATGCTGCTGGCTGACACTTGGACATAAAACTGTTTCCCAGTAACTGAGGGGAAAGTTCTCACTGCATTAATGTCTTTTTTCATTTTATGCTGTTTATGCTGCAGTTCTTTTTTCCTCAAGTGGGTCGTTCATTTTTCTTTTGTGAACCAGTTTTAGAGAATTTAAAAAAAATCTCTGAAATATGTTTAATATGAGAAAATTTAAATACTTAAAAGGGAATTTTCAGGAGAGTTCTTGTGGGTATTTTGTGCAACTTATTTTAACATTAAGGAATCCTGACCATAAACAGTGTTTGTGTAACTGGTCCCTGAATCCCAACCAGAATCTGTCAACATGTTCACATGACGCTAGAAAAAAGAAAAGAAGAAAAACCAGCCTTCTGTGACAGCAAAGTGTTGCCATGGTCCAGATTATTCCTAGTCCTTTTTCAG
>JBBBVU010000025.1:5195226-5209047 GCA_037177055.1 Atherinosoma microstoma
TATGAGTGTGCTAGGTGTTAGACAGGAACATAATCATTTCCTTCCTTAGTATATGACCCCCCCAGATAATGTCTTGCCCCCCCCCCCCCCCATCACCACCACAGTAAACGTGAACGACAACTAAGGTTTGGTTCAGCCTGTGAAAAATAGATCCACTACATGAAGGTACAAGTACTGTGCACATGTGTGTCTGTGTGTGGATGTGGGGGTAGCAGAGGTGTATGGTTAACCATAGACTGAGCTCTTTCTGTCTCTTTCACACACAAACCATCACTTGCATTGCACTGCAGACTTGAAATCTAGGTCAAACTAACAGTCACACACATGCAGCATCTAAAGGCTCGGCAGAGGGAACAAATGGACGTGATGAAGACGAGACCCGATCTGTCACTTCACCACTGAGCAGACTCTGCTCACCAAACCCTCTCTCTCTAAACACAGTTTCATCAGTATTTCAGGGCTCACAAAAGTTGCTTTTCTGTTGTTGTTGCTGTTGTTGTTGTTGCTGAGGTGTTGCAATTTTCTCCTCTGTTGGAGCCAGTTTCTCTCAACCTGCCGGGTCTCTTTGTTGACTTGATGTCTTGTGACACCAGAGAGAAAATGTGAGAACTTGCTGCACTGAGCTGTTGGTTTCATGTGTGAGCTGATCTTCCAGATGATAACCAAAAAGGAAATCATGTCTCTAAGTTGGGGATCAAGTCTAAATTAGTGATCATCAGTTTTCTGCTATATGACACCAAAGCGTCAGCTTTAACTCAACTTGTATATTCCTGGAGCACAACTATAGTAAAGTTTCTTTAAGATATTGTGACGATGATGGGAAAATTGTAAAGGAAGAATAACCTGCAAAATGCATTGCACATGCATCTCTAGTTTGTGCATTAAAAACTAAATGGAAATGCCATGAATTTGTTTATAAAAATGAAAAAAACACTAAAGAAATATAATTACTTGATTCAGAAAAGCTGTAGTTTTGGCAGAGAAAGGGTTTTTTTGTTGTGTTTGTTTTAATCTTAAGTCTGCCTGAGCTCTGCAACAATACTTGAGAGAATGTTTCATGGCTGACTTTGTTCTTGTCAGCTTTACTGCGCTCTCATTGTGGAACTGGCCCTTTCTGCACAGCTTAAATACGTCTCCCAAAGCAAAATGATGAAGTTTTAATGGCTCAACAAATAAAACTTCCAGAAGACTGTTTAATGTTAGTTGCACTAAATGTCAAACACATTTTAAATGCTTTAAATTTGTGCTTAGATTTACAATGAAGAGTCAAAACTGTAAAATTACCACTGACTTGATAGCCCATTAAAATCATAACATGCCTGTTTTGCATTGTGCGAAGTTGGCCACAATTTTGTCTAAATCTTTACCACTGATTCATATAACACAAACTAATCTGCAGAATTTATTGAGTTTTTATTCAGGATTTTCCCTCAGAGATGCAAATTTCTCTGCTTTATAGATAATCTGACCCCTAAAGCTTTATCCCAAAAGTCAGCAGCTGAACATCTTCAGTAAAATGCTGCAGAGGACTCGGAAAATTAAAAGAATAGGTGCTAATGAAGCAGGGGGAGGGTTGTAAGAAGGAAGCTGTTTTCTAAATTTGTGATGGGAAAAAAAAAGGGAGTAAATGGAAATTGTGGCAGTCAAGTTGAAGCCTAAAAGTAAGAGCTGCTGATAGAAAAGCAACTTAAACTCCTGCTTGACAATAAAAAACCTTCAGGGGTAGTGATCCAATGTCCTTCTGTTCAACAACACCTGAACAAATATGACCTTCCAGAAAGATTAATGAAATGCATAGTTCTTGTGGTGCGACATGTAGTGCTGGCTTTCCTTTGTCATCACTGTCCCTGAACATAAATATGTGGCTTTTCCTCCAAGAATGGAGGAAATCAACTGGCTTCTACACTACAACAGGTTCTAAGCATGCAGGATGTCCAAACTTTATTTTCATTTTCTGTTATGTTGAAGTTGTTCAAGGCAAAAATGAAAAGGCAGGATGAAAAGATGCTCTGCAAATGGAGCCAACATCCTATGTGCAGAAGCTTTAAGTCCTTGTTGCAACAGGGTCAGGTTTGAGTCCCAACAACTGGAACTTTGCTGCATGTCTTCCCCTTGTGTCTCTCCACAAATGAACAGATTAACCAGATTACCTCGAGCTATTTACAGTAATAAAAATGTTGACCGAGTTACCCGAATCGTTGCATGGCACTATGAGTTTATTGGAGTATCTGTAAACTAGAATCTCCCATGCAATCCCTCTAAACCTGGCCTACATCCAGAGAGATATATTCCAAAATGGACCCAGAAATTTCACGCCCACTAGCAGCAGCAACAGTGTATTTTTGTGAATATTTAGTATCCATTACTACCAACAGGATGCAAACTTGTGTACATTGTATCCTGTGGGAATAATCCATCTTTTCTTCTAATGAATTGCACTGAAAGATGCATGTACCCCCTGCATCCACAGATCACAATCTGAATCCAGCAAGGCATGTCTCATAAATTATGCGCTCCCTGGGCTTTTGATAAGCTAATAGACGCCTGAGTGGGAGCAAATTGATGCTGCGCTCAAGTGATTCAGACACAGAGACACGATTCAATATTGATTAATGTTTAGCGAGGACTGAACGGTGGCCTATCTTGAACATCGCACCTCTGTTTATACGACAGAGCAGTTTCCTCTCTATTGTTCATTATTCATCAGTCATCTGGGCGGCCTGTGGGACTCCCTCCCATCTGCTCCGGCTCCATTTCCATATGCCTGGCTCCACCAAGCGAGGCATACATCTGATATGTGGAGAGACAGTGAAAGGGAAGCGGAGGAGGGTGAAAATGCACCTCTTTTTGCTCCCTTCATTTCTCTTTCAAAAGGTAATGCATTCATTGATGTTATTACTGGGGGGACTGATGAAATGATAAAAATGGAAATAAACAGGAGCAGAGGAGAGGGACACAACACGACCAGTGTGGGGGGAAAGAAGTGTGTTGGAGTGTTCTGGGTGGGAGGGAATGTAAGAAAAAAAAAGAGAGAGATGTATAATTAGCCAAGTTTGGTCGAGCAGTCTGCCCACATGGAAAATCACACTGAATAATTTGGCACAGGGAAATTAAAAATATCTTCTTGTTTTGCCATTTCAACAGGGTTTTTTTTAAAAATCATTTATTGAATACTTCACTTCTTTTTTTAAGCTTTCAAATTTGAGGAAAATTTTCCAAGGAAATTCAAGTTTTAATAGATTGTAGATTGTGTTTGCACAGTTATGTTAGGAAGAAAGTTTCACTGTTTTTCACTTCATAGCTTTTACATATTAGGACATTTAAAAAAAACCATCTTA
Organism: Atherinosoma microstoma; assembly: GCA_037177055.1. Lineage (NCBI taxonomy): Eukaryota > Metazoa > Chordata > Actinopteri > Atheriniformes > Atherinidae > Atherinosoma > Atherinosoma microstoma. The sequence continues at coordinate 5,198,565 of JBBBVU010000025.1, forward strand.
TTTAAAGAATTACTCAGTAATATTACACTGTCATTTATTTAGCAGAAACTGAGCAAAAATGCAAAAGCAGTGTGTGAAAAAGTAAGAATTTCCTTCCTGCTGCGACTGGAATTAAGAGGGCAAGTAGAAGCAAGTAAATCAAATGCACTTGATTAGTTACTCATCAGAAAGTTTGAGCACCTGGATAAAAGCAGACAGCAGTTTGATGGTGTGGATCATTCAGCTGTGATAAGGAAAAAACAAGGAGGAAAGACATCAGCATGACTCTACAGGCCTCAGTTAGCTTGTTAAATGCCAAAGTTAATTATTATACAATTAGGCCAAATTCACAGTCAGTAAAATAAAAAAAGGCCCGGATGTGACTTTTTTGACCAAATCTGACCTAAGCCACTTTCATATGTGGTCCTGAATCAGATACATATCAGTTGTTTTCCAAAGAAATCTCAGTCTGAACAGTCACGTTGCATTTCATCCGATTTTTAGGTCATAGAAGTGAGACGGACGTCATAATCCTGCACTAGAGGATGCAGGATATAGGGCAAGGGCGAATATGAACAATGGATGAAACAATGTTATATCACAACTTTGTTGGTTCCGAAAGCACATGAACTTAAAAAAAATCATGCACACACGGCTGTGGAGCCATATTCACTTCCATAAAAAGCATGTGACAAGTCGTCTTCTGCATATTTGGGTCATTTCAGGGCCGTTGACCCGTCATAGTCTGGTGATGTATGCATTTAATCATAATGTGAACGTAGCCTTAGAAAAAGTTGAACAAATATGGCTTGTTTGGAGGGTTGCGAGAAGAAATCTTCTCAGTAAAACATGACAGCATAGCTAAGGTTTGCAAGGTAGGTTTACTTCTGGAACAATGTCTTTTGGGGAGAGACCAAAGTGGAGATAGGTGGTTATAACGCATGGCATGATATTTGGTCCCAAATACATCATACCAACTGTCAAGCACAGCGGTGGGGGGCTGATGAACTCCTCTGTACACCAAAGTATTCGAGTCAAATGTGAGGCCCTCTGTCTGAAAGCTAAAGCTTGGCAGAAATCAGCTCATGCACCAGGATAATGATTCAAAACACATCCGTAAATCAACAACAGAATGGCTGAAAAAGAACAGAATCAAGGTGTTGCAATGGTCCCGTCAAAGTCCAAACTGACTGAACTGCTGTGGTGGGACCTTAAGAGAACAACGCAGAAACAAATGCTGCAAACCTCAATGAGCAGAAGCAACATTGTAAAGAAAAGAGGTCCAAACTTTCTCCACAACCACGTTAAAAAAGTCCTAGTACTGAATCATGCGGTTTAGCTTTTGAAAATCACTTCTTCATTTTGGTTTTTGTTAAATAAAAAATGATCCGTTTGCCGTTGTCCCGCCAATTTATATCCAATTTATCTATAAAGGACACAAAAATCTCCTGATGGCGCACAAAAAAGTCGAGGCCTCAATCTGGTCGTAACATATTTGCACATTTCTGACAGAACATACCCCCAGGATAAGATTTCCCTCTGCTCCCGTTTAATATTGATCTGTGTAATATGTGGAGTGTATAATCAATCAGTCTAAGTCACATCCATCAATTCAGATGTGAGCACCATTGACTGACAGCACATTTTTAATCAAAGACCAGAATGAATCCAGCGACAGTGCTGCTTTCACAGGAACAGAAGTTCCTCACAAAGGGGTATAAAAACTAAAGTCATAGAGTCACATTTCCAGAAAATATTCAGAGAAAGTGTAAATAAATCCTTGCGTGTGTAGATAAATAACCTGTTAAATCCAATTATGAATCATATAATAATGCATTTTTTTAATTAATTGAATAAAACGCAATGATGGAATAAAACCATTAAGCAAATCATAAATTTGTTTTCAGTCTTTCACGCAACGTTTTTTTCAAACGGTTTGTAATTTTTCTGTGTTTTCAGGGTGGATTATTAATCGGGCTGAGGAAAGTCTCCAAACATTTTATTTGGGGAAATTTACTTTCTATACGAATATATTCTTATTGTCTACTGTTTATTACAATGGTTCTTTGGGTGAGTCAGCTTTTTATTTATAATAATAATTATAACAATAACAACCATAATCATTTATTTTATTTACTTATTTCAAATAATTTTCTAAGTAGTGTAGAAACAACAGTGATGATGGGTTTGTAGATGGCAGAACAAACACCATAGACCCTCACAGAAGACCTGAGAGCAACTGAGATGATTAAAGGTACGGTGTGTAATAATCACTGACATCTAGTGCTGAAGATGGGCATAGAATACCGAGCACAGTTGTGAATGGATGGTGGAAATTCTTCCAGATAAACACGTTTTCATCTGTGAGTGGATCCAGTGGCCACAGGTGCAGAGATGACCGCGCTACAGGTAACTACTTCAGCATTGTGTACATGTGTACTGTCTTCTTCTATGGTCCTTTTAAGGTGTTCCTTATCCCAATCTGTGCTCTAGCACCTATCAAACAAAGCTGGGACTGCAGTATTAAAGCTCAGAGGGTTCTTACGTCATATACAGCACTACAAGCTATTTCTTCTTCCTGATTTGTGCAGCGATTGGATAAACACACTGTGGTACATGATCACAGTCAGCTGGATGTTCCAGCGTGACTCAGGTATCATGTTGGACTTTCACTTGTGTGAACAGAACAAACACATTTAATGGTGTTTACTCAACTCAACTTTATTTATAAAGCCCTTAAAAACAACCACAGCTGAAACAAAGTGCTGGACATAATTAAACAAAGCAACACAGGAAATTAAAAGTAAGATTGTGTTTTGAAAACAGACAAAAAGTCACTAATATCTGTATAAAACCTGGATACTTTTCTACTTCTATTTCCTGTGTCTTGCTGTGAAGCACTCGGATTTTAATCTATGAAAAGTGCCGTATAAATCAATTTTACTCACAATCAGTCAGAATGTGCACAGAGTGCTTTACAGAGCGTAAATGCAACAGACAATAAAATCAGTTAAAAGCAACACCACTCTCCCCACCAGCAGCCGGCCAAGAATAAAACTTACACCGGCCCGAGTGTGGATGAGCGACAGCGTGACGTCCTTGCAGCACGTCAGCTGGGCTTTTATTTCCACTTCTGAGACACAGCTTAAAGCACTGAGATAATACTTACCCTCAAACCTATCGAGGCACTTAATGACTGATCATGAGTAATTTAATCTGTCAGTATAGGTTTCTCAGCTGCTGGCAGGTTCTGCACTGCTGCACCCCCCCCCACTCACTTCCAATCTCCAAGCACCACAACCAGATTACCCGCAAAGGTCGCGGTCTTAGGGATTTTTGCATTTTGCATCTGCTTAAAGTAGAATATGAAAATATTTCACAATTTGAAGAAATTTACACTTGAACAGCACATCCTCAGCCCAGGTTTCCATGACAATTAACACTTTTTGAAAGGCGTGTGTACATTAGAGACAGAAATATTTCATGGTGTCCCTTCTCAGGACCAACAACCATCGATCGTGTGGTCAGGTTTAAGCTCTATACATAGACAGCAGTAAATTAACCTGCCTTCAACAATTACAGAAGACAACAGAGGAAGAGGAGGAGTGAGGGTGAGAGGGGGAGTCTATGAAAGAGGAAAAACAGGTCACAGAAGAGGCCGAGGTTGAGGTCGAGTAAGACTAGGGAGGACAAGTATGGACTGTCTTGAGTTTACGGAAAGTGACACAGTAAATCATATTTCCATCGGTCAGCAGAACTGGTCTCATTTGGCATTTTGTCATTTTATTTTTCTACTTTCTCTTTGTACTTTAATCATCACAGAAGGAGGAATACCAAACGAGTTTAGCTGGAGAACAGTCCAGTGCAAACTGCACATTTCTTTATTTAGAAAGGCAGCTCACTCAAAGGATGAACCAGTCCTGTGTCTACATATCAGAACTGGACTGGAAATCAGTGGCAACAGTATGAATCCTCCCCAAAGCCTTTACCTCAACATTATTATTATTATATTATATGGGATCATCTTGACTGAGAACGTGACAAAAGGAAGTCAACATCCAAAGAAGAGCTTTGGAAAGTCCTTCAGGAAGCCTGGAAAACTATTCCTGAAGACAACTGACAGAAATAAAACTGATCCGACTCACATTTTATCTAGAAAACACAAAAAGCAACAAAGTGTTTCACATAATAAAAACTATTTATGCATATTGAAATAAAACAAGCCTTCACACACCAAAGTAGATCACTTTGCAATTTAAAAACACAATTATGGCCTCTTTCACGCACACATGTACAACACCGCACACCCCCTATTCTACACAAACATGACCTTCTGTCTCTTAACTGAATGTGGAAATAGAAATATTGATGGAAATAAACATCAGGGCAGGCCAGACTCCACACCCCAGGCAGAGGGCTGCAGTGCAGGACCCCTTCTTGGATCTTCTGAGGATTAATACTAGAACTCCTGATTTGCTCTTTAATAATAAGTGTGTGGAAACACTCTAAAAGGAAAACTAAAAAAAAAGTTAGAGTTCTGGGCCTGATCATGTTTGTGGTTGGGTTTCTGCTACCTGTGCTGAACAGCTGACTAGGATTATAACTCTGCAGCAACAGAGAGTGCCTGAAGTACGTGTAGGAGCCATTTGTTGTTTTATGTTGTCATTTGCATATTTTGGTTTGTGTCATCACACAGGGTGGTAGTAAAGAGGCGCAGCAAGTGTATTTAATGGCAGTCACAGGTGATCAGGGGTGTTTAATTAGATATAATTTAATTAAAAAGACGGAGAATTCACCCTAGACTGTTGTTTGCTGATTTTTCCTCAGCTTTTACTACTCAGCCACATCTTTCAGCAGAGAAGCTCATCAGTCTTTTTAAACTAGATCTTAATGTTGTCGGGTGGATTCTGGACTTGTTAACTAATAGAAGCCAGTGTGTGAGAGTTAATGCTACCATCTCCAAAGGTCTGCACCTTTCCTCTGGTTCTCAGAGATGCCGTCCTTCCGCTTTATTCCATATTCTTTATACTAAGGACTGTTGCAGCTGACTATAAAGGCCCTCTGCTGGCTACAGAGGCCAAGCATGTAGTTGACTACAAGTCGGTGGCTCGTTTCTAACTTATTTACTAAATAAGTCTTGCAAACATTACAGTAAAAGTGAACAAAGAATAAACAAAAGAAATTAAAAGTTCTCCTTATGAGTACATCAACCTGAGCATGGTGGAAGACTAGAGCGCTCTCTGGGCTCCACAGCAACAACTAACAGTAAAAGGGAAACTTAAGCTTCATGGATGGCTTGTTGAGCCGCAGCCAATCAGAGGTTGGAGCTCAGAGCAGCCGTAATCGTCTTCAATTAAGCTTGTTAAAATCCAAACTGTCTCATTGTAAGATATTGGCCCAGTGACCTAACATTAACTAACCCAACATTTAAATAGACTTCCCATGACTCGGTTATTGTGAGCCGACAACACTGTAGGCGTGTCAAATTGAATGACTTAGTATCTTGGTGTGAAGAGTCCTTCCTTCAGTTTAAAGTATATGACACCAAGGACATTTTAATTACTCCATGTCCTGATTTGACCAACATTAAAGGTGCTGATATTGAGTTGGTGGACCCTCCTAAATATCTGGGAGTTATGGCTGACAATAAACTTTGTTTTAAGGAATATTCTAGTTTTACCCCCCAAAAAAAAGATCCAACAGAGACTTTGGTTCTTGAGGAGAATGAGAACATATTGAATGTGTTTTCATGTTTTGTATTGTTGCTTGGTACAGCAACGTGTCAGTAGCAGATGGAAACAGACTGAGCAGGGAGGTTTCTGGGAGGATTAGGGAGCAGCCATCTGATCTATACAGCAGAAAGTTACTCAGGAAAGCGTCGGCCATCTTGGAGAGTCATAATCATCCCCTTCAGTCAGAATTAAACAGCCCAAATGATCAATCATAACTGATTTGACAAATAATTTAGTTGTCATGGCAACTAAATGCAGCTGTAAGTTGCATTAATGCAGGATGGTAACAATAAAGAAAATGCTGAATCTGTAATAACACCCAAACATTTCTAGTTACTGTCAGACGTGTTAATAACGAGTGGCTGTCATCAACGGACAGAAACTGAATGTTGTCATGTGAGCTCCACTCACTCTGAGGTGGTGTCGGTAACGTGAGACCATCGGTGGTCAGGGAGTCTGTGTCTGGACGCTCTCCACTTCCACGCTGTGTCAGGGAAATTCAAAACTCACCAGAGTCACGGACGACACGTCAGCATGGATAATGAACGTGGAGCGCTGCGTATCTGGCTGATGTTGGACTTTTGTTCAGCGTCAGATATCAGATTGTGATTGTCATCAGCCTCTGATGGACACAAGTTTCTTTATCCTTTTGAAGTTTGCATTATGAAAAAAGAAGATTGGTTCGTAGCATTTTTTCTTTTCTTTTGAACAATAAGAAGAAGAAGAACTAAATGGTTGAGATGACAGTTCATATAGTAACAATGAGTGAGATGGTTAAACCACTGGAGATAGCCATCTCTACCACTTGGTCCCCAAACCAAGTGGTAGAGATGGCTCAGGAAAGTTTATAATCCATTTTATTAAAGATTTGTAGAACTAGTCACTGAAAACTTTTTCTTTCCAAACAGTTCAACAGGCTGTTAAAAGGGTTACGAAGAGAAGTGCAACTAAACAGACATGTCCAACAAATGTCTCTGCCTAACAGAAACAAATATGGAGTTTTATATTACAGATAATACTTGTATCTTTTATGATGGGAAAAATTCTAAGTCCACAACTTTTTAAAACTTCCACATGTCTGATTTCACCCCAGCTTCAGCCGTGACCTCTTCCAGCTGTGCATCCAACTTTTCCACATAAGATGAGTAAGTGTGTGCTTAAATACTCTCACTCAGACAAATCGATGCAGACTGGAATGCTGTCATTAAACTGGCCCAATTACAACGCAAATTTATCTTCCACACTTACATCTGATCCTTTAGACTCATATGAACATAATAATGTTTACTAAAACATGTAAGCCACACAGAGCAGTGAACTCCCTCCTAATATTTGCTTCAAGTAAACAACAATATGATGCAATGTGTTGTCCTTGCAGCAGGTTGCTAAGGTTGACTTTTCCTCTGCAGTTCAGTTGCATAAGACACAAAACCGCAGGTATTTCTGAGGATTAAAAAACAAAACAAAAGGCTTTATTTAGACGAAATTGATGTGAAAGAAAAAAATTGTTTGATCATTCTGCTTTAAGGTGAACAGATATGAAGACGACTTGCTTTTTAACCAAAGGAAAACTTACTTCTGTCATGTGGAACGTTTGTTTAAATGTTATTTAACAAGCAGGAAGCCAAAGGAAACTATTTCCACTGACCAGCTTCAATCATTTAGAAAATAAAAAAATGCAGAATTTAATGCAGCTACACACTGAAAAGGTTTGGATAGAGGCTTGTTTACCATTTTCTTTTTAATGAGACCCTTTTAATGATTTGGGAACGGATTCTCCTCTTCATGATACTACATATAATTTCAATAAGAGACATAACCTATGTTTACTGCAGACAGGCCTGTCAAGCACACACCGTCTGAGGCCATGTCGTTAAAAGTAGGACAGAATGAAGTCTGACATTATTTTTTGAAATAACCACAGACCACCAGGGAAAATCATCACCTTGCTGGCAGCATATTTCTCTCCTCTGCATCAATGGGGCCTCATATGAAGTCATCCATACCCCACAGACAACAAGACATCAAATCTATTCCAAAAGCAGTTTAAACGTAGACCAGATATCTTGAATTATTAATTATTAAGTGTTTAACCTTTATCACACAGTGGTGAGCTACAACCCATCTTGGAGGCTGCTCCTTTAATTCCCAGTCATGAATAATGACTCAAATATTTTCACATAAATTGAGGTTTTTAAGAAAACTTCACTGCAAATGGGTTTCTTAAAAATACAGATTTATGGACTTAAAAAACAAACCACCTCTATATTTCTTTTTCAAAATCAAACGACTCAAAAACAAAACAGCTGTTTTAACGGGACGTTTAACAGAAAATAATAATTGAGATTTGGCATCTGAACCGTTTCTGTAAGTGAAAGCAAAACAAAGCAGAAAACAGAAGTTCAGGTTTTTCTTGTTCTTCTGGTAAATGGTCGGTTATTTCCTCTGACAGCAGTACCACTTCCACGCTGAGGACAAAACTATGCAGCACTTTTATACCAGAGAAATCCATCATTTCAGGTTTCTTTGCTCTCTGGGAGCTGAATTCTCCTCCAGTTAGAACAAAACTATGACTGTTATCTGTTGCTAGTCCATGCAGCAGATCAGGGGAAATAAACTTTTAAATTTCACAGATTTTCTCTGTGAATGAGAAGAAAACACTGCTGTTAAAGTATGAATTAACATTAGTTTAATTTTAATTTAACAACTAGTGATGGACTCTTGTCATTAACGCTGCAACATTCTGTCAATAATGTCAATGTGATGTTGTGACATGACATGGCTCTGCTACAACTGTGCACCCAGTTTACATTATAAATACTCCTGTTCACTTACATTTTGAGCAATATTAGTGCCTCAAAAATTCTTTTGTAAATAAATATTCTTCAACATTTTGTACTCAAACACAAACTGACACATACTGTCCTTGTTGTTCATGGTTTTCACAGTTTTTCTTCCTACAGGTGCTCCTGATGATTGTCTGCTGTGTTTTCTTAGAGGCCTTCAGATGTTTCCTGTTTATTTACAGGTTGTAGCAGCTGGTTTCTGGTCTTTCTGTTTGGTTTTAATTGCACAGTTGTGGTTGTTTCTATCTTGTTTCTCTCACCTCTGATCACCCTCTCTCTTCTGTTGTTCCTCCACTCGGGTCCAAAGGTTATGTGTAAATTTGGCAATAAGCAAACAAAACAAAAAAAACATGTAATACTTAAAGAGAGACTCATTTCAAAAAGAGTCCTCTTGGCAAAATAAATAAGGCAGCCAGACCATCATCCTCCGGTGGTGATGCTGGACGGGACGGGTTAAAAAAAGAAATTCTTCACATTACATCACAATATTTTTCTCTTTAAACTTTATATCCCTCTACTGTTAATTTATATCTTATTGTATTTTATTTCCCTTCTTATTTAGAACTCCTTTTTTTTTTTAAACTAGCATGCTGAGAGATTTTTCTTTATCATTTGTAATCTGTTGGACTGTGGACATGTGGTGACAGTGGTGGACAAAAATACACTTTTACACTTTACTAATGTGTCAGTACCTTATCTCAGTATTTGTATTTTTAAAGCTGCTTCACTACATTTTAGACCGTTTACGTTTATTCCAACAAATTGAGTCATGTGAGTTGCTATGAGACAGTAAAAGAGGAAATTCATCATTTGTTAAGCACAACTTCAACTGAGCTTGAAACCACATAAATAATAATGCTGCTAGTAATGTGCAGCAGTATGTAATATGTTGTATGATGTATTCTGCATTAATTTGACTTTTGATGGTGATATAGCTTAAAGTTTAAATCTAAAACTGTCATTGACAGGTTTTAATTTTTACTTTAACCACCTTGTGTATTGTGTGTGGAGGTTTTCTTGCTCCATTTGTATAAATATGCAGAAAGTCTTGCTCTGAACAGTCAAACATAATTTTACACTCATTTGTCTTTACCTACATTTAAATCTTGTGGTTATTTTTGCCTTTAAAAAGCACACTTATTTCCTGTTGTGTCTCACTAACCGCTGCACAACAATGCCTCACTTTAGTTATGCATCAGCTCTCTGCTCTGCACACTGTGCAAAGGTGTGTGTTATATTCAGGTTGAAGGTTAGTATCTGTGTTTTCGGTTTAGTGTCATTTAAAGGTTCCATCCTTTTTTCTTTCATTTTTTGGGGGGGGGGGCTGTAAAAACACTCAGCAGTCGGCTTATAGTAATCCATGTGCTGGAATGCAATATGAATGTGCAGGGAAGAGGGGGGGTAAAAGATGGCTGGGAGGAGGGAAGGGGTGTATCTCGATTGTTGCAGCAGCTGGTTGGCTACTGGGCTGGTTTCCATGGCAACGTGTGCAAAAAGAGTACAGGCGCCGTCCCTCGGTCCCGTATCGATGCTCTATACAAAAGAACAGCATTTTACAAATTACATGCACTCCACTCCCTCCATCTCTCTCTCTCAGAGTTTGGTTTCCCACCTCTGAATTACACCGACAGATCTGAACCCTTTACTTTTAAGAAAAAAAAGAAAAACATTAAATATTAAATAGAAATATCTTAATATGTGTTTTATTAATAGACTACTTATTCACCACGGATCAAAATGACAGTGCAAGATAAAGTGTTTTTAAACTGTTTTAATCCAAATGCATAGTCTCTGCAGAATTGATTAGATGAGGGGGGGGGGGGGGGGGGGGGATTTTTGTGGGGTTTTCTTTCTTTTCCGTGTTTTCAAAAGGCTTCCTTTCCCCCAAACCCTGGGAAAACCCCCCCGGGGATTTTTTTTTTTTTT
>JBBBVU010000025.1:5228742-5253479 GCA_037177055.1 Atherinosoma microstoma
TGTGTGTGTGTGTGTTTGAACTCATAACAGCTGTTTTGCTATTCTGGCCAAACCCAGATGGTCCAGCTCAATTTAGTGTCATTCACCGAAGGTTTAAAGAGGTAATCCTCCTTTTAGTTATTAAAAAAGACCAAAAAAACACATCACAGCTGGATTGTCACCTTTTTCTGGACTGCACACAAAATTATCTTCTTATAAAAACAGATGTTTGCAATCTCAAAGCACAGGTGTGATTAATGATATTACTGATGGTACATGTCCCAGTAAGTCTGGGACATGCGCAGCACATTGCTACCTCTGATGCTGTCTTATTTATCCCAGATAATATGAACCTCTTCTGGACTAGAGCTCCCTGTACAGGAGGCAGCATGAGATACGAGCAGGACAGAAGATCCTAACATGTAACATACCAAAATCTCCTTACGGCTTCCTGAGATATTTACCTGCATAACGTCTCTACTAAAACATCCATAAAACTGGTCAGGATCACTTTTTTAGCTTCTACTTTTGCACATTTCCTCATCAGACATAACCAACTCCTGGATGAATTGGGCTGCTATCCTCTGGTTTTCACTGAAAGTAATGTAACCATTCACATTTTCTACTGTGTTCCAGGTGGATTTACTCTGATACAGTAACACATATCTTGATTCTGACACTTCTGTAGTAACCTCACATGTGTCAGCTTTTCTTTTGTGGCCAAGACTGTACATACAGCCCTTGCAGTTGTGAAGATATACTTAAGTTATTTTGGGTATGTCATTTTGCACAGGAGGCAGACAAAATAGGCCTCGTCATAAGAGAAGAAAGCTGCTACACAATAAATTGTAACTGTTGTTGTACCTGCACTGGACAGTGGTAGTCCTTAAAGTCATGAAGCTGTCACTACATCCTGCAGGAGGACCCCAAATCAGCCATATTGGACCACAGCTGCCTATTGCAGGGTTTGTTCTGCTTGCTGGGAGATCCACTGAAAGCTGGACTTCCAGTCTAACCAGAATCTGCATCAGAGCAACTGGTCCGTGTGCTACTATAGCTAGCAGCGTTGCTAGTTTTAGTCTCTCTGCAGGATGTGCAGATCACCGTGAAAGGCAGCTGAAAGAATGATGGCTCAGCCAGGAAGTTAGGAAACACATGCTCATGGTGTGACTCTTTGAATAATTATCATTAATCAACCTAAATAAAAGACTCAACTTTGTCAGCAAAATTCACTTAAATCGGTCATGTGTGGTAGTTTTACAAAAAATGATGACAAGAGACCCCAGCTCATGTATCCTGTATCTACTTCTTCCATTTTTAACATCACACCAGGAAGCTTCGGGAACATCCAGTCAGCGATCAGCTGGTTTCCCCCATATTTAACCATAATAGGTCAATTTTTCTTCAGTTTACTTTAATCAAAAGTTAAAAACAACCTCTTCCTGTGCAGCAGAGATGTTCTGTTTCTGTCAATCGTCTCTTTTTTCCAAAACTGAGAACCAAACAAACAAATACAGTAAATAGAGAATTAAATTTAAACAAAAATCTACAGTCTGCTCCTCCTGTCTGTGTTTGTACTGTATGTGCTATGACTCTGTCTGAATCCACATCCTTCCCTTTTTTCATTCATGTATTTGTTTCCCAACATGAAGTATTCTAATTTCTGCTTTTCTTTCTTTTGGTCTCAGTTGGAGATGAAGCCGCAAGGTCGCCTGCTGATGGAGGCCAGATACTACCTGGAGAAAAGTGGTGAGTGGCTCCAACTTTCACAAACCTGTCTTTAAAAAGGAAATCTTCCAAACTGCCCTGTACTTACAAGCCACCACTTGTATCGTGTGTCTTAATCCGACTTAAGTGTCCCATCCTCATTACATTTTGTCACACTATAAATAAGAGTCGGGCTGTCTGGCACCTGCTGGTTCTAAATGCTGAATGGTTATACGAGCACTTTGTCTTTTCACCGGGGTTTCCCTGACATTATCGCTCCGTGAAGGCTAGAGAAGTCACAGAAACCACCTCATGTATCTATTTATAGACCAAGCAAATAATCATGGCTCAGAACAACAGGTGCTGAGTAACGGTGCATGATGAACACGCAGAACTTCCTCCGACATGTAAACACACACATTTAAACCGAGTAAAAGATACATCAATTTCAAACCAAATAATAATCTAATAATTTAGCAAAACACAAGTTATTTTTATTATTGACAAGCTATAAAAAGGCAGTTTTTCAACATTTTAGGACACAGTAACTCTTTGTTTTTCCTAAATGTGCCAGAATATGTTAGCGTGTGTTGAGCAGGTGGTCACAGGAGAGTTAAACACAGGTAAGAAGTGAGGTTAATTACTCTGACAATAAGATAACAAGCATCAGAATCAGTGGTTGAGTTCAGCTGATGATACACGGCACCATACGTTTTCAGAGCCATGACTAACACAGCAGCATGTGACAACACTGCATATCTGGAAACATGACTGATTCAGCATCACTGTTTAAATCCAGACGTCTAAAGGGGCCAGTTCATCAGAAACAGGTTAACTATTAGAAAAGGGATGTCCGCGTTGTGAAGACAGTCTGTTATTATGGTGGTTTGTGTTCACCGGCCTTCTTCACTAAAGCAAAGTTCACACTACAGACATTTCCACTGTCTCTACACAAGGTGCTGTCTTGTGGTCGGGTGTTTCTCTCCACACCTTCCACCTCCAGCCTGTTTCATAATGTCCATGACAGAAATCAAAGAGACATGGGTGTTTAGTTTCACGTCAAAGCAGACCGATTTCTTCCCTGCTTGATGTACGTTTCCCTCTTTTGGATTGCTTCTTCTCCTGTCTCCGTAACCCTGGCTCTTGTATTTTTCTAGGCTGTAGCTCCTCGCGGCTAACTCCTCCTCTAAAGTATGTAGCAAGCTATAGTTTCAGTCTGACAACGACAAGAATCACAGATCGCATCTTTTACGCGATCTGGGCTATTTGTCTTCAACTCTTGAAAATTAGACAAAGAAGAATCCACAATAAACCGAGCTTATAGTTAGTATTAAACATTAGGAACACACTAATGGTGAGAGATTTTAATAACACTAGATTTTAGATACATATTGCTGTAACTCAGTTGTCCAGGACACCCGAAACGCACAGGGGGTCCCCAAGGATTTGAAGATTCAGAGCTTATGTGATTAATGTCCACACATTTGACCTATTATAAGAAAAAAAAGTATGTTGTTAATTTAAGTTTGGCTTCATCGAAGGACAGGACTCCACCAGAACACAGTATTCATGGTGACAATCGCTTTTGAAAGCATAAAACCAAGCATGGTTTCAACATGGGGGTGAGGCAGGGGGTCCCTGGCTTTTAGTAAAGGCATGAAGGGGGTCCTAAAAGAAAATAGGTTGGGAACCACTGCCCTGGCCACATCTAACTGGATGAATTACATATTGCACCTCATCTCAAACTACCGACAAGTGTGCAGGTGAACCTGCAAAAAACACCAACACACTCTGAAGTTTGTCTTTTCTGGGCTACTGTAATAACGTAAGAAAAAAAATGAAAATCAAACTAATCTAAATCATTTGTATTCACATGATTCTACATTAATGAAAAAAAATAATTATAGATTATCAATAGATAATTTCTGAATGTTAAACCCTGGAATGTTTTCCTGCTCCTAATACAAACGAGTTCTGTCCTAATGAGACATGTTACTGAATCCAAGTGGATTGGGGTTTAATGTATTCTTATTATAAGGGGCTATGACTTTATTTCTTTATATTTTTTATATTCTAATGCTAAAACTTCATACCTATATCCCACCATTTACCTCTAATAATTCCATTTAAACAGTAGTTACTGATCAGTGTAGCTGCCTTTGGTCCTGGGATTTCTTTGTTAAATGTTATTAAATTGTGTGAATATGGCCTCTTGTTTTTAATTGTTTCAGAGAACATATCATTTGTATAAAGTTCCTTGCTGCCTCGTGGCCAGGTTGTTGTTCCCTATGACAATTACATTAACAAGACAAGTTCAACTAAGATAAATTAATAAATATATATTCACATCAATAAATGTTATGGAAGCTGCAACATTTTAAATCATCATAATTTCTATATGATTGTTTATCGAATTACAGCAATTTTCTGGGTATTTTTCTAATTCTAAAAACTATTTCCTGATGATGATGATATACCACTAAAACATTGCAAATGAGTGGTTTTGCATGTAAGTGTGCATGAGCTCATTCTGCTACCTTTAATGTGGTCACTTTCTTAGAAACAGAAATGTGAAGTATGTTCTTTATTATTTTTTTCACACTGAAATCAACCAATAGTCCCGTCTAATGATGCAAAACGATGTGTGGACACTTATACATCAGACTGAAGCTGAAGTTATGTTCTGCTCTTACAAATGTTTTGGTAATCCATAATCACATCTTTTAATGAGCCATATCAATATTTAATGACGGCATTCTGTGTGTATAATCTAAAAGAATTCATAAGGGAGTTAAATAAAAGGTTAAATATACCTAAAAGGAGGGAACAACTGTCCCTTCCCTTCATCAATTACATAATTTCCCAGCAAAAATGATTTTGTGCAACAAAGTCAGACTCATAATGATTCAAACTTCTGTGTAAAAAGGAAACGGTTGTAGATGAGAAACATTTCACAGTCTGCAAAAAGTGAGAAATCGAAACTTTAGAATGAATTTACCGCCGTCATCTGAGCAGCGATCACTCTAAAAAACTGGTTTTGATGCGTTTCAGATGCTGCGGGTCAGACTGAGGCAGGCCCAGAGTCTGAGCGTGAGAGGGAGGGTCTGTTCACCCTCCATCAGCGACGTGGTGCCATCAAACAGGCCAAAGTCCACGTTGTCAAATGTCACGAGTTCAGTGCCACCTTCTTCCCTCAACCGACCTTCTGCTCCGTCTGCAAAGAGTTTGTCTGGTATGCAACTGCCATCGATATCATAAACCACCAAATTAGTCACTTCCCTCATTATCATGAGTCATTTAACCTGTTTTTCTCCTCTGCAGGGGTCTAAACAAGCAGGGCTACCAATGCAGACGTAAGTGTCAGCTTATTTTCCACTGACGTAGTGAAAACCCAAGTATTAAATGAGGCTTTTGTGTACACCTCTAGTTTCTAACTTGTTCTCCTTGTTTTATTCAGACTGTAATGCAGCTATCCACAAAAAATGCATAGACAAAGTCATCGCCAAGTGCACCGGTTCTGCCGTAAACAGCAAGGAGACAATGGTGAGTCTGTGTGCTTGCTTTGTGTCTTCCAGTCAGATGAATACCAAACCTGCTGATGCAGCATGTGTAAGCTTGTGGTTAGAATGCTTGCTCATGAAGCCGTCACCATATAGAGGAGGATCTTTACACCAAATGTTTTGTCATTTACTACTTCATCTTCTTGCCCTTGTTTCACTTCCTCCTCCCTACATGCCTGCATGTGTTTAACATGCTGTTAACAACAGATGGCCTCCCACCCACTGATGGGATGCAGGAAGTGTTTCTACTGCTTTGGACTCTTCAGGACAGTGTTCTGCGCAGCTTTGTGATAAAATGTGTGCAATGTCTTGCAGATCCACAAGGAGCGCTTCAAGATTGACATGCCCCACAGGTTTAAAGTCTACAACTACAAAAGTCCCACCTTCTGTGAACACTGCGGGACTCTGCTGTGGGGGCTTGCCAAGCAGGGGCTGAAATGTGAGGGTGAGAGGCAGGACTTCTATGATTCTATGGAAAAATATCTACATCTGTCTTCAAGTCTTTGGTTGTATGCATGACTGAATGAATCATCTGGTTGTAAGAAGGTCTCAGGATAAGGTAAAAGTAACCTCAGATGAGCTACATAATATATTACACTGTATATTTGTTTAATTGAACCAAAATGGAGACAAAGTGTGTGAAAAACTAAGTACACGCTTTACTTTTTATCATAGGAATTAAGCTTTCAGGTGTGTTAATAACATAACGCCAAAGAGGAAAAATGCCATCAATGATCTTTGAGACGAAAAGTTGCTGTCCATCAATCTGGGAGGGGTTAGACATATTATTGAGGCCTTCATTGAGAAAGATTATCCAGTAGTAAGAAACATTTGAGACAGCTCTCAAACTTCCCAGCAGTGCATGTCTCAGCCAGTTTGCCCTAAAGTCTCCCTCAGACTCTACAGGCCTCAGTTCTGTTCATGACAGTACAATTAGAAAAAGATTGAACAAGTATGACTTGTATGGAAGAGTTACAGGAGAAAGCTTCTTCTGTGTAAAAAGCACATGGCAAAGTTAACTGAACACACAAGATGTCTGGAACAATGTCCTTTAGACAGACCAGACCAAACACAGGATATCAGCACCTCATTCCATCTGTTACGCTGCACAGTGGTGGAGGGCTGACGGTTCCGGCTGGTCTGGGACACCCTGCAGTCATTGGCCACGTTTACATACACAACATTTTTTCAATCAGGTGACAATTCTGATCAGATCAGATCTGTACCGTTTACATGGACCCTGAACAAGTCATTCTGAACATCACGGGTTTGAACAGAATAAATTATTTTGGCATGTGCACGTGTAGAAGAAGAAACGTTGATTTCCGATGTAAACAAACATGTTTATTTATTGCCTACTAGCCGCAACATAAAGTGCAGAATCACATTATTTTGATGTATCAGGCACGTGCAGTAAGGATCATTTCTGCCTTCCTTTCTAAATATATATTTTGATGGACACCGATCGAAACAATCAGCATAACCGTCTTGATCGGAATTCAATTTTGATCTGAATGAGTGTAATCAGATCAGAATCTATTGGTATGTTTTTGAAGCACTTTTATTCCAATCAGGCTTTTAATCCGTATAATTGTGTCCATGTAAACATGGCTAATGAGTCGACTATGACCTCCTCTATATACTAAGTATACTAAGTATTAAAGAGTCACATGCAACGCAGTCTGTCTGACAGCTCGGGCTTGGCTCAGACGGTTTGATGCAACAGGAAAATGATTCAAGCACAGCAGCGAAAAGAAGGAGGATAAAGAGGAAAGGAGGTTTTCTGTTTTAATCACATGACAGAATTAAATATGAAACTGTTTCGTAAGATGATACGCTAATAATTTTAGCACAGCTGAAGGTGTTTGTGGGAAAAGAGAAACTTTGCATGAAAAAAACAACCAGACTTTCATCTCTCACCCAGTTTAGGACTCAAACCTTCATGTCCATCCATGTACTCCTGAGCTGCATTAAAACACTAAAGATTTGTTCCATTACTACAGCAGCAACCGGTATATTCAACCACAGATTAAAATCTTAAGGTTAAGAGTTAAGGACTAAACTGTCAAGTATATATTATTTTAGCTCTGCTGTGACATTTCTTACTGACCCATGTCATGTATCTGGGTCACAGCTGTTCGCTGTGCTCATACTACAGTACAAAAAATATCCAAATATGTAGGGCAGGGCAAGTCAATTTGTATAATTATTATAATTTAAAAGATTAAAAGGACAGTTTAAAATACTACTTGGGGTTATTTGAGGTTTTACTATGAACTATGTGAATATTTGCAGTTATAACGTGCAGGTTGGAGCTCAACTTGCTTAACTCAGCGAACATTTCTAACACCCAGCACTCGATATATACATTTATTCTTAAGTCATTTTTATGTTATATTATGTTTACATTGCTCTTTGATTAGAGCTGCGATGAGATGTTTTATGCCGACACATAAATATTATTAATTATGATTTTATTGTTCTTTGAGCTGTTTAGGATTTTTATTCTAATGCATATGTGATAGAAAAACAGAGCAAAGCAAATTAAGTGTTCCAATACAAATTTGGTCATCAGTTACCATGGCTACGGTTGAAAATTCAAAGCATTTTGGTCTCAGTTCTATAAAGATTTTTACCATTTTGAATCTTGCCTCTGTCGATCATACAACAGTCTGAATCCCAGAACATCGGGGGGGGAGCAAACGAGGTGCTCCTCTTCCAGAGCACATGACCATGCAGATATCACTGGGGTTTTATATGCTTTACGTAACATAAGAGGATTACTTCCTCCATCTCATAAAGATAATGTCATCCCTCAATCTGAAGCATTCTAAATTACCACGATTCCCACCAGAGAGCGATCATCGTTCAGTCTGCAACATCACATGACATACTTCCAACAGCTGACACAACAGCAAGTATTTGAGCATTCCAAATATCCTCGAAATCCTTCGCGTGGATATAAGAACTGCTGCTCCTGCAGCTGCTGCAGCAGCAGGTGTAAAGTTAATCAAATCTCCAGTACAAGCCAACACACTGATCCAGTCATTCCTGAGTCTCCGTGGTAACAGCTGCTGTTCTACAACACAGAACACATCTCGTGTCGCAGTCAGCAAGACAATGTTTCATTCACTTGATTAATAAACTCACACGTTTATAGAAAGTAGCTTAATAAATAGTATGATTTGGCTTTCATACGATATGACAAGACGTCCTGTGTTTGTTGTGTTTTTGTGCAGAGTGTGGCATGAACGTCCACCACAAATGCCAGAAGAAAGTGGCCAACCTGTGCGGCGTCAACCAGAAGCTGATGGCAGAAGCTCTGGCCATCATCGGGACCAAACAGCAGGTCAGACCAACACATCCTCCGTAACTGAGCCAAACTCATTCAGAGAAAAACCTTAAACTAGAGAAATTCTGGAGATTCTTTCCAACTTTCTCATAAATCTGCTCGGTCTGAGCCTCGTCAGATTTCAGGAGCTTCTAAGATGTCCATAAAATATGTGCAATGGGTTTTACATAAATAAAGCTCAACTCTGAATTCCTGCAGATATATTATATTTGAGTGTAACCCCCCAGTCCACTGAATCAGACAGTAGGCTAATTTTACATGAAATCAGATGATTTGAAATAATTAATTTCATCTTAATTGTAATTTAAGTGAGTTTTCAATTAACTTGTTCAGCTTTCTATCAGTCAGTAAATAAGATAATTAAGAATATCATCTGGACTGTGTAACATGGAGGATAAAAAGTGTGACGCTGGTCTTACATTCCTCTGAAGGCAAAAGGCACCAGAGAGTCGGAAATGATTGGTCGAGAAGGTCCGGTTGGTGTTGGCCAGGCAGGAGTGGTCCGAGCTCCGTCTGGGTTAGTAATGGGTTTACCTGCCACAGCAACGCCTGCAAACAAAGGTACGCAGCTTCTAAAATCTCACCTCTGATCACATCTTTGTAACTTTTCATTCGTGCTTACGGACCTGCTTCGTGCTGCAGATTTACCGGGAGTTTCGTGGGAGGGGCCGCCGGATGTCCGTAAGACAACCGCCGAGGCGCTGCCAGAGGAGCCTCTGTACGCCGTTCCTAAGAAGGAGCATCAACCCAAATTTGCCGTTGAGGACTTCATTCTGCACAAGATGCTGGGGAAAGGCAGCTTCGGGAAGGTACTGGAGAGCATCTGGAAGAACATATAAGCAAAGCACAGGCATCTGTTTTAAAAGATCTCTGCATGAAACAATCATAGTTTTTGTCCGATACTGGAAGCAGCAGAAATGATTCCTCCATGAAGGACCCATGAGCAAAAACATGAAATAAACTGATTATTGCTGCGGATTCATGACCCGTTTCAGTGAAAAACTTTTCAAAGAATAATATTTTAGTCATCTTTGTTGATGTATATCTTTAACACGTCGAACTCTGAGGCTTGTGCTGCTGGTTTCCATAGAAACCACTCATGTATTCAGCTGCTTCACGTGTAACTAAATCTGAAGCATCTGAGTGAGCGACGGAGCTAAAAGAGCATAAACGCTTTGATTCCAGGTGTTTCTGGCCGAGCTGAAGAAGAGCGGACAGTTTTTTGCTGTGAAGGCTTTGAAGAAAGACGTGGTCCTGATGGACGACGATGTGGAGTGCACCATGGTGGAGAGGAGAGTTCTGTCTCTAGCCTGGGAGAACCCTTTCCTCACGCACCTTTACTGCACCTTCCAGACCAAGGTGATAACCGTGTGGCAGACATTCACCGCAGCTCTGACTGCAGACTACAACCCTGATCTTTGGTTTTATGTGCAGGAGAACCTGTTCTTCGTTATGGAGTACCTGAATGGAGGCGATCTCATGTTCCACATCCAGAGCTGCCACAAGTTTGACTTGCACAGAGCCACGTATGTGTCCAGACACTGCCAACATACTTCTTTACCTTCAGATTTGCAGCATATGCAGATTCAAATTTTGTTTTGATTCACTTCTTTCTTACATTTTTGCTGGAATCAGTGTTGAGATAAAGTTAAAAAAAACAGATGCAACACAATTCATGTTTTATTTCCGTCCTTCTTACAGCTTCTATGCAGCTGAGATCATCTGTGGGCTCCAGTTTCTGCACTCTAAAGGAATTATTTACAGGTAGGTGCTCTGTGAAAGCCACAAACAAGAGTGTGATTCATGATGCAAGCTTCATAACCAAGATTGGGTCCTTTGTTCTCTCTCTGTAGAGATCTGAAGCTAGACAATGTGCTGCTGGATTCAGATGGTCACATAAAGATCGCAGACTTTGGTATGTGTAAGGAGAACATGCCAGAGGACTCGCGGACCTCCACCTTCTGCGGAACCCCAGACTACATCGCCCCTGAGGTAAAAAAACAAACTTTGACTTACAGTACCAATTCAACTAAACCAGTTACAGGCTCATCATGTTCAGCCATATTTGTGTGTTTTATGAACCAGATCCTGTTGGGTCAGAAGTACAACAGCTCCGTGGACTGGTGGTCGTTTGGAGTGCTGCTGTACGAGATGCTGATCGGTCAGTCTCCGTTCCACGGCCGGGATGAAGAGGAGCTGTTCCAGTCCATACGGACAGACAACCCCATTTACCCCAGCTGGCTCACCAAAGCAGCCAAAGACATACTAGTCAAGGTTAGACGCTGTGTATTAGATTAGGAGTGTAAAGATCATCCCGAGGCAAGTCTGGAAAAATATACGTCCAGTAGATGTTTGTAATTGTTTTTTTTAAATGAAGAAAATTTATTCTCTGAAAAATCATGACAATTTAGATGGATGGAGATTTCTTTTGCATGGATTATTCTCAGAGCAACCAGGATGAAACTAAATAAGCTTTAGAAATGAAGCCAGTCACAATAATTATAAAGTATTTGATCTGACTGCAATCGTTCCATATAATCCTGCTGTGTTTCTAATATTAAACTGAATATTTTAATGAAGATTCATTAACTTCAAAAGGTTCGGTTGCAATTTTTACTGAGGGTACGTTTTTTGGTTTTACACCAAATGAGCAGAGATCCTGATAACATGGAGGATGCAATCTGTCAAATTTACAGACAGAAAAGGTGGCCGTAAAGAAGCAAATACCACTAATCTAATTAAATCATCAACACAAATCTCATCGTCATGACAACCCATTAACTCCTGCAGTTAGTTAACGACTGACTTCTGAGATGATGGGACATGATGACATCATGGATATCCTTTAAATTAATTTCACCGTTTCTCACCTCCTGTATACGTGTTGCCTTTCACAACTAATAAATTTGCATGCGTGTGACGTCTGTGTGTTTCCAGCTGTTTGTGAGGGAACCCGAGGAGCGGCTGGGAGTGAAGGGAAACATCAGGCAGCACAGTTTCTTCCACTGCTTCGACTGGAACGCCCTGGAGCAACGGCAGGTGACGCCGCCCTTCCAACCGACCCTGGTAAGTCAACGGGGGGTCAGTGTGCAGTCACCTTAACATGAGAGAAGTCCACCATTTCCTTTCTTACAATTTCAACCAGCTAAGAGAGGAAACGTACAGCATCTGGATGAAATTTCAAGTCTGTTCCTAGTAAGGCTGCACCGATCGATTGGCTGATGAAATTGGCCGTTTTTATGCAGTAGAAGAAAAAGATAAAATAATGTGATTCTCAAAGAACTGGTAGATCTCAACGTGGTTCTTAAAACATCTGAGGAAACTGAACAATGGAGGACAAAAGAAGGTGTCAGGACTAAAAAACTATCTTCAGCAGATGGTTGTTCCAGTGACATCCGTAAGAAATATTGGGGGTACAGAAAAAAATTTATTCACATCAGAATCGAGATTCTTATTTATTAAGATTCTGAATCGATCCAAAATTTCCAGGAATCATTATTTTAAAACTTGAAAAGGGTTTGACTACTTTCAAAGCTTCTATTATGAGACAAAGGAATGTTATAGTTAGAAGGTAAGGAAATAGAAATAAATAAAGCAAATGTTTTCTTTCAACTAATAAAACAAATCCTCAGAGCTCTTTCTAGCTTATAGAGGAACGTACTTCATCCTGGAACTGGCACCTTTTGTTACTAAAAGAGTATTGATTGTGAATTCAGATCGGTTTGAATTGTGAATCTATACAGAAACAAATCGTTACCCCAAGAATCAGAATCAAATTGAATTGTGAGTTGCGGTCAGATTCAAATCCCTAAGAAATAGACCTGCCAAAGACCTGGCAGGACCCAAGAGATCAATCTGGACCCACAGCTGATCCACCTGGCTAAAGCCTCATCAGAAACGGCCTCCATGAAGGGTTTCTGTCTAGGGGGCATTTTTAATGAATGGGAACAGGATGAACGGAGCAGAGTGGGATCATCGTGATTGAGAACTAAACAAAAAGGCCGAAACATCTAAAAAGTTCGGAAAAAGTCCTTCAAGAACCCTGGAGAACTATTCCTGAAGACTAAAGCTCGTCTAAGAACGTTCAATCTGCGTTGAGGAATAAAGATGCTCATAAATATTGACTTTAAAGCTCGTTAGAATAATAGAAAACATTTTTTCTTATATATTGTGCTGATTCTACTTTATAATTTATAGGTA
This sequence comes from Atherinosoma microstoma, assembly GCA_037177055.1. Lineage (NCBI taxonomy): Eukaryota > Metazoa > Chordata > Actinopteri > Atheriniformes > Atherinidae > Atherinosoma > Atherinosoma microstoma. Next base: position 5,241,541 of record JBBBVU010000025.1, read on the forward strand.
AATATGTGAAAACGTCACGTTGACTTCATGTGGGACAGATAACAAGATTCTAGTATGAAATTAACCAAGCTGCTACATTTTGTTGAACACTACTGATTAAGATAAGAAAAATTGTCTCCATTTTCACAGACGTCCCCAGGCGACTACAGCAACTTTGACAAGGAGTTCATCAACGAGAAGCCGAGGCTGTCGTGTGCCGACCGCACGCTCATCAACAGCGTGGACCAGACTATGTTCCGGAACTTCTCCTTCGTCAACCCCGGGATGGCTCGCATCGCGGCGCACTGACCAAAACAGAAAAAACACCTTGGAACTCGCTGCTCGACAACCAGCAAACCCTCACACAGGCTGCAGAGACTTTAAACTGTGAATGTCACAAAACGTATCTGAGCTCACACGTACGGTGATGGTGGTAACCACTGAGAGGATGTGCAGGGTAGAAGGCACGAACAACACAACTGTGACCGGATATTTAACCGTCAAGAAAAGCAACAAACAACAAAAACTCAAATATAATTATAAATAATGAGTAATAAAACTTTAAAAATTAAATGTACTTGGAGCATAAAGTGTATTCGTGTATGGACGTCATTGGTTTTGCTTTTTATGGTCACAACCCACAAAGTTCACACCTGTCTGAATACACAGAAATGATAAAAGAGGTCAAATTTTCAACCTCATTCCATTTAGAAATACTTCTAATGAACTTATGGTGCCTCATATGAGTTCATTTCCCCCTTTTAAAGTAAAATCAAACTACGATTCAGTTTGAAACTGATGTGTAAATAAGTGTAATCTAAGTCTGTGGATATCCTGTACTGTAGTCTCTTCATGTTTACATGTGTTTTAGTTTGGATCAGATCCCTGGATGTTGTACTTTTAATCCTCATCTTCGTTGTTGATCCTGTAAAATAAAGTGTGTGTCTTTTTTTTCCCGTCTTTTTAATGTGGTGTTTACGTAAGATGGTTTCATATTTTTATGCATAGTATCGCTGGCTTACACGAACAGAGGAAGTGGAGGTGGAGGAGCCGACAAAAGAATCGTCATCAGTTTTTCCACTTCACATTTCACCTCACGCGTATTTTCCAACAGAGTTTACTGAGAAAAACCTAAAGATGTCAGGCTTAAAAAAGAAAAAAGAACATTTCTACGTTGTACTGTTGCACACTAGGAACTGACTGATAATGTTATGTGTTGGGAACTTGAGAGAAAGTATGAAAAGAACAAATATCTACTACCTTTCCTGGGATACGTGATGAATTAATTTCATTATGCCCTAGTATAGAGAGTGTACTGCCACTTATAGGTCAAGCTATATATATATATATATGTGTGTGTGTGTGTGTGTGTATGAAGTCAGAATGAACCTGAAATATACAATATACAACCTTTATTTTTACACTTAATGTCACCGTCTTTATGCTTTTGAACGCACACACACACCTGTTCAATGTTTAAGTACTTATCGTACAACATGTTCTCAACAAGGTGAATAACCACAAAAAAAATCCCCAAAGGAGTCTGAACAGTGAATCGTTCACTAAATGTTCTGCTACACTCAGCTGTTCTCAGCTTTTCTTTCAATAAATTGTATAAAAAGGAGGAATTACCACCAGATTCTTCCATTAAAAAAGCCCTACATTCATGTTGTAATATCAGTGGAGCGTGAACATTTTATGTGTTCTGTAAATTTCACCTGAAAGCTGAATATCCCTAACTTTCTGTTAGTGGAAATGTCGCTGCTAGTCTGAGTGCCCAGTTGTTGCCGTTTGTTTTACACGTTTTTAGTTCGGAAAAAAAATAAATAAAAGCCTGCCGGCTAATTCAGGGAAAACCAGAGAAACTGGATGAAACTGAGCTACACCGAGCTCCAGATTCATTCATCTTATAACAAAAAGAAACTTGCAGATCCCATAAATTAACATTTTAGTCATTTTTAAGTTGCATTTAATAAATACTTGAATAAATAAATATGCCCATAAAATGAAAATGGCTTCATTTAAAAATTAAGCCTGAAATGCAAAGCATGCATATAAAAAGAAGTAGATGAGCTGCTATCTTTTACAGTGATATTCTGAATTACCAATTAAAGAGAATTTCTCTGGGGTTTTTTTTCTTGTATTAAAAACAGTACAAACTAAAAGGTTTCAGGTTTTCAGCCACTCGTTAACAACACAAGAAAGTCTAAAGATGTTAAAATGGGTTTTGTGAACATCTTGACCAAAAAACAACCAACAACCAATAATTGTTTTTCTCCTTGTTACAGCAGCATTAACCATTTAAAAAAAAACTATGTGCATCGTTTTTAGTTTTCTCTAAGTGTTAGAACAAGGATGCATGGAAAACCTGCAGGATGAGGGCCGAGGTTCCCCACTCCTGCTTTACACTGTACAGCCGGGGTGCCAGAGTCCCGTCCTGGAGACCTCCTGCAACTTTGAGATGCATCCCTTCTCCAACACACCTGGATCAACTCATCTGCATGTCATCCAGCTCTGCAAAGGCGGCTGATAACAAGACATTCATCTGATTCAGGTGTGCATCAACGTTGCAGGATGGCTCCAGGACTGGACCCCCCGGGCATCCCTGCTGTACAATAATGCTGGAGCCTTCTTCTGATTTCAGGAGGAAAATGATGTATGATGACGTGGTATATTCAGTTGCATTCTGCATACTGTACATAAACTGTTCAATGTGTAATTGTATTCTAGATAAATGAATTAAACTTTTCTACATGTTGAAGGAGATGCCGATTCGCTGTCCTAAATGAGGTTGTTCCTGTATAAAGCACAAAATCAACAACCTAAGACACTAGTCGTGTTTCCAGCCATTAATTTTTCTAAAAACTAAGCACATACAATTCTGATTAATTCTGATCAAATTAAACGTATTTTATTCAAACACAATGCTTCATGATTTTATCTATACAGAGAATACTATAGACTTTGCTTCTTTAGATGGACTCTGTCAAAATCTGACTTTTGCATCAGTAAATACTAATTTTACACTTATGGGACCTTTGTGTCCATTTTCATTATGTATAAGTACAAAGAAGTGAATAAATTTATCACACTTGTTGAATTCTGTTAAACCATTTACACCAGATCTGACTGCAGGTTGAAATTAAAGATTTCAATATCAATAAATGATTCCCATTACACTGACTGATGTCACCATTATGTTTCAGAATCTAACTCCATGCCTAGTTGATTCATTCAGCACTCTGAGCATGAAAGATGAAGAAATTGCCATTTTTATATGCGATTAAACCTAAATACAAGAAGACAAATGATTTATTACAATTTGATAAACTTCACTGTTTATTATTTAAAACATGTATCTTCACTAACAAACAAAAAACCAGAACACGTGAATCTTACGTCACCTGTAGTCATGCTTAAACGTGCTACGCTTCTGCAGTCGTGACATATTTTTCTTTTTATACATTTATTTGAAATATTAACATTTAGTCCTGCCTCAGTTTTTGTTTTTTTCCTTTCACATTAGGGACATTTGCGGCGCTAACTTTGCTAATTTGTTTAGAACAGAGCATTTTGGACACCTGTTACTCACCTGCCAATTAGCGACGATCCTCTAACACGTCATGCTCCGACCATTGACTGTATATTAGACGCATGCGCGGTAGCTCATGAAGGAAACGTGCCGAACTGCGTGACGTTCAAGAAAACAATACACCCGATTGGTTCGGTTCATCATTAGTTATTAAGGAGACAGTCGTTTTGTTTTGTTTATTGTTGTTTCCCAGACTCGGTTGGTTTTGTCACTATTATTATTATTAGTTGCTTTTATAGTCCAGAAACTGTGACGTATTTGTTAATAAAAACCCCATCGTTCATTTTTCATAATATCAATTATTAGTGAAGTATATGTAGGGGTACAATACATGTCAATGCTTTAACAAGCTAATTGATGGGGTTAATGAGGGACAAGCGTGTCTCAATTGCGCTTCCTTTTATTGACCACTAGATGTCCCCTTGAGCTCTGTGTCATTGAACCCTGGCGTAATGAACCTTTTTTTTTTTTAAATCAAGTGTTAAAGCTTCAACAAAACCTTAGTCAGCCTTTACAACACGACCACCAACTTAAATACAATTTCTCAATTCTTATAGACAGAACTATATAAACTCTTTTCAGAAGATTTTAATAGATTTTGCAGTTTCCCCTCTGGGATCAACAAATTGTTGTTTTTCATTTTAAGATACATTAATTCCAAGCGAATCTAAAGTAAGATGACAACTGGAAGTCGATTCTTGTGACCATGGGAACTATTCCGGTTGATTCTTTTTGATAAAGGAGGATATTTATGAAATGGCATTAAACTGCAGAACTAAGACAGTCATTAATGGCTCAATTTCATGCTCTACTGATTAAAAATGAGCTATTTTTTCAAGAAAAGAGTTTAAATGATTGCTGAGATACTTTTTTTTCTACATCTATGCAGGCTCAGGGAGGGATGAGGACTAGTTTGCACTGACAATCTGCAAATTAAACATTAAAATGAGAGCATGTAGTTATTAAAGACTCAATTTGATATTTATTTTCTCATCTGTCACAATGATGCAGATTACATCATTTTCAGGTCAGAATCTTTGCAACATGAAAAGCATTTTCTGTCATGATGAATGAATGTTTGCCATAGCCATAACAGAGTAAAAACAGTGAAAAGTGCCATGAAAAGTCAAAATTATCATTGCTTGTGGCTTTTTTCTCTAATTTTAACGTCTCAAAATGTAAATGTAATGAAGCTGGACGGTATCTTTTCCTCAGGACATGATCAGGTTTGGATTTTTCCTCATTTTTATTATTTTAAAGTCCAGTGAAATGCAGCTAATTTGTGCAAACAATTTGGTTTGGATTGTCTATTCATATTTGCTAACGAGATTAAATCAGATATATTTAAAGTGCTGCACAGGTTTATTTTATGTGAATACAGCCTTTCATATAATCTGATGGAGTAATTTTCTCTATTTGCCATATAAAGCAAGACATTTAAGTCCTGCTATGTGTGATAAACCATAAACCCCAGTGACCACATTCAGAATGACCTTGTTTTATATTTAATGTTGCCACACTTCAATTACACACATTTCACATGCTCAGTCAAAACAAATCACGGCTGGTCTCAGATTAATATCCTCAGTCACACTTACTTGTGTCATGATGGAGATGTTACATTCCTCATGTTTAACGGATGAGACACACTACACACGAATAGAAAAATGATTAAGTGCTTCAGGACATCATTGCAAATGGCAGGTTTTTTTCCACTTAACAGAGCTTCTTAGGTATCTATTGTTTTGTGTTGTGCAGGTAAATACTTGGCATCGAAACAACTGAAGGGCTTTTGTGCAAATCAACAGGAAAAAACAGTTTGTTATACGGTGTAATATGGTCTATATGATTCAGGATAGAAGCATTTATCCAGGCCAGATCTTCATGTTCCAGTCCAGGGAGAATCCTCTGCTACCGAAGACACGCTTATGCACAGCACAAATGCAAATATGAATCAGTCCATCAACCAAGAAACAACAGTCTGTAACAGTTTGCCTTCATACATTTTCTTCTTTTTTTAATAATGTGTCCAAATATGGTCGAGTAAGACCAGCATAGGACACTAGAGAGGGCTTATTTCTGTCTCAAACTCCTCAGATGTATGTTAGCAATGCAGCTGAGACACTAAAACAATTAATAAATTGTCCCGACACTTTAAAGTCTGCTACGTCTTTAGTGTTTCTCTGTAATGGCTTGTGAATTTTGTGTCACAATAAATGCTTCAGTGCTTTCTCCACGTATCCAAGCTTCACATTTCTCGACCTTTCGCTCTTCTTCGAATAAGGGATGTTTGCTCAAAATGCAGGAGGCAACATGGTGTAGCAGTAGATTCTTTAAACTGTGTCATACATCTGTGTTCTCTCGTTTTCATCGGCTTCCCGTCGCCCCGGCAGCAGTACTGCGGTTGAGGTTGCGGCTGAGCTGAGGGAAGTGAACTGCGGGTGTTCGGGACGTGGGTCCGTAGAGACCGAGGTTCCTGGCTGCGACTGATTTTCTAGGCTGCTTTACGCAGGGGAACGGGGAAAAGATCTGCTGCTTCGGAGTGGATGAAGTGGGTGAGAATGCTGGGGTGGATGGGGAAGAAGACATAGTGGACCTGGATGATGAAATGGAGCAGAGGGATGGAGTGGAGGGGGAGGGAGTTTTGTAAAAGGTGGAGGAGGCAGGGAGAGAGAGACCAGATAAGCCATTGGCTGATGAAGAAGATGGGAGGCGGGATGTGGAGTTTGGTGATGGGGTAGAGGTCAGACTGGGGGAGAAAGAGGGCGGCAGACCAAGAACTGAAGAGGGGGATGTATCTGGGGTTGAAGGTGTGGAAGAAGGGATGTAGGAGTTAGAGGAGTGGTGAGGAGGAGGTAAAGGAATGGAGGGAAGGTGTGTGTCAGAGCTACTGTGGCTTTCTGAACCGGAGAGGTCCGGCTCTTTGTGTCTATTTGAGGATGGAGGTGGAGGGAGAAGAGGAACCGGGGTCGCCGGTTTAGACTCTGGTTGCGTTTCCATGGTGATGGGGGGACTCAGGTCTGTTTCATTTTCCAGATCCAAGGAGTCCAGCTGCACCACCACCTCCTCAAGCTTTGCCTCTGAACACCGAGGAGCTTCTTCACACACTGAACTCGCGCCTGAAGCATCAGAGGATGGAGGCACAGAGAAGTCACTCCCCTCTTTCAGCTCATCATCTCTATTCTTCATCTCCTCATCTTCCATCCCAACTGCTTCTCCGTCTTCCCTTTCTTCCGAGTCTCCAAAGCCGAGCTGTGCCCGAGCCCTTGCTATATTCCTCCGATGCTGGCGGACGTGAGCGCGCCAAGGAGACCCGGAGCTCCCTGGAGAGCCGGTGCTGCCACAGCGCTGCCTGGATGGGGACCCCTGACTCTGCAACCCTGGCAGCGTAGAAGTGCTACCAGACGTCGGTCTCCAGCTTCGGGGACTGCCGCAGGGTTTCCGGCCCAGAAGGAGGTGGTTAATCACCGAGCTGGAAGGGTTGAGCTGGGAGGCCAGGACCCGCGTGGCAGGACATTTATCTGGAGGAAAGGGGAAAGTTAAAAAGGTACAAACAGATTAAAAACAGGCTGATAGATGTTCAGGGACATGTTTATGAGCAGATCAGACACCCATCAGACACCAGAGGGCATCCAGAGCTTTGGGTTTATCCTCCCTGAACCGCAGCACATGATCATATTATGAGGTATTTTGACTCTGTACTACTCAGTTTAAACCATGTTAATAGCAAAAAGAGTGAAAGCTGATTACTGAGAGTGTGTTTGTATTTGTGACGATTAGTCTACAAACAGCAGAGGGAGCGTTTGCACAAATGTTGGTAGCTGAGGGGGGAAAACATCAAATCTGGCTGTAATACGGTTACACAACCCGTACAGATGATAAATCAGCAGGAGTTGGGAGGAGCTGCAGGCAGATTAAGAGTTTAATAACGACGGGAAGTAAAAGCAGAGAACACGCCACCGAAGAAAGCCAAGACATCGTTCGCAAAGTCAAGTTCATTCAGAAACATCTGTCACTGCAGGATGTTTGGTTCAATAAAATATGAACTCATCATCTCTACAACGAGGGCACACTTGAAGCCTTTTTTTTGTCTTTGTTTTAAAGTCTTTAAAAAAAACATGCTTCGGTACAGCACTGACAGCTTTTTCCAAATAAATTCCTAAAATTAAATGTAGATAATTGAGTTTAATGGTGCACATACACCTGGAGCCAGACCTGATCACCAGTACACTGGTGAAAAACACATTTCCAGTGTTTTTAATTGTACAACCTGTAGAAGGATGCAACACTTTGCATATGTAAAAAAAAAAAAAAAACTCACAATGCATTTACCAGATTATCTGTGTGAGAATGAACCACATCAAAAGCTCCCACTTCTACCTGGACAAGAGCTTGTATTTTATGAAATTAAAGAAAGTCTTTCTATATGTGTCTATGCTGTACAAACAGTTGTCTAGTGTGTTGGATCAAACAGGATACCTCGTTGTCACATTCCCCCTCTACAAGCAGAGGCAAACAGTGCAAAGATGCTCCTCGTGCACAAACTGGAAAACGGAGCTGGAAACATCTAAAAAAAAAAAGGAGCTACAACCATTTTCCCTGCACATAAAACAGTTCAGTAGAACTGAGTGAGTACATTCACACACCTATTTGTATATAAACATGCTTCGGGAGGAAAATAAGTCTACTTTAATCGCGATGGAGGTCTAGAACCAGGAATTATATAGTATATGTGGAATTATACACATATGTTATATTTGTCTTTGTGGTTAAAAAAACATGTAAATCTTCCTTTTTAAAAATGTTTTAACACAAATTATTTTCTGTCTTTATTCAAAAACGCAAAAACTGGAAAAGTGGAAAGCTGGAAATCTGCGTTGTGAACCCACTGAAGAGAAAACCTGAAGTTTAAATACACCCCACTTCATTTTCTTTAAAACCACAACAGCCCTTAAATCACAAAAGACCCTCAAAAAGCCCCAGAACACCAGATGGCCTGTAGATTTGACACAAGTACCGTCAGTGTGGTCGCTGTGTTTGTCGGAACCCTCCTGAAGAACCCCTGGACTTGTGGCCACTTCAGGTCCAGGTCCTACGAGTCACACAGCATCATCAAACATCTGGCTTTACCAGAGCTTTTCTTATTCTGTTGCTCTGAGCTCGGTCACCAGTTTAATCAAAGTCTTCACCAATAAAATCACAGCTGAACGGCTGGTTTTGATGACGCCCAAGTCATTCTCTACCTCTTGTATAAATGGGAACAGATGTTGGGGGAGTGGAAAACCAACCTGTGCGTATGTAGAGTTGCATAGCCTGTTGCTGCTGCCGCCTCTTGATGCGTGTGTATTGCTTCTTCAGTGCGTAGATGTCAGTGCTCATTCTCTCCATCATCATGCTGTTGATGGCCGCCTGATGCTCTGCCTTCGCAACTCCTCCCGCTCCTCCTCCCCCGGCTCCTCCGGCCACCGCTCCAGGGCTCAGCTCCGCGATGTTCCCCTGCTCCCCTCGGTGGTCTGAATAGCAGAATACAGAACACAGTTCAGGCCTCAAATTCAATGATCTCGCCAACTTTCACAATCTTTTAGTTTCTTAAATTATATCGATTCAAATAAATATATTTTTTTCAAATTTTGGGTCAGATCCTGAGCTCCAGACGTATCTAACTAGCAAAGCTCGGCTCTCTGATTTCCGTTTGCTTCATGATTGCGTGCTTTACAAGAAACAGATAAACATATGGAGGAAATTCAGGAGTTGAAGAGATGAAAGCCACAGTCTTTGGGTTAAATAGTAAAGGACAACATTTCAACGAACACCACAAATCACACAAAACCAATCTTAGGTCGACTGAAGGTCCTTTCCCAACTAATTTGCTTCCCCAGTTTTGCTTTAATCAAGATCAGCCCACCACTCAAGACACAACAAGCCACCACAGGAAAAAACAAAACAAAACAAGCCGCTTGACTGCTTTCTAAAGAGGATCAAATCTGGAGTCTATCCACAGCATCTTGTATTTTCTAATACAACATTTAGACTACATCCAGTACATAACTGGACTATAAAGATTTTGGCTGCAGCAAACTGTGTCGTATTTCCTATTTTAGCCTCTGATGGCATCATTAACACAATGCTCTCAGACAAAAACAGCCTCTAAAGACGAAAAAAGTCGTATTTAATTGCTTTCTCTTTAGCTGCACTAAATAGGACATCCATCATGTTTCCGTTAGCCTGCAGTAGTTTACTGGAAACAACGAGAAGCGTCTGCCTTCTGAATCATGTCAAGTCAATCCAACTGAATGATCATCCAACTGCCTCTTCACATCTCAACCAGTATTTTTCAGTAACCCCCCCCCCGCGAAAGGAGGAGGAAGTGAGGATTTGTCTGGAGGAAAGCGATCAGAGCCGTTTTGTACTTGGACTCAGATGGAGGGCAGAACATGAGGATTTGGGGCAGTAGTTAGTGAAGCCACTTGGCTCCAGACTGGACGTTCCCAGCGGGTTACAGCTTAAATCCTGTGGGTTATTTCGAGTGGCTGTACTGACCTTTAAGATGCTTCTGGTATCTCTGCAGCTCAGGGGCCAGCAGGCCGCCCAGAGGCCCCAGACAGCCGAGCGCCGTCACCACCGAATCTTCATCATCCATGTCAGCGTCGTCGTCACTCTCCCAGCTGCCCAGACCGTCGCTGGAAGACAGTTTACCATCACTACTGCTCCCCATGTCACAAAAATATCTAAACAAATTCACCTTGAATTTATAGTTTTGACAAAAAAAAATGGATAAATGTTTCACATTTAGGACAAACCTTCCATTGGATTTCACTGAGGTAGGGAATGGAGTGATGTTGTAAGTGTATTTCTCTCTTAGCTCAGCCAGCTGGGGGAAGGGAAACACCGCCATAGAGTAAACCTCCTGATAAGACAGTTAAAAGGAGGGTGAGACGCACATCATCAGCTACATTTAGTGTTTTATAAGTTGGTTTTGCTGTCTTGCTTGTACCTGCATGAGTTCTGTGGGATCGATGAGGTTCTGCTCCAACATCTCCTGAGTGAGGCAACCCATCATGCTGTAAAAGTCATCCGCAGTCTGGCAGTACTCGATCCTCCTGGACAGAGATGAAGGAAGAGAGACAGAGAGAGTCAAGATGTGGAGTTTAGATAGATTTATTTCAAACATGTTCAGCATTTGGAATATTTACACCTTTACATTTCCTTCTCCTCACAGGTCTGAGAAGGAGAAGGCAGGAGTAAAACTTGTGTCTCAACCCAACTTTCTATAGCAAACCACTCAGTTTAATCATTTCACTTCCTTTCTTTAAAAAAATCTCACAATAGAAGATTTACAATAACAGATTCATTTACTCTATTTACATCATCAATGAATAATTTTACTTCCACATTTTTCTAAAGAGTCCCAAACATCATAAAATTAGTTTTATTCAGATTTAAATTCAATTTATTAATATAAAAAACACTTTTTTAGTTAATTTAGTTCATCTGTGATCACCTCCAAAAGCTGGTGCAACAAAAAATATTTGTCTCATCTGCAAATAAAACCAATATATGTATATAATATATAATAATGAATATACATTATAAACATTTATGGACCTAAAACCCATCCTTAAGGCTTATACGGATTCATTTGTATAAATTGTTGCCCGTTCAGTAAATACCTCTTTAACGAGTCCAAAACAATACCTTGGAAACCATTTTTCTCCATTTTTCTAATCAATGCATCATGCTTTTTAAGATATTCCACATTGCAAGATCCCACTTACTCTCCCAGTCTCTCCCAGATGGCGAGGGCGACCCGAAACAGCACCTCTGATCCCTCAAAGAAAACGGAGTCCCAGATCTTCAGAACAGTGGGCGCCGGCAGACAGGTAGCAAACATGGTCAAAAACCACTGCATAGTGAAAACGTTGGTCAGCGGAGGCTCGTAGCTCCCTGCAACACACACACGCACCCAAAAATTATGTTTGCACTTTGAACACGCAAAAAAATAAGTTATCATTTTCTTCATCACATGCTCATGAAAAAGCCAGTTTTGAGGATACTTTTTTTTTTGTTTTGTTTTTTACACAGTGCAACATTTCCTAAGCAGTGAAAAACATCTGTACCTCCTGCTTCTCGGTTGGCTGCTTTCTGAAGGTGGTGGAGGTGCTGCGACAGCCTGGGAAGCTTTAAACGCAGCAGATCTCTGAACACTGCCATGTCCACTGGCACAGGAGACATCAACATGTTGAACTGAGTTAATAATAGCTGTGACTTTAACCTTTTTCAGGGTTTTCTTCAGTTTTATGTGTGTGTGTGTGTGTGTGTGTGTGTGTGTGTGTGTGTGTGTGTGTGTGTGTGTGTGTGTGTGTGTGTG
>JBBBVU010000025.1:5256997-5272688 GCA_037177055.1 Atherinosoma microstoma
ACTACTTTGCAGCATGCTGTGGAAACAATCAGCCCATCTTCAATGTAAACAAGAAAAAGGAGGTGAATGTGGATTTTAGGAGAACCACAAACATACTGAGCATTATTTTGAGAGAAATGGGGGTTCAGCCGGACAACAGACTGGACAAGCTACACTAACCCATCTACAAGAAAGGAAAGAGCAGATCTGAGGTCCTTCAATGTCTGTGGCAAGATGCTGCAGATCATGTGTAAGTCTGTGCAGAGTGCAGTCTGCTCTGCAGTCATCTGTTAAGGCAGCAGCATCGGAACCAGTGACCCGAGGAAGCTGAAAGAGGACAGCTCTGGAGTCCCTCAAGCTGATTGTATAAAGAAAAATGTTACACAAGATTTTAAGCTCTGTTGCAAAAAGGATAAGGACACAACAGAAGGTCAAAGTTGCCTGCAGCAAGAGAGTTACACAATCCCACACTACAATGGCTGTTTTATCAACTTATGGCTGTTCTCGTTCTAATCATCTTATTTAAACCAATCAATCACACTGTAATAACATTTACATTAGGGAATAAATTAAGTTCGGTTATATTCAGATTTTTGATCCTTTCTGAAGTCTTTCTGAAGTGGAAGACTGTGGGCAACAATGTTCAACTATTTCAGCATCATATTTGTACAAATAAAACAGCAGAGACTCTCAGACTTTCATCATGACTCTGCAGGGAAGTCACAGCTTCAGGACCACTCCTGCAAACCACACACTTCATCCCTGAAGACATCAATTCCAAGTTAAAACTCATAACTAAGATCCAGAAACACTGCTGCCCTCTTTAAGCTCAAGTTAATTTATGTTAGACTCAGGGGAAATTAATTTCCTGTACACTGAACAATTTTCAATTCAGGCTAAAGAGAGGAGAGGAACCATCCCGCCTTTTAAACACCACACATGTCTCTGTTTCAACGCTGTACAACCATGCAGCACATCACATTTAATATGAGCAAATTTCCCAAAAACCTTTACGTTTCTCAGCTTAACATTTGATTTGTTGGAGGAATAAAAATGTTTTATCGCAGGGATTTGTTCAGGGGTGGTTTGCAGCACGCCGTCATCACTCACCTGCTGGAAGCCGTTCTTTCCCAGCGAGGGCTCGATGGTAAACTTCAGTCTTGTGTCAACTCCTAAAAAAAGAAACACATGGTTAGAGCTGCGTTTAGCAACAATGAGGATGATGACAGGGTACACTGTGGAGGAATTACTGATATCTAGTGGTAAACATGGGCTTAGAAATTATCTCAAATACCAAGCACAGTTGTGAATGGACGGTGGCCACTGGTGACCAAAATTCTTCTAGAGAAACATGTTTTCATCTCTGACTGGATCCAGTGGCCTCAGGCGCAGGGATGAGGTAACTGCTTTAACATTGTGTACTGTCTTCTTCTATGGTCCTTTTAAGGCGTTACTTGTCCCAATCGGTGCTCCAGCACTTATCAAATAAAGCTGGTCCTGCAGTTTTAAAGCTCAGCAGGTTCTCACTTCCCACACAGAGCTGTTTGTCCATTTAGAGAGACCGTAGCAAAAATGGCGGCACAAATATGGCAGCTGCCATGGATGTGAACCCGCAGCAAGTAGAGATAAATGGCTCATTCTCAGAGAAGAAAAACACAACAGCTATTTAGTAAAGTGATTAAATACTAATAGAAACAGTTTTTAATGATGTATTCCATTTTTTCTGTCATTGATCTTTGAGTTTGTTCCATACTTTAAATAAATCTGTAAAATGTCCCAGATACTTCACACATCAAGGCTTCTAAAGATCATCTCTGCTGAGGATGTCAAGTTTATTAACAAAAAATAAAAAATCTAATTCATATACATATTAAATAAGATTAAATACATCCAAATATCCCCGCTAAAGATCATTTTAAACCTTTTTTCTACACCATTTAAAAAGTATATTTAAATGACGTAATATTTGGCTTAGGAAACTTAGGAGTCCAACTTCACGATTAGCAAAGGGTATACTAACTTTAAAAATAAATAAATAAGATACAATAATTGAATTTAAAATGGATAAATGAAAAAATACTTCTATTTTCTTCTCTGAGGGAGAAGCTTTCGCATTTAGAAATTAATCAACATATTTGTTGGTGTTTTAAGTTTGTCACAACAAAACAATCCTACATGTTTCCATGGGTTTCTGTGGTTATATAATTGCTTAAAGGCAACATTTTTGAGGAGTTCAGGATGTATTTGCGTTAATGTGAACTCTGCGGAGCGCCATAAAGAGTCGCTGTCCATTTCCTGGTGCTGAACCCGCCTTCCGCCTACTGGACATCGTCTAAAAGCTCTTAGCACGAACTCAAGAGCCTGAAACTTCTCCAGACAAACACACCGCTGAGGACTACAACCTTCTCAGAAACGAAGCGGGAATGAATTTTCGATCTAAAGTTAAGAGGGAAGGTCCTGACTTTGTCACGAATCTGGCCCAGCAGCTCCGACTGCGGCCATTTCTCTTCCTGACTCCATCCGGCTCCGTCTCAGCTCGAACACACGACAGCCGGGGGGCGACATGTTTTCGACGATAAAACCGCAAACAGAAGATATAAATGAGTTCAACCTGCTTGGCCTGTTTCTGGTGTTTTCTCCTGCGCCATTCTGGACGAGCGCCGGTTTGTTGTGCGGGTTTTTCCTCTCGGGGCTTCTGGGGAGGATTAACTCAGAAAACCCTCCTCCTACTTCCCTGTTACAGATTAGTCCGACACAGCTCACACACACAAAACGCATATTCATCTAAGACCGGGGATAGAAGTGAAGTTCAGAGGCCAAACTTGATTACACTTCAAAACACTGAAGAGATTAAAGTAGAAGGGAAAGTACAAAGAGAGAAAACAAGTGTCCTAAATTCACATGAATACAAGCTGAGTGCAGAAACAGCTGTTACACTTTTAATCACATGACCTGTCCAACGACAATAAAAATGGCACACCTAAATCAGATCAGTTGACCTGAGCAGAAGGATTTTTTAACAGTCTGATAACAAGATTAATCTGATTTCTTTCTGATTGGAATAACATGTTCTGTCCCCTGAAGCAATATGTCTCAGTATGGTAAAGCCAAACTAAACAGGCCACTAACCGTTGATCATTTTGAGCGTTTTATCCTTAAATCCCTGTCAAACTCAGGACAGCCCGCTCTCATTTCAAGTTTCATCAGACTCCCGCTTTATCCTCTGGACAGGAACTCAACTGTGAAATTACTTTCATCTTATTAATAGACAGCAGAAGCCTTATGAACTGTTAGTAAAGTTGGGAAAACAGCCTTTCTTGAAGTTATTTTCTGCAAATTAAAAAAAAAAAAACTTGAATGCTTTGCATGTTTTTTTGTATTTCAACTTGAATGCTTTGCAGCATGCACGCTAAAACTTAATCACATCTCTACTTAGCTTCCATGTGCACACTTATCTCTCAGGCTCTTAAATCAAAACATCCCCATCGATGATGGTTTATTCATTTTTGAGCATCAGGTTTATATGAGAGATTAAAATCTGGGATTTATGATCTATCATTTCTTATGTTCAACAAACATGCAACATCTGGATGTCTTTGCTGCCTCAATACCTAAAGCATCAACAGATTTTATGCACCTATTTCAAGGTGGGGGAAAAAGTGTCAAGTCATGAATGAAATCTGACATCTCAGGTCAGATATGATCGATGAGATGCAGGAAACCGAAGCGTAACCTGATGGGACATAAATCAATGCAGGACTTGATTATGAACTGATGGAATTCTGATTCAAATTTACATCTACTGGTTTCTTTGCCAGAAAAATTACAGCATTAAAACATTTTTATACTTTAAGAAACACTTCCAGCAGCTTGGAATCAATACTTTATATTTATTTTGCAACCACACAATGTTTGAAATGAGCTCCTGTAGAAACAACTGCTTACATAACTACTGCCCAAAATAAAGCCCTCTGTCTCCAGGAATCTCTCTCTAGACTAATTCCTATGAGGAAACTCTGGATCCAGACGTGCGCGTGCTGATGGATCACCTGGTTCTAAGGTGCAGAGCAGCCGGGGCGCGCTCCTGGATATGCCGTTCCGTTTCTTCAGGACGTTGCTGATAATATTCCCGACTCCTCCCGACCCCTGCTGCCGCTGCCTCACGCCCGCCCTCGGCCTCCTGCCGGCAGCGGAGAGCCGCTCCTGCCTCATCGCGGAATCAAACCGTTTCACCCGAAACAAAATCACCTCATCGTTGCGTCCCGCGTTTCAAAATTCTTCTTTCACGGCTTTGGACGCAAAGCGGGAGCGCATTCTTCACGACCAGCCAGCTGTTCCTCCAAATGTTCTCTTAAAAAATTAATCGATCAAAGTGATGTTTCAAATCTCTTCCGGTGATGTCTTCCGTTTCCGACTGAAGCTCAAGATAACATCAGACAACATCCTCCATTTATCCACAGCAAGATCAATGACGCCGCGTTCAGAGATGATCGCAAATGTCAAAAAATAGGCGATGGTTTGAGGAGGAAGTAAAAAGCTTTCTGCTGCTCGTGGTCGGTGATGCTGCTGATGCTGCACACCTCCTCATCCGGTTTGGCGTCACCAGGAGGAGGTGCAAGGATGGAGAGATGCCGTAGGATGGAGAGAGATAAGTGGGGAGGACATAAAAGAATGAGGTAATGGTGGAGAAGAGAGATTGTAAGCGGCGGCTAAGGAGGTAGAGTCTGTATGTTGTCAGGAAGAATGATGGAAAAGGAAACTCATTTACCTTTTTTCATATCCACAGTAACACAACTGTCCATTAAATGAATGGGGTTTGGCTTCAGTGCAGCTAAATAACCATTGGTGGTATTTCTGATGCTTATTGACTGCAAGATGAGCATAAAAGGGGGGAAAGGAAAGAAAAAAAATTTGGGGGAGAGAAATAAATTAATAAATAGTAACCCTCAGAGGGAATTAATTTAATTTTATAAAGTGCTGGAGCTGGAGGCAAATCTCCAGAAATTTCCATCAAATATGGAGAAGTTGCGTTTGTAGCCCGGCAACAAATGAGTTGTTGATGTCACAGCAGGTAAGACAGGTGAAATCGACATGGATGGTCAGTTTTAGCCGATAGATTCACATCAATGTGAGAGAGATTCCTCAGGAAGATTTCTTGGATCCGTTTATAACGAGCATCACAGTCTGAGCGCCCGGTCTTGTCCATACAGCCTGGAAAGGACGTGATGAGGCGTTGGAGTCTGGAGGAGGTTTGCAGCATGTGTTGCATGACAACTTTGCATTCCTGATATTCTCAGTCATCAGCCGGTGACGTCCCACTTCCCATGAAGGTTAACAAACTTCTCCTTTCTCTTCTACATCTTAGCCATCCTCTCCTCTTCTAGCCTGGATTTAGAGCCTTATTCCGGACTTGGCTTGAGATTTAGAAAACTTGATCAGCTGCTCATCAGAACAGATGTTCAAAACGTGACAAAAATTTGTTCAGAAATCCTTTTCCTTTCACAGGAAAAATAAAAGCTGATCAGAAAATCTCAAGACACAAAGATGCAACTTTAAAACCCGAAACTGATTAACCCAAACTGTTTCCAGGTATTTCATCATATAGCTGATGAGCTTTATTCGTGTCCTGGTCAATAAAAAGAGAAACATGCAGCTACTGTGAAGCTTGAAAAAGAGGTTAGAAACTAAGAGTGCAGAATTTCTCTTCTCTAAGATTCAGAATCAAATCAACAAAACTCTCAAACTTTTAGAAAAGTACTTTTCAAAGACATTTCCTTCCATGTAGTAAAGCTGACCTCTTGCATCTGCAACATAGTAACAAATTAAATACTTCAAGCATACCATTAGAGTTCTTATGAATATAAAACATTTAGCTAAATATACCCTCTACTTCATTTCCTGCAATCACAAAACACACATTTCTTCTGTAAATGACTAAATAAACAGCAGCACATTATCCGTGACTCATCCTGGAGATGCTTCATGAAAACATACCATCTCGTACTTGTGAATCGTAACACCAGATGCCCACAAACCACCATAAGCAGAACATTTCGCAAACAGTAATTAAGTAGTCATCAAGTTCACCAGACAGCCTGACAAAACAAGGAAAGCTCTCTAAGAAACGATGTTTGCAGTCTTCATTAATGATGCATGATGTTGTGATTCGCTCTGAACGGCAGCAAGCGTCTCCTAAGTGGAGAATAAACTCTTAATGACATTTTCTGCAAACTCTCTTGTTGATAAACATAAATATTGAACTTGAAGATGTTCAAGCACCAGTAATATTTCGTGATAAAAATCCTTTCAGTGACAGCACTAATAATAAATCTGTTGCGTCTTCTTACATGAAAATACTTCCATATTCTGACTGAAAGCTGCAGAGGCCAGTTAATGATCAGTAGCTGCAGGTATCCAGATCAAAAAGATTGATTAATGATCTTTAAGAAAAACAAATGCGATTCAAGAGGTGAAAAACTAGAAACAGAGATGCAATCCTGCTCCTCTGCATGTAGGAACAGGCATATTATTGGATGTTTATTGCTTGGTGAAACGGAGATGGATTTTATTTCTTTTTTAAAATATAAATCAAAAACAGGCTACAAGTTCAGGCTAAGTTGTTACCATGGTTATGAGATTATAAGAGAGCCCCCATCATGAGAGTGAACCTCTGTTTTTCAACTCAGCACAGCTCACCCCATTTCAGGAACTGGGGTTCAGGGAAACACTGAGTGTCTTTACCTGTTTGGAAGAATACTAAATACAACAAGTCCTATTATTACTTTATTTCTCTACTCAGTTGATGATCAAATTCTGAACAAAATGAAAGTTATAGTTAAAAGCGTTCGCCTCCCGCCATCATTTGTGAACCTCTGTGGTGGTTTATTCAGATGACATATCAGATTGGTGGTGTTAAATGATTTGACATGAAAAACAACCACACTGCTGACATTGCTTCAGTTAAACACCCCACAATCACTATCACTTACCCAATCAAATACTGCATGGCCACCCCCCCAACAATTGTTTATATCGGACCAAAGTCGATCTGCATCCCTACTACCAACTACAGACCTCCAAAAGAGAAGGGGCCCCCACCTTAGGCTGACGTGGCAGGGTTTAGGGGAGATGAGATGTAGCATAAAAATGCTATAAAATTAACCAAATAATTTGTTCATTTCCTTTAGCTAATTAGTAACGATCCCATAAAAAAATATGTTTTCTGTCTTCCCCCGAGGAAATAATGCTGTTAAAAAAAAACAAGTAAATGGCACTCACTGTTATCACAAACCAAAATTACACACAAAAATCACAGTAATTGAAATCTGTATAGCCACAGTGATCAGAAGAGCTTCAGGGAGTCGTCCCTAACAACCTAAGTCTCAGTTCTACCAAAGGGAAACAGATTCTGCTGGAGGCTGGAAACCAGCTTCTAAGTGAGGCAGGAAGTCATCCCTACCAGCCACCGTGGCAGCTTCGTCAGTCACTGATTACACTGTATGTAAGATTGTTTAGATACGACAAAACAGAGCAGAACAATACTCCACCACCATGTGAGTCAGTGCATGTTAGCAGAAGACAGTAGCTTCAAGAGAAAAATGAACATATAGACTAAAATTTTATGATTTCTATCTTATTATGTTGAAGCTGTTTATATGAAAACCACATTGTCCCTAGAAATAATTAAAAAAACAATCTGCTACAAAGCACGAAGCACTGAACCTGATAATTTGAGACTTTATAGCTTGTAAACATGAAGAGATGCCAGTGCTTAGAAATGTCTGCTGCAAAGTAATCCCACTGATGTGTGGGTTTAGTCTCATTGTTGCTCCGATTCCAGCCACGGTCATGATTAGTATAGTCAAGAAAGAGGATATTCAAATTTCATGTGGGGTATTTAATATTCTAAGAAGAGGGCTTAAACCACATAATTCTAGTTGGAAAAACAAATGAATCAGTTATGTGATTACATAAGACATTCAATTCAATGGTTTTAGGGATGGTTTTTTTTAGGAGATATGAAAAAGAGAGTTTGACTCCCCCTACAGTCTAATACCTCATGTAAATATGAGACCTTGCTTTTCATACTAGCCTTGATATGAGCATAAGGATAATATGTGCAACCTTAAAATGGATTTTACTTTGCTGGGAGACTCATGTTCAGAGGGAGTTGGAGTTTGTCCACATTTTAAGAGTATCTGAGGTTATTACACAGAATTTTATTTCTAAGGGAACAAAACTAATGAACATATGACATATGGACAATCTGGCAAAGACTTGGGAAGCCTATGGAAAAGCCTTCAAAGAGTAATTGCAGGTACTCTATATACACTGATAGTGTTTCAATGTGAATGAGGAGTACATGCTTGTATTTGTAGTTGCTGCTATGATGAAAAACTTTCCCCTGATGTTTAACAGAAACTCTTTGACCTTTAAAACTGTACAAGTTTCTGACATGAAAGCTTGCTTCTGATTCGCTTTGATGGCACACAACATTTATTACATAAATTCCTGGAGCCACAGTTGACCTGCAGCTTCCTGAAGCTGAGAAACTGAACTTCAAAACTGTCTTTTTTTTCCCAGCCCAGCGCTGCATTTTTGCTTTAAAGCACCGTCAGCATCACACGCCAGCAACTGGATATGAACAACTTGGCCATTTTGAACGTTCCACATGGCTGATTCATAGACAAAATGTAAGGGGACGATATCAGAGAAAGTAAGAAGCAAGAATCAACACTGGACTAACGAACAGCCTTCGTTAGGAGGCGCAAAAGGGCACAAATCTGCCAAAGTTCAGTATTGTGGCTTTAAATAAGAAGAATAAGATGAACCGAAGTCTTACGTCGCTTTTGTGAGACAGCCTGCAGACACGCTGTCATGATGTCGTAGTTCTTCTGCAGTTTGTTGTAAAGTCTGTCCTTTCTCTTCAGCTGGCGTATCAGCTTAGCCGACTGCAGGCCATTTCGATATTTCACCTCCTGGATTATTGAACACAGCTCCTCCGGGGCTGAAACAACAAATGATGATCATGGAGTTTAATCTGGTTACCCAGCTCCAAAACTCTGTGATGTTACCCTGACTTTCTGCCAAAGTGTTGCACTCTTTCTTTTTTCAGTAACGGGTGAAACGTTCAGCTTTTGTCTGACAAACGTCGCACCAACAAGCTCAAACAGCACAATACAAAACAAACCTCCCTCATAAAACCAGCATATTCTTACCAGGCTGCTCCAAATCATGATGCCAATTTAATAAATCCATACAAAACTTAACAGGTTTTTACTCGGGTGTGACGTCTGCTTTTCACTGATAAACCTGAATATCACACTCATTAGTCTGTTTTCCACGCTGCAGGCAAAGAGGAAATGAAAACCAGATCAGCTGCTGCACATAAACACACACCCACATGTCCCCATTTATGGAAACATAACCTTTAAAATCAGATTTTCTCTCAAAGTGGCACAGATCTGAGAAAAAAAAAGATCTTCAAGATAGCTGTCATCACGGCTCTGTTGTTTTTCTTGCAAATAAATTAAAGAGCCTCAGAAACATTCAACCTTTTTTCCCTCCGGTTTGACCAACAAAATAAACAAATACAAACTTTTCCTCTTTTTTTTTTAGTGGCAAGATGCATCTAAGCTCTACATAAGGGGGTGATCAACAGTTGGTAACTTTGTATGAAACAAGTCATATCTCAGTGAGCTTACATACTCAAATTTATCTGAAACCTTGTCTAAGTTATAGTAGCGCTGTGGATGGTTCTGTATGGAACATGTCGATGGGCTGGGTTCCTAAGATAAATCAAGTCTGATTCTGTCCCAGTTTTTCTATGGATAAACCCTCAAACGGATGTACGCAACAGAGCAGTAGATTTTATAGAAGCTCTGCAACGAAAGCCTCTAGATGGTCAAACATCAGGTGAGCAGTTGGTGGACAGTCTCATGGATCAACATATGCTCTAAGTGCTGAGCGTAGCAGTTAGCAGACAACGCATGATGAAGCTGGGAGATTAAACAAGATTTGGAGATCTTGGAAAGAACGTGTTCCTGTATCTCCACATAAGCCTCCAACTGTATGAACCCCCTGGGTGGAACATGTAGGATATTTAAATGGATTAACTCCAATTAAAAGCTGAGTTATTCTAATTAGGGGGGTTGGAGCAGTTTGATCGAGACTCCACTCAAGGATTTTCTGGCTACCCACTAAATATTAAAAGACTTTGATATCAAACCACCTGATTTATGACTTTCCCTCTCAATTCTTCCATTAAAGTGGATTTGGATGTCTAAGTACATAAAATAATCTCTTAAGGAAATACCTGAGGGAACATTAGTGGACTTCCCCGTGTTGACCGGTGACATCAAAATAAACTTATCCCAATTTATCTTGTAGCATAAGATCTTACAAAGCTTATAAAATAGCTTTGAGGCTTGAGTAACTGAGGTAGTATTCATTTTTATTTTGTTTGGCTAAAAGAAAAAGATAAAAATCAGTCAAATCTGACACAAAAGGGAAGATGAGGAGACTGGAAAGGCTAGATTATGGATTGAATACATGGATTTTAGACTTTTAAATACATGCAAGATACAAGTAGACTGAAGAATAGGTTTGTAGTAGCTTGTTTTAACATTTGTTTTAACATCATCTCAGCCTCGTAAACCAACAGGATTTTTTCCATCTGCACTGGACAGATGTTTACCGCTGGGTCATGTAGAGTAGAAGAGGGTGGAGACATGAGTTAAAGGCCAGTCCTTCAGTGTGTGCATTAAAGTACAAAACTCATGCACTGTTGACAAATGAAGAAGGTACTATTCCTTTTCTTCTGAGCCATTTGATCCTAATCATATCTCTTTGTTTAGATAAATCATAGTTTTCTCTGATGGAAATTTATTAAAACTTGATCTTTCAGAAATACCTTTGTTAAATATTTAAAAAAATTACCTGCAAACACGCGTTATTCATCAATAAAAACACCTTAACCCTAAAAACTCGACTAGCTTTTGGGCGCGCCTCTGAGCCTATTGTAAACAGTTTAAGAGGAACAGTAGTTTGTAACTCTGGAGGGTCAATTATGATCCATATATTACCCTTCAGGTGATGTACGGAGGCTTTCCAGGCATTTACATCCCATCTAGGAAGTTTACAATCCAGCCACCAAAACGTAGTGTTTATTCAGAGACCCTAAATGGTTCATCAGCAATGAGTGATCCATGATAACATGATTATTTATCCCATTTTCTTCATTAAAGTCCTTTATTTGGACTCAGAAATTATAATGAAACTCCTTCTTGTCAAATTTTCCACTAATCAGAGAGCTTAAATTGTCAATAATGTCCAATCAGGAGCAGCCAAAGATCAACAAGTGACAGGAAAGTTGTATCTGTGTCTGAAAAGAACACAAATAAATGGTCCTCTATGGCTGGAATAAAGCCAAGAGGATGTTTTTGATACCTAGTGGTGCCAAAAAGCAACCAAGTTGGAGTTAGTTTTGCGAGGATAGGAGGTAAATAGTAGCATAAATAAGTGTAAATGAGGAAAAGTAAACATGTTTCTGTTGTGCCAATATTTTTTCTCCTGAAAGCAAAGACTTGGGAGAATGATATGCAGATGAGAAAAGAATCGGTCACTGTTGATCTGTGGGTTATTTCTACAAAGTAATGCTGGTAATGGCTGGCCTTTATGATGCCAGATCTATTGATACATTCATTTTACATCATTTCAGCCTCATAATCTTGAAGAAAAAAAATCCTGTCTGCATGTTAACTATGCTTAAAAAAGGGGTGAGCTTCCACATGCAGTTTTACATTTTAAAAAAAAGGCAGGTGGACCAAATGTAGCAAAAAAAGACTTGGAGTTTTAAGGGTTAAAGAGTAAGCTATCCATCAAATAAGATTAACTCGCTGCAGTTTAAATAATATCAATAAAATATGCTTTTTATTTTCATTTCTGAAGGAAAAATTAAGTATATTTTAGCTAACTGTAAAAACCAATCAAAAGGTTCTTACATTTACCAAAATGGGTGTTAGCTTCACCATCGACTATAACCATTAAGCTCTAACTAAACATTCTAGAAGGGATGTGTTTTGGCAGCTCTTAGAGACATTATCAGACTTTTCCCCTTCCTGACAGGGAGCCTTCTGTATTGTTTAACTCCACCGAGCCTGACGTGTCAAAGGCCCCGCTGCGTTTACTGTAGGATTCCTCTTCAACAGAGGAAACAATGGCAGAGTGGCACCCACAGTAACATGCCGGTGAGAACTCCGAGGCAACGCTGCAGGAGACGGTGAGGAGGAGCGAACGAGCTGTCGACACACTGATCATCAGTCTGACTGAACAAGCTATATCTCTGAAGATAAGCACTGCCACCATCACACATCTGAGAAGTCGGACAAATATTTCACCAACCAAAGAGAAAAGTCCTCTGACACTCAACTGTCTACTTTAGACACTGTCAAAGCAAAACATGGATCTTTCAGTATCTGCAAATACTCCATATCAGGGGTCACCGAGCTTTTTCAAACTGAGAGCACGAGTCATCTGAAGGGCGACCAGTTTGAAACGCTCTTCTGAAATAACAAATTTGCTCAGTTGCCTTTTAGTTCTACATTAAAGTGAATGAATAATGAAACCCATCCATGTGAAGACACTGATCACATTCAGTTCTCCAAATAATAATAAACAACGGCTTGAAAAGATGGGAAACAGATCAATATTCAACACTTTGTTTCTATTATTACCAGCAATAGTTTAAATTTTCCAATGTCCATTTCTACATTTCACTTGCTAAAATTGTTTTCTGTCATTTTCAAATCTATATAAACAAAATTTTAAACTGTGCTATTTTTAGAACAGTCCTTTGGGCAACTCATATGGTCTCTGGGGGCTACCTGGTGCCCATGTGCCCTGGTCTATTTAGTGTAACATAAAATGTATTGGGAGATAAAATATTGTCACTGGGAATTATGATTTCTACAGTCCTACAGTTTATTTTAAGATCTTACATCTGTAGCCATTATCATCTAGAACCTCTCAGGCTGAAACTTTAAAGTCATTGTGCCAAATCAGGGGCATTTCTGGGGGGCATTTCTAGTAGTAAATCATTACTACTGTAACCTGAATTTTACTATCTACTTTAGGTGGTTTTTTGCTTTTGTTTTTATTCTGATCAACATTTCCTTCCGATATCAGCAAGACCAGGGAGGAAAATCTTTCCAGGGACCAAAGCAGAAGTTTTAAGGCAGCGTGGTTTGAAGTTCACGACTGGTTTGAATACTAAAAACAACTGGACTGCACATTATTATGCTTGCAACACAAAAAAATTGCCCTCCAAAAACCCCAGACACCCATGATGCATCATCTGGATTCAAGAGCAGGAAGAAGACTGGGAGATTAAAATATATTTTGTCATATATTTTGAAAATATAATTGTAATTGAATTGCTGTTTTTGTTGTGAATGAGCCTCTCCAACAAAGCAGCTGCTTAATATTTTCAGGTATCTTACTCTCTTAACAGCCACATGTAAAGATATTTCACTTGTTTACACGACTATGGCTCATTTTTAATCTTAAAATCAGGTTAAAAATGACTGAGGTCACCAGAGAGATAATTACCAATAAGAAAATGTTGATAAGTGCCATCTACCTGCAGGACAACATTCCTAAAGTCACAAGTGCCAGGTTGTCTGAGCAAGTGACACTCATTAGTTTCCTCCTACTCCTGGCATCATCTCATGCAGTGACATACTCTGACCGCGTGTCACATCTGTAATGTTTATCCAAAATATGGAAACACAGCCGTCCCTCACCTTTCTGGGCCAGATAGTTCATCTGGTGCCTCCTGGTGTGTTTCTCCTGCAGCTCCTGAAGGAAGCTGGACCCGGAGTTATTGCGGCCCAGGAAGGCTGATTCTGATCCGGACGCCTCGGTGGAGCTGTCCCAGCTGTCCACATGTCTCCTGCCGCCTCCGCTGTACGTCTCATACAGCTCCACCAACAGGTAGTCCACTATGGAGGTCCTCAGAACTTTAACTCCATCTCCCAGGGAGTTGGTGTCACTGTCTCCGGCCGTGTTGCTCCTTTGGGCGGCTGTAACGGTGCCAGGCGACGCCGGCTGCTCGCTGGAGACCTCCCGCTCTCCCGGAGGTGATGATGTGTCATTTGGTGACTCGGCGAGGCTCGTCCACTGCTTAAACCCGGAGAAATCCTCCTGGAGGGAAGCGTCGGAGTTGACATAAACACCGCTCTCGTCCTTGGTGCACGCGCCACCGTCGCATATGTCAACTTCCAGAAGTTCAGTGCTGTTTAATTTCGACTTTGACGCCATTCTTTCTTTCTTTTTCCTTAAGGGTAACGAAGCCAAATGAGCTCTGTAGTCGTAACTGCTCCTCTATGTGTAAGCTGGCATTTCTCTGAACGACGCGGAAAGTTGCAAAGTTTAGTTGGAGTGTTTCGGAGGAGGGTTTTCCTGGTGCTTCCACTCCTCACCTCAGAAAGGTGGAGACTCGTCTGACGGCTTCTAGTTTTCTTCCTGAATGTACCGGACTCGAACTCCCTGCCGCCCCCCCTCCTTTCTACAGGACTACAATTGGCCGGCCCACTGGAACTTCTCAACGCCTGCAAAACTTTTCCTCAGGTCGCGCGACAGGTGCAGCAGGTGTCTCGAGGTGTGTGGTTAACCAATCAAAAATAAGCCCAATAAAATAGACCAATCGGCTTCCTCGGTTCAGGATAACGCTTTCTAAGCAGTCATTTAGATTTATATATAAAAAATAATACAAATGATAAACAGAAGTCTTACAGATTTTTTAAAATTGTACAATTATTCTTTATTTTTCTTGTTTGTGTGTTGTAAGTTTAAAATGGAGCTAAAAAAATATCCTTATATCATTGTTCATATGAATGAAAATACATTTTAAAAGCTGAAACATTCAGAGAAATCTCTGTACACATGGGATGAGCCCAAAACGCAATACTGAATGGCAGTGATCCTTGGTCCCCCGGGGCAGCATGGCATGAAACAACACAGCCAAATGTTAGCGGGACCTCTGAAATGTATCGTCACTGGACATTATTTATCACTGCAGCCAAGAATCCATTATCCAAAGAAAGAAAATGATCTAAAAATACCACAAGATTCTTCTCAGCTGGTTTCAGATGGACTGAAGAACAATGTGTTTTTATAGATCTGATATGAAATCATGGATGCTGCGTCGTCTAGGTTAACACTAGAACTACCAGGATTTTCAGTTTCTCCTGCAGTCCCCCCCTCCCTCTGCTATAGTTAATTACCCTACTTATTGACCTATTGTTTTTCAAATCAGGTACTCTGCACATTGCTCCCCCACCCAGATTACAAGCAGGCTACAAGATGCATCTAACTTTCCCTTCAGTTCAGATCTGTAGAGATGAAAGTATCTTTGAGATAAATCTTTATTCTGTTTACATTAGATACATTTTCCACCACAGTAAAACATGCTTTTGTGTGCTATTATGACTTTTTGTGAGGTTTTTATTCTGTTCCAACAGGCCTTTTTGTTTTTCCTTTTATGTATAGTATCTACCTATCTGTTTAGTTCTGTTGCCACTATTACAATAACTATAAAGATCCCGTATAAGGAGAAGTTACGTTCCATATACTTTTTAATATTTTTTAATCACAATACACTGAAAAATATCAGAATAAAACATTGAGTGAATGAGTAGTTAAAAAAATCTTT
>JBBBVU010000025.1:5272788-5299554 GCA_037177055.1 Atherinosoma microstoma
AGATAAAATAGGGGAAACCGGGGATTGTTGTCAAACTTTTTACTCTTATATTTCTACGAATCAACACATCATTTAAAGAGGAGACAAATTATCCTTTTTGTTATTCAGGACACAATTAAAAAAACAGTCTGTGATGGTGGAGGTGTACGTCTATGAAAGCACCATCAGTGCTTAATGACACATTGTTGACATTCATCTGTTTCAGGGAAGTTTCTTGCTTATTTATTTATTCCACACAATTTAATCTGTTATACCAAAACAAAGATAAAGTTACAAGCACAAGCCAAATAATATAAACATACATACAAATGTGAAATACATACATAGAGTACATTAAGCCTAGCCTAAATATGTAAAAGTTTCCAGGACAAAAAGTTTATGTTCAAGTAATTTATTTCTACATTAAAGTCACCAAAAATAAGTCTAAAATGGACCTTGTTCTATTCAATTTGATATAGTGGGCTTCATTTCCTTTGAAAAAAGGAATTCCCCTCTGAATGATAAGATCCAGTGCCTCCATCTTTTTCTTTTATCATAAATCCTTTGCTGACTTCTTCATTTGTCCCCAATATAAGTTTAGTTTAGATTTTGTCCTGTCCTATAATTCATCCACCCAGCAACAGTCCAGTCTGTTAAGGTCAACTCCCACCGTCTTGTCCTGGATATTAAGCGGATTAAAAGACGTATAGACACAGAAAAACTTTCATTCTGATCAAGTTTCAATGATTTATATCAAGTTTTCATTCACCTCTCACAACTTTTTGAAAACAGGGTTACTTTGATTTGTGACAAAGAGTTGGTTCATAAGTAAAAACCACATAAGGCTGTCCCGTATCTAGAATTTAATGTGAAAAGGCAAATAATCAAGAGAACAGAAAAAACTGCCAAAGGAGCATGTCTGTCTCAAATTATACTAAGAAGTCGATGTTAAAAATAGATTTATGTCCAAAATATATCTCCGGATGACAATATTAGAGCTAATGTTTAAAAATAAATAAACAGAAATAGTAAAATATCCAATATCTTTCTGTATTTGTCGCACAGATTCTTTACAGTTGCATGATTAATGCATGAAAAACAAAAGTTGACTTTTTTTAATGAGAATCAAAACCTCTAAAACGTGACAATTGCTGTAAATCTGTTGTTGTTTTCTTATAAATAAAAATAAGCTTAAACTACTTACATAAATTAAATTAAATATAAGAAGGACATAAAGCCCAAAACATCAGTAATCAGAAAACATGACTGCAGGGCGGAGTCAGGACTTTAAATCAGCTGACTAGGGCTTCCGTAGCTAAACTTGATCACGTGACCATAAAACAAGGAAGTATTTGCTCACAGAAACAAGGCCGATTCTGTTCTCCGCGCTTCCTTCAGAGGACTCTTAACTGCATTTCACGCTGCAATTAGTCACAGAGCTGCGGCTACACACGAGCAGCCTCTGTAGTTTTCTAGTTGAATTAAGAAAATGGGGACAGATCGCCGCTGTGGACCGATGTTATTAAATTGTCTCCTAATCTGCGTCATGTTACGTAGCGACCTGAGCAGCGGACTATTCGCCAAATCATCCCGGAGACCCAACATTGTTTTGATCCTAACAGACGACTTGGACATCGCCATCGGGGGGCTGGTCAGTAGATTTTAATCTTTACCCGAATTGCATAAACGTATTGTTGATTTTTTAATCATATTAATGACTCCGATGGTTTCTTTGGAGAAATAACTTGATAAAATCCAGTTTGATCAGGCTGACTGTCCACATTCCTGCTTGGACACATCATTTAGGCATTTCACAGAGTCAGCAGGCTTATCAGCTCCTATCTCCTCCCTCAGTTTTCTAGGCAAACATACCCAAACAGCCAACATTCAGACTGAGATGCTCCATGTTTACATGTTAACAACATGTTTATGTTTGTCAGTGTTCGAGTTGGGAAAGAAAAATCCTGTTAAATTTGCTATTGTTCCACTAAATTACCAAATGTTGAACATCTGTGGGTTTTATTGGGCTTTATTATTTCTAACATGGAGTACAGCAAATGTTTTTCTTTTATCTTTAGAAGGGAAAACAGTGGAAACTGCTTTTTGATTTATTATCTGAATATTAAATTTTAAAAAAGGCCAAAAAGACCTCAGGAAATCCAAACCCAGACCTTTCAGTATGAAGTATAAATCAAGGGCTTTTTTTTATCTAGTATACCCCTTTGAGAGCAGAATCCTTATTGTTAATACATCTATACATCAAGTACTTTACTACAAGTACTTCAAAACAAACATTTGAGTATTTGAAAAAATGTTATATTGATTTTTAAAGCTTGAATTAAATCAGTTCTGGACATCTGTACGTGGGTTGTTTTACCGTAACAAGTGTGAAATCTGTGAGCATCGTCCAGGAAGCGATGTGGTAGATAACATAAACATTTGGTTTAAAAAAAAAAAACAATTAATAGCAGAACTCAATGTTCTTAGGGGAGCATAAAGATTCAGCTTTGGTTAGAAAAGGGCAACTTTTAGTGAATGAAGAGGTTTTTTTTCCATCATTAGATTTGTTCTTCTTCCCTGATGTTATATTCTAAGATGTCATGATATTTTTTATTTCAGAACCCACTGAGTAAGACCAAAAAATTAATTGGTGATGCAGGAATATCCTTCTCACACGCAGTGAGTATCTTTACCCTCGCTCTCTCATTACGGATCATTTAAAACGAGCATTTTCCTTCCACTCGTGCCCTGACGTTTCCGCCGTTCATCAGTTTGTTGCCAGCCCGCTGTGCTGCCCGAGCCGAGCCAGCATCCTGACGGGGAAGTACCCCCACAACCACCACGTCATTAACAACACGTTGGAGGGGAACTGCAGCAGCAAAGCCTGGCAGAAGGGCGAGGAGTCCCACACCTTCCCCGCCTTACTGAAGACCTATGGCGGCTACCAGACCTTCTTCGCCGGGAAATATCTCAACCAGGTGAAGGAAGGGGGGGAAATATACCTAAATCTGTTTTGTTTTGTTCAAACTACCCTGCAGTTATCTTTAAATCATGTTTACATCGACAAACTGCACATCAAAGCTGATTAACTTCCCGTTGGCTTCCTGCCTCGAGATAAGGGTTCTTCTAAGAGTTTCTAGTCCATTTTAGAGGGAGTCGTTTCACCCAAAGACTTCCCGAGCTGTGGCAACTGCTTAGTAGTTGAGCAAAATGCCCGCCTGGGACTCATTTGACCCACCTCAATCTAAGGATGAGCGGCTGTCTTGCTTTCCGCCTTTTAAAGAATAAAATAAATCGGCTGATCTTCAGTCTCCAAACCTTTCTTTTAAAAATTTCCAACATTTTTTTTCTTTGAAAGGTTTAAATTAAACTTTTCCAGTCGCTGACATCAACACATTCGCCCTTTTGAACACACATCATGGCTGATTCTGCAAAGAAATGCAAGAGGTTATTATCACAGGAAAAGGAAGAGACAAAGCAAGAGATTAGATGAGCGTTAACATCAGACTGACTTTTACTGGATAGAAAGAGCTCAGAGAAGAGACAGGATGCAAAATGAATGCTGAATAAGCCTTCATTAGAGGGTGCTAATGTATGAAAATCTTTATTAATATACAGTAGCACTTCTTAAACTGAAATGAAACCCAGAGTGCTTTGCAGAGCAACAACAATCAAAGGAAGAGAAAAAATAATAGGTACGGTTTCAGCATTTCTACCCAGACTGGAAAATAAAAATGCTTTTTGTCATGGTTATGTGGACGGAGATGATGCATAACATCATTTTTGTTTAGTTTTTTCTGTTTTAAATTTGGTCAAACCAAATATTTTGTCTTATGACAACACATACATGTCATTAAATCATTTCTATGTGTCCGTTTGTGTCTTCCAGTATGGACACTCTGATGCTGGTGGGGTGGAGCACGTTCCTCCAGGCTGGAACTACTGGGTCGCATTGGTAAGACAGAGTTCGATGATTCGCAGACCAGTTTATATAAAAAATTTAAATAAAGATAGAAGCTATAAACCAGAACCTCATCAGGAGCTTCTCATCCATTAAAGTCCAGGTTTATTTCTTGTTCATGAACATATATTCTTCATTAAGAACAAGTTAATTCAGAGCTTAAAATATCAGATTACAGGAAGTAACGGATGCCAGATGGATCCATGCAGGAAGTATGACAACAACTGTGTCATGAGTGAGTGTTTATACGAGTAAACGTGTCAAACAAACAAGGAAACTGGAAAGGAAAAGATGTGTTCTCTGCAGGATTCTTTATTTACCAAGCTCTGAGATGAAGTTGCTTCTTCTATCTCGCGGCGAACAGAGCTTGTATTGATCTTCTGATGGTGCGGTCACTCTTTATCCACCCCGTCGCACTTTGATCCAGTTTCCAGACACCATCTTAAAAACGTGCTGCTCCAGGAGCTGTGGGTTAGTTCAGTAATAAACATTTGACCGGGACAATACATTAAAACTATGATACATAAATATGCACCCACTGCCGTGTATACGGGCTAATTTGCTCGGACTTTCTGATGATTAGATCAAATCCACATCTGAATGCTGATTAGATGGAATCTGACCTTTTGTTCAGAGGGTTGAGCATGCTCAGTGGGTCTAATCTGCTTTAGTTTGCTCCCTGATAAATAAATAATGCAGAATCCTCAAACCTTTCCAGATATTCAGGCCTAGTTTATATTTCTAAAGAGGCAAATGTTTTTAGATGGAAGATTGCAGCTCTTTAACATCTCGGAGTTGTTTTTTCTTTTTTTTTTTCTTCTTTAAACTTCTGAAAGGTGGTCTGTGATTTGTCTACCTAATAAGTCACAGTGATGCTTATGTGGTCATGTGACTGGAACCTCTTTGTAATAGAGGCCAGACTAATAAACAGAGTAAAATGAGATTTGTATTTATTTTACAGGACGTTTCTAACTGGTTTACAGACTGGTCACATCCAGGAATATAGCAGCAATTCATGGGGACTGTTGCGCTGAGCAGACACAAGAAGGTTTCTTCCTTCTGACTTTTATAGCTTTATTTTCTCTTAGTTTGAAACGCGGAAATGTTTGAAAACCAGCTGGAGTGGAGATGGTCTGATTGGGTTCAGATGGATTTGAATTGGCACGATTAGGGGACACGTATTCTTACTTAATTTTTTTTCTCCCCAATTCAGTCAGTTTGAGGGTTAGAAAACAAATCAGAATAAGAATTACAATAAAAATCTTAGTTTTAGTCAGATTAGTCTAATTTAAGCCCTGTTTACCCGATTTCTCCAGGATGGTTGTACAGAATGGTGGACTTTCCTTATCATAAAAGTTTAAGACTTTAAATGTGATTACCTGCTTAGAAGCTCGTCATGGTCCAGACCTGGTCTCATCCTGTTCCATTCTTGATCCTATTCCGACCTACTGCAGAAGCACAGAAGTTTAAAAGTTGTAAAGTTATGTTGTGTTTCTTTTTAGATCAGCCAGGCAAACTGCCTTTTAATGGAAAAATAAGGGGTCTTTACAATCGGTGTCTATGTGATGTTTTCCAGGAGAAGAACTCAAAATACTACAACTACACTCTGTCAGTGAATGGAAAGGCTCAGAAACACGGAGCCGACTACAGCAAAGACTATCTGACAGATGTCCTGGTGAGTGGTCTGATCAAACGTTTCAACAGAAGGAGAGAAAATTAGATGAAGTGTGTGTTTATTACAATAATAAATACTAAAGATTCAGTTTTGCCCCGTCTTTCTCAGGCCAACATGTCTCTGGAGTTCCTCCAGTATAAATCCAGCTACCAGCCGTTCTTTATGATGGTGTCCACGCCGGCGCCTCACTCCCCCTGGACAGCAGCTCCTCAGTACAAGGATAGCTTCAACAGCACCAAGGCTCCCAGGGACCCCAACTTCAACATCCATGGGAAGGTGGGGCTGTTGAATCCTACGGGATTATTTAAAGACTTTAGATTAATCCGAGTCCATCGGTCTTTGATAATCATGATGATTGAACCTTCTTCTGTGTTCAGGACAAACACTGGTTGATCAGACAGGCCAAAACTCCCATGACCAACTCCTCCATTCAGTTCCTTGATGAGGCCTTCAGGAAAAGGTCCGTCACGTCTTTTCAGCTCCTCTCATTTTCATTTCTGAACGTTCCTCATGTTCTTGTTGCTCCTCCCGGCCTGCAGGTGGCAGACTTTACTGTCAGTGGACGACCTGGTGGAGAAGATAGTGAAGCGGTTGGAGGTCCGAGGTGAACTGGATAACACCTACATCTTCTTCACCTCTGATAACGGATACCACACAGGTAGGTGTGTGTGTTAATTATACATTATCCGCCAGTTTTCTTATTTGTGAGCTAACAGGGAAAACGCATACGTGTGTCGTCCTGTTTCAGGTCAGTTCTCTCTGCCGCTGGATAAAAGGCAGCTCTACGAGTTTGACATCAGGGTTCCACTCATGGTCAGAGGACCCAACATCAAACCCAACCAGACCAGCCAGGTACACACACACACACACACACACACACATGGATATGGACAATATTTGCATGAAACCTTTTACTGAGCTGAGCTGGTAAATTCGGAGTGGATAAATGTGGGCATGAAAATGTTGCATGTGTAAAATCTGTACATGGACGACGACTAGAAGTTATTAGTACGGGCAGTTTTTCTAGAGCACATCTGCAAGAGAATATGAACCTGCTGCTAGCCTTTAAGGCTTCGTTCACACTGCAGGCAAAAGTGAGTCAAATCCAACTTTTTTGCCCATATGTGACCCATAGCTGATGTTTTTACTCCAGTCTGAACAGGTGAGCATTTGCATGTGCTCAGCCTGAACAGTCACGTCACATTTCATCCAGCTTTTATGTCATTGATACGAGGCAGACGTCACAGTTCTGTCGAAGGTGGCGGCAGCCCGGGGTAGTAACGGATGTAGACAATACACAGAATAAAATATATCATGTTTCTGACTCTGATTGCACCACAACTTCCAAAGTGACACACATGCTAACAGGTGTAGCATATTTACCTCTGTAAACACAGTGTGTGACGTCACGTCTTCCTCTGCACATGGGGGTCACTTCAGGGCTGTTTACAGTTCACAATGAAGTGTGATGGAGGTCGTATGTAAGTGATAATGTGGACTGCTATGCAAAAAAAGAAAGAAGAAAAGAAGAGATGTCAGGAAAACAATCGTATTCGAGCATTAAGACCTGCAGTGGGAACGTAGTTTAATTTGTGGGTGTGAAGGAGCCGGGTACTTGAGAGAAGGCAGCCACTGAAAGTTTTTGGGATGTTGATGGTCCTGCAGGAACCTGCTGTGTGCTGCAGAGGATTCAGCAGAGATGCATCCATGTGATCACACAAGTTGGGTGAGACTTAATCCTGTAGTTGCAGTGATGCATCAATAAAATGTAGGAGTTTAAAGCCAGCAGGGAGAAACATAAGGTGGGACTTTGCAGTGATCCTCAGCACCATCACTGTGGATCAGTAGGAAAAAATCAGCCCACTGACAGTAGCCACTCCTGAAGCTTTAAAAAACGGACGCAGAGCACTGACCTTTGTGTTGTGGTGATGGTCATTCACAGGATTAATCCTCAGTGTGGAGCTCCACTCAGTCCTCTAACAACCATGGAATGACATCATCGCTTTGACCAAACAGAAATGTGATCCTTCCTGTTGGTTGCAGCTCCTCTAAAGCCCCTATTCACAAAATGAATCCAGTTTTCCTTTTAATTTCTCATCAGTTTAAGTAGTCAGCCTGCAAATTCTGACATCAGACAAGATGCATGTCTGTGATAAAGGTCAGCTAATTAATTGTCAGCTACACAGCCTAGAAATTGTAGTAGGCCTATCTACAATATAACAGTGTATAGGGGTAGGGTCGGCTTGAACGTTGCTTTGAAAGCCAATTATGTAATGGCTGTATCAGGTGCTTCACAGCTGAGGGACATAAACTTGCAAAAAGGAGAAAGAGCTATTAAAATGTATTCGTTCATCTCCAGACTATTTTCTAACAAATGTAACGTGTTTCCATGGAAATCTCTGAATTAGCTTTGACTTTAAAAGGATGATAAAAGCACTGCAATGTCTTCACCAGAGTGGAGATGTGAACTTTGAGGGACCTTAGCATATTCTGCTCCGGAGTCCTGAAGATCCTGGGTGATGTGTGTGTGGATCCTCCTTTGCTGAAGTCCTCCCTCCATCCGTCTGGTCTCGGGAGACATTCAGACTATTAGACTCCTCATCAGAGATCCCACCTGCAGGATCACAAACACCAACTGTGTCATTCACAGAAAACGTGTTTTTGTATGACAGCTTGCAGAAAGACGGCAGCTGTGTTGTTATTCTGCCTCCAGTCGTCTGTCCCTCGCAGCATCTGTTGAGCTAAATCTTTCATGTCATGTCGCCAGATGCTGGTGGCGAACGTCGATCTGGGCCCCACCATTCTGGACATCGCCGGGTACAGTGTCAACAAGACCCAGATGGATGGCATGTCCTTCCTGCCCATTATGGTGAGAACTATTAGCCGATGTTGCTCTTTTGAAGTGTGAGCAAACAAACCCAGAGTCACCACATGGACATACGGAGACCTTTATTTTGACTTTAGCACCAATTCCCTGTGGAACGGTTGGATTTAAGGCTTTTCCTTTTAAGAAAAGAAAACAGACACATTTTAACCCAAACTTTAGAACAACAACAATCCATTAATATACAATGTTAAAGAAGTTGGAGGAACAGGAAAGTTAAAGCTCTTCTGTGTGTGTGTGATATCAGGAGGGGAAGATAAACAGCAGCAGCTGGAGAACTGACATCCTGGTGGAGTATGAGGGCGAGGGGAGCAACGTGTCGGACCCCGCCTGCCCCCTGCTGGGGCCCGGAGTGTCGGTACGACTTGATAAAATGATATTACGATCTCAGTTGAAGCGACTTCTCTACAGCTGAATAACTCTTTTTCTCCAGGAGTGTTTCCCAGACTGTGTGTGTGAGGACTCGTACAACAACACCTACGCCTGTGTGCGCACCGTCTCCCCCTCTGCCAACCTGCAGTACTGCGAGTTTGACGACAACGAGGTATAGAACAAATTCCGTTTGCTTTAACGTCCTTTTTCTTTGGCGCCAACTAGTGGCAGAAGTGAACGCGGAGGTATCGACTCTCTTCTTCAGGTGTTTGTAGAAGTCTACAACGTAACAGCAGACCCCTACCAGCTCACCAACATAGCCAAAAGCATCGACCAGGAAGTTCTGGAGAAGATGAACCATCGGCTGATGATGCTGCAGTCCTGCTCCGGACAGTCGTGTCGGACGCCCGGCGTGTACGATCCAAGGTCTGTAGATGCCAAGATGTTTAACAGTTAGGTTGTGATGGAACATGTTAACGGATTTAAACACCAACCTCAGAGCATTTAGATCATTTACGTTGGATTAGCTGCAGGCCTATTATGCCAAATTTGAAGTAGTTAATTTAAAAAGGAGCCATATCAAAAATATGTTCTTTACTTTTTTTTTGTATTAAATTTCAAAATGATTGCTCTAATTTTTGGTTAAGTTTTCAGAAATTAACAATAGATTTTAATTGGAAATTACAGGAACAATAATAAAGTACCCCAACAATAAAAAAACTATTTTTAAACCCAGGACCAAATCATTTTACTTACTTTTAAATGACTACAAATGTATCACCTGTTCATCTGACCTGCGTATTCAAGCTTTAACAATACTTTCCCCCCCTCCCTCAGGTACAAATTTGACCCTCGACAGCTGTTTCCCGGCCACGGTTGGAGGCTCAGCAGACTCAGACAGATGATGAAATAAGAATGAAGGATGAGGAGAGGATGGAGGGAGCAGGCGGAGGAAGAAAGGCTGTGTTGTGTATTGTATTCAGCCTTTCCTGCTGTTGTTGCCTTGTTTTCGGCCTCCTGAGCTGAGCCAGTCTCTTACAAGAAGGGATCACATATTGAGGAGGGAGGGGGGGTTACCATGGAGACAGGAGGCCTCTCTGGATGCAGGACCCACCTGTAAACTTTGTGTTACTGCCTGTTAAATAAGTTTAATATTTGTGAAAGGAAGCCAGATTATTCAAGACTGATTTCCGCTAACAAGCCATGAATTCAGATCCTGTTTTCTTATCAGCGTTTTGCACGTCAGCTCGGTCATATCCTTTTAGACCCCCCCACCCCCCCTAGCTCATCTAGATATCCAATACTCTGTTTGTTCTTCATGCGGTTGGGTAGTTCCCAAAACTTTGGTAAAAGGACATTTTGAGTTAACCACAGACGGTTGCACTACAGTCTGAGGTGCTGCATGCCAACATGTACCAAACACTTACCATGTTCCTCAACAATCAGTTTTCTATAATCAAACATGCAAATCCCCCATGGATGGTTGGCGAACAGTATCATAACGTTTATTATTATTACATAACTACTATATATGTGCCTCGTTTTGAACTATATTTGACATCCTAAGATAAGTGATCAACAAAATCTGGATTAGCTAACGAGGACCACCAGGAAACATATCCATGTCAAGCCCTCCGACCCCCCCTTAGCTTCTCACAAACTGTTGGATACGTTTGCCTCCAGTACTTCCTGGTATTACGACACATTCACACCTCAGTTTAGTTACTAGTCTGTCATTTCAGCACATTCCTTTCACGGGGAATAACCTCACCACAACAAGAAACCTTCCTGTCGACAGAACAGCAGGGAGGAATCTAAACGGGCGCTGAAGCCACTGCTGCATTTTAGTATCTGAGCAGAAGTGCAACAGTTAAATTCAGATTAGTAGTTTTCGTGCTAACGGATGCATTTAAGCTCTCCTCTTAGCATCAGGGTGAGTTAAACTGGACTTTAAGGGGGGTGTTTAGTGTCCCGGGTGTTTTGTTCATTTAATAAGATTCAAATTAAAGTAAAATGAAAAGTGGGATGTTTTAAGCACCAAATTCAGAGGGGGGTGGGAGGGGCACCTGCATGCTTATCGCTGCTGGGAAAGAGAAGTATCAAATTTAAAAACTGTATTAGATCCCATTTACAACCAGTACAATGTTGCATTGGTCCAAATAAAACTGGACTTGCAGAATAAATACAAACATTTTTAATCCAACTAAAATCCTACTAAATTGAATTTAAAGTGATTCCTATGTGTATACGATAATTCACACCCAGGGTGGCCGAGGTGCTCTGAGCATGCTCCGCAGTTCTTTTTTTTTTTTTAGGTCAACCAGGAAAAAAAACAGTGACTAGGAAAAAAAGAAAAAGACACTCACCACCTTTTGAGGCTGAGCTGGACACACAAGTCGATGAATCAATTATTCGTCCATGCTTGTGTACTGGAACAAAGAGAGTAGTTTGTGTAAGAGCATGGAAACATGAGCTACCCTTTTACCTGCAACTGGACAGAAACCAGAAATATAGAAATGACTGAGTTGATGAACAGATTAAAAATTAATAAAAGTAAAAAAAAAAAAAAAAAAAGATTCTGAAGGATAAATGTTGACAGAAAAGAAAGTGGCGCCACCTACTGGAGGAGAACCAGAAAACAGTTGTCTCAGAGATCAGTGCCTTGCAACACATTGATCATATAAACTAAAGCCTATAGTCATCGTTCAAGTTAAAATCACACAGGGAAAAAAATAATTATTACATTTGCAGTTTCACAGTTAATATTTTTAAATATTTCTGCAATAGAAATGTGGACGGGACCGGTTCTTGTTGGCTTCCTGCCTGAATTTAGTCCGTTATTTATAAAAAAACGTTTTACTGAAACAACCTTTAATGTCAGGTTATTCCTGATGCTGCAGACCAACAACATTTCACTATAGTTTAAGACTGACACTTGTTTTTCATTCATTTATTCCTAATTAGTAAATCGGGACTCTTTCAGCATCATGACTTGCTGCATCTTAACAAATCAGTTAGCTGATGAACTTTACATTTCAGGTCCAGTTTTAAACACACGTGAGTAAAGTGGTGAGAGTAGAGTCTTTATACGAGTAGGTCGTGTTTGAAGCATTAAATTGAATTGGATTAAGATCTCTTAAGGCCAAACAATATATTTAATTTTCCAGACTTTAAGGGAACTTAATTTTGCTTTGGATAATATTTGTTAATGCCATAAACTGCATTCATAGAAATTATGCACTTTTTCTTTTTTCATAACACAAAAATAAACTGCTGCTATTTTGAAGTA
Organism: Atherinosoma microstoma; assembly: GCA_037177055.1. Classification (NCBI taxonomy): domain Eukaryota; kingdom Metazoa; phylum Chordata; class Actinopteri; order Atheriniformes; family Atherinidae; genus Atherinosoma; species Atherinosoma microstoma. The sequence goes on from JBBBVU010000025.1 coordinate 5,284,949, forward strand.
ATACTTCCATGCAGCAGCTCCGTCTTCAACATGTGCTCCACAACTGGACTAAATTAACATTTCCACGTGTTCACATGAGATCAGAATCGCCATGAGACCACAGGACTGAACCAACACGCCACCAGACTTTCTCCTCGTAACGGCGGTCACTACGTTTCACTTCACTGATGCACTTTCCAGTCTGTCAGAACCGTTCGGTTGTTTTGGCACCTTTTAGTTTGATTTTTCAGAGTAGTTTTTAATGAATGTGATGATGTATTTTTGGCTCGTGTTTTTGTCCAAATAAAGATATTCTTAAAAGATCACATCAGATTTGTTCTCTGAAAAATTCTTTTAGCAAATTATGACATTTATTATTCATAATTTGACCTTTTAGACCTGTCAGAAAAAAGTTTGTTTTGGTTAAACATCCAGTAATTTTCTTTTACTTACCTGTTGTCTAGCATCCTTTATGTTAGTTTTCTATCTAGAGCTGAAAGTCCTGATTAATCAACATCAGTTTTGGTGCATTAAAATGTTAAAATCTCCTCCCAAAAACTCAAAGATGGTTGATTTTACTGGGAAAAAAACAAAAGAAAAACTGAAATTCCTCAGTTTGATAAACTGAGTCATTGTTTCAGCTCCATTAATTTGCTAACTCAAGTCTTAGAGCAACAAAGATTTAACAGAAAATATTTATTTCATAATCTAAATTTACAGTGATGACATTAAAAACAGTTTTCAGACAGTCAATATTCATATTTTAAAGGGTTAATCAGTGAAATTTTAAATTCCAGTATAAACAGATTTTGTACACATTGAAGTATTAATCAGTGATTATTAAGGAGGCATCTCTGTTGAAGTTCAGTCATTCGTTCCAGTTTAGTTCCAGTTCCTTGTTTGCATGATTGTCCTCAGACATCCAGTCCAAACGCAGCCTGTAAGCCAATTAAGTAAAGATAAATTTATCACTTGTTGCTAATCTTAGCTCAGGGCCCAGTTCTGGGAAAAAGTGGCTATTTTTGCCCTGAAGTCTTGTATACGAGGAGATTAATGTCTCCAACTCTGTTTAGTCATATTCCTGCTTTCTTTGATTAAGCTGCACATCATGTGAGGGGTTCTTTCAAAGAGTCTTACATTTGTTTTAATGGGACATTTCCTGTATTCTCCGGTGAAAAGTCACTATTCCTCCTCCTTCAGATGCAGATGGAGAGTTTTATGTGCCCACATGATTTTACACTGTCCTAAAACATCGACAGTTTTCTACTCGGGAGTCACTAATAGTCCATCAGAAACCACGTGTGACTCCAGGTGTAAAATGTCAAATTAAAAAACAGTCTCCTGTTCTCACGAAGCTGTTGTCCGTCATCAGCTCTCCCAGCCCTCCAGGACGGGCAGGAATGGTAGGTCGGTGCTTCCCAGGTAGGTCCTCCCGCGGTGCTGGAAGACGTCACTGATGGCCCACGTTAGGCGCCCTTCCGGGTCATGGAGTGTTCCCACGATTTTGCCGTCCAGTCCGAGCTCCAGGACCAGAGCGTAGCGCCGCAGGAGGATGTTGTAGCCACTCAGAGGAACCACCTGAAACACAAACACGAGATGGTTGCAAAAGGTGAAGACATCAAATAAATAACAAACTGCCTAATTTGGTCAAATCAACAGTCCAAACACAAAAGATATAGATGGATTTTTTTTCCACCAAGAGGTTAGTCTACACACACACACACACAGTAATACAGTGTGTTTGCTACTGAAGGGTCCTGCCTCTGTCCTGTTACATTTCACACCATCTAGTCTGAAAGCAGCTTGGAACAAAGCTTCGTAACAAGATGCAGCGGTCTGCACGGAGCATTGCATCATGGGAAAGTGCAACATTTATCTAAGGGATTGTAAATCTTTGAGTTTGACCGGCTTTTATCAGGATTCTTTGACTAAAGCAAGATTGTTTGATTCATCTGCACCAGGTTTTCCTGCTTAACCAACTCTTAACGTGAAGAAATTACCATAAAAACAGTTTTTGTCCAGCTAAAACCCCAAAACTAACTTTAAAAAAAAAAAAAAACACCGTAGATAACCAGCAAATACATTGTAAAATCTAGAACCAGCTATTTTTTTTATTTTATTTTTATATCAACACTTTTAAAAGATTCATCTCTTGTGATTCATTACAGTAGTTGGTAGAAATCTGGTGGATAAAACAGCCGTGTACAGTCATTATTTAGATGATCATTTTCTAGCCAAACTAACACTTTATTGAACATTTTGAGACAGAAAAGATCTCCAGAAAGTTGGTCACTATTTTTGTTAATCTAAAGCATCCATCCATCTTGTACTACTTATCCGCGGTGGGGGTGCAAGGGCAACAGCTTAAGCGGAGAAGCCCAGCCTTCCCTCTCCCCAGCCACTCATAGTCCCTCCAGTGTGTCCTGGGTCTTCCCCGGTGGGACGTGCCCAGGACCCCTCAGAGAGGCATCCTAACCAGATGCACTAGCCATCACTTCTGGTTCCTCTCAAATTCAAAGCAAATTGTGAATTTTATTATTAATAACTAATTACATAATGAAAGAAAATGAACATTAAAATATACCCAGGGTTGATCAGACTCATCATTTGGCCATTTTTTCCTGCCCAGATCCATTTCTACTGCTGCAGCAGATTCTTGTTTTGTTGTCTGGAATATTATGGTCTGAATAAACAATTTAATTTATTGTGAACCAGCTTATCATCTGGATTCTAGTTAATGAAAGGAAGCGAGGAACAGAGTTTGTACTTGTCATTGTTCATTTATCAAGTATCTAATAATGTCACAGTGAGCCAAACTGCCAAAAAAGCACACGATGACACCTACTAATTCAGTTTTAGGGACATTTTGTACAATCATTTGATATTTGGTATTAAGAGGCAACTGGTGAAAGAATAAAATATATAATCCCGGTATTACACCCTAGACAGGTTGTTCTTGTTGTTGCAACCCTACATCTTCATCCGATTACAAGTGGCAGATTAAAAAACGTCTTGCAAAGACGACGGCGAGCCTCGTTTCCCCGTGTTCAGATCAAATAATTAAAGTCTGGATGAAAGACATCGGTGATGTCAGTGTGTGGATGGTGATGTCAGTGTGTGGATGGTGATGTCAGTGTGTGGATGATGATGTCAGGGATGGTGATGTCAGCGTGTGGATGGTGATGTCAGCGTTTGGATGGTGATGTCAGCGCGTGGATGGTGATGTCAGCGCGTGGATGGTGATGTCAGCGCGTGGATGGTGATGTCAGCGTGTGGATGATGAACACACTGACCTTGGCCAGGAAGCGTTTGACTGCTGGGTATGGAGCGATCATATCCAGGAAGGGAGGCAGGAACTTCCGAAAGCGAGTCGTTGTTATGCCAACCAGGAACGTTCTGTGGTCGCTAAGGCGAATGTTGTCAGGGTAACCGATCATGTTGTCCATTATTAACTCCTTTGTACCAGCCTTCGGGCCCTTCAGCCAATACCTGAGAGGAGACAGAGTCGGCTAATTGTCCTGTTGGGTGTAGTTGTTCACACGGTCATTTTAGGGTCAAAATCTATACATTTCAAACTAATGTCACGTCCTCGTATATGAAAACAACAGCTTGAGTACCGCAGTATGCGTCCGATGCTGGTCTCAGCCAGCAGCAGGAAGTCTTCATCAGGTGACAGGACGATGCCGTTGGGCATGTAAAGGGAGTCCAACAGCACCGTCACCTTTCCTGTCCGAGGATCGTAGGAGAGCAGACGGCCGAGGCTGTTTAACTCGATCACCTGAAACATCAAACAGCTCAGTTTCATTCTCTTCCTCAGGTTGAATTAGCTTGATATTAAACTTAGCGGTATTACTAATCTTGTTGTTATAATTACTATACTTACTACAATTAGTTTATGTACTCAATTTCAACTTCATTGTATCTTCTTAAAGTATGACATTCTTTAATTATCAGTATCAATGTATTAGTATACATGTATATACGTGTATCTGTTTTGAATCGTTCAATACAGATGCGTACCGAACCGTGAGCACTGTATCGAACAATACAACTTTTTTATGAACTTGTCTTTTGATGATGCGCTCAGCGTTGAAAGCTCAGTGACTCTGCGTTCGATGACTGCATCGTCGAGTGCAGATCCACAGAGTGCCTCCAACATACATTCACTGAAGCAGAGGTCGTGTTAACCCAATATTTTCCATCACTGATCGTTTTTATTAAATTGATGATGGAAAAACCTGAAGACCTTCCGTCATTTTGACAGATTACAATTCACACCCGTGACCACTTGGTAGCGAGGGAGCGTATGAATTAGCTATTGTCTTGGGACCACTACGGGTCTCAGACCGGTACAGCTGAACCACTAGTTACATAGAAGATGGAAAACATGTGAAATTAATTTCAATAAAACTAAAAGTTAAAAAAGGCATTAAAATAAAATGTTTGTATCGAAAAAATATCGAACCGTGACCCTAGAGTATCGAACTGAATCGAAGCGTATATTTTGTGAATGGATGGATATTCTTATCTTTATCATTAATATGACTATTCTTATAAAAAGTAAGAGGTTGATATTTGTTGTAGATATCAATATTACACAATCACAGAAATATCTGAATGTGACAAACAGGTTACAGTGAAACTCACTGAACACGTTTGTTTTCACATGAGAACAAACCTGCAGCATTTCAGACAGATCAGGATACTTTCCATCTCATCTTATAATCTAACGGACAGATTTGCTGCTCCATTATGATCACCATTTTTATTTAATCCTTCAAATGGAAAAAAAACGGCTGAATTTTCATATTTTAATAACTCCAAGCTCATTCCTCTGGGATTGTCTGCCTTACATGCCTGCAGGCATTTTCCAGGAAGACAGATTTCTCATTTCCATAAACGTTTACAAATCTTTCCTGCTAGAATCTGTATAAGGTTAACTAATTCTGAAGTGCTTCCTGGAGCCTCACCAGCAGCGCTGAATGGACTCAAAGCATTCTGGCTTTTCTATTGGATGGATCTGAAGAACAAGACTGAAACTTCTATTATGTGCTGTAGAGCTGCTGTTACCAGGCAACACTAAAAAGAGACAAAACCTGCTTGCATCAGCTTTCTTTCATCTGAATTTCTGTCAGAAGAGCTGAGTCACATAATTACCTTCACTTAACTTCTTTTCAACTCTGTCAGATGCTTCTTTGTGTGTGTTTTTGTTAAGTTAAAACCTCCAGGAGGTGATTTGATTTGTATTTAACAGCCCAGACCTGAAGCTGATTTCCTCATCTGATCCATCTTTCTCCTCCTCTCACCTCCAGTTTGACATGTCTGCGCCCCCAGCGACTAGAAGAGTCTGTGAAATAGATGATCCCCGTTTGGGAGGAAATCTCGAGGCCATTAAGAAAGGCGAAGGGAACGCCATCAGCACCTGAGGACAGAAAGGAGAAGCGGAGGAAACCAGGCTGGATAAACTAGTACTAACAGGGCTTTATTGAGTAAAACAACAACAATAAACACACCATACCGTCTGAATTAGCTAACAGTAGAGTCTTTTCTCCTGTGTTTGGGTCGACACTATGCAGCCCGAGGTAGGAGTCGGCGACGATCAGCTGACCGTGGCGGTCCAAACGAACGCCATGAGGACGACCACACACAGGTTCGTAGTCGGTGCTGCTGCCTGAAACAGAACAATAAACATTAAGCTGCAGATTTGTTTTAGACAACAGAATTAGAGTCAAAACACTGTTTTACCTCAATAACCAGATAAAACAAAAACTGTTTGAATCATGTGAAAACAATAAAAGACCAAAATAACCTTCTGATTTAAATCATTGTGGTTTTAAAACCACAATGATTCATTTTGATCGAATTTTCTCTTCATTACAGACTTTATTAGTTGGGAGTCATAAAGAGGAGGTTTTTCTTTTTTTTTCCTTTCCACTGGAAGGAAGGATGCAGTCGTCCCTGAACAAACATAGAAGAAACAGAAAAAAAGGAAACAAACCACATTCTGGTAGATTCTGTCCCATGTGTGTGATGAGGGTGAGGCTGTCATCAGGACCGATCCTCCACAGCTTCCCATCCACTGTTCCTGTGTACACATTCCCTGAAAATACACACAAGAAACATGTTGCTTCCATGCAAGCTGTCCATTTCCTTAGCTGTACAGTTTTTTTTTATGAATTACCTCCATATAATATTGGATTGTATAAATCAATTTGATTTAACTGGATTACAGTGACTTGTATTTTTAAAAGAACCTCGAGATGACTTTGAAGTAAATCAGAGCTGTAAAATAAAGCAGAACTGAATTTCTGCTTGTTAAAAAGAAGGAAAGTCCCAAAAAAACAGCTTCAGATCATCCACCGATTATGAAATGTTTTTTGGTTATAGAAAAAAAACAAAAGAAAGACCGAGGTTTCATTGTGGAGGACGGCTCACTAGCTTGAAAAGCATGGCATGAAAATTTGCAGAGAAAGGAGGAAATACGTTGAATACAATTCACCCCCTGCAGGATAATCAGCATCTTTTTAAGCTAAAGTAAAAGGTCAATGCTTCGTAGTTTGCTTAAATGACGTATGGTGTCATGTATGGTGGTCTTAAGTATTTATTTTCCCTGTTTCAGTATCATTTATGTCTCAAACATCAACTAATCTGTTCAAAGAGCAGCTGGAAGTAAGATCTCCCCGAGCATCGGAGAGTCACGAAAGAATAGGGTCACTGTTGACACCGGGAAAGGAAACGTGTGTATTAATATATATACATATTTGATTGGGGGGTCCTTTATATTCATGCAGCCAATCTGGATCTAAACAGTATTTTCTATTACTGAAGGAAAACAAAAACTCTGACTGTCCATGATATAGATTAAAAAAATTTTCTCCTGATGTTTCCTTTGGCAATTAAAACCTAGAGACGTAGCAGATCTAATATTCTGCAATAAATCAAGCAGAACTCAAATATAAACCAAGTTAATAAGGATTTTGCACCTTGAAGTTATTAATTTAAAACAAATCAGTTATCTGATCAGCTGCAACATCCAATGATATGACACACACATAATGAAAGTGTAGCTCCTTATTAACACTTAAATATTTAGTGAAAATAAATAATGTCACATGACTAACTTACCTTTCTCATCAGCAGTGAAGGATTCTGGTCCATGTAGTTTCCCTTCGAACAGCCTGCGACCCCCCTGCAGGCGAGTGTTAACAGCCAGTGGCCCCTCGAGGGCTGGAGGAGGCCCTTTCAGACTGGTTAAACATAAACCGTTACAAACTGACCAGTAGATTAATTTTGATATAAATAAAGGAGATAAAAAACAAGTTTTTATGCTTACACGTGTGGTTTGGGATCTATGGGAGATGGCAACAAGTAAACGCCAACAGAGACAGCCAGCAGAGCCACGGACAATGATTTCTTCCCCAACCTGACAAAAGACCAGGAAGAACAGTGTTTATTAGTTCACTACGAAACATCCAGATAAGTCCAGGACACTTTAAATAACCCCATACTTGCACCGCAATATTGAAGATTTGTTTAAAAATTATTTTCCAATCACAACACTGCACAATCTGGAGTCAATAAGACCACAGTGTTGTGTCATACGTGTTGAAGTGACCTTTGACTTTGCATAGGATGTTCCATAAGGATCAGACCACAGGTCGGTTTCACAATTTCCTTCAAATATAAAGGAAAAACCATGGACACTGGTTCTTTGGTGGGAGATATTATTCAGATAAGTTGAGACATGTCACTATGGGGCCCAGTCAGTGTAAAGGTTTATGTTTTGTTTCTGCTATTTGCAGGAAAGACATGACTAAACGGCTTGTGCAACAGTATCCACAATTTCCAAGCAGCTCAATTCAGTTATGTAGTTCTGGATTATGAAAACAGTAATAATAGTATACAGTATAATACTTTACTGGTTACAATTGATGCATAATGAAATAAAAGGCATCAATCAACATGTATAACAATAAAGTTTTATTTGTGTCTTATTTATAGCTGCTCTGTTTTTAAGAAGTTGCTTAACTGCAAAAATCAGCTCAGCGGTGTTGAGTAATTCAGCAAGAAACTATTGAAGTCTTTGGAAAACGGGTGTTTACTGTGCTGACCGCTGGAGATAGAGGACCCTGAACGCAACACGTTAAAATGATTCATTTATCTGCTGAACACGGCGACCGTTTGTGCAGCCTAAATAGGACAACAAAGCAACGCCCATGCACATACGTAACCGATCATGTATTTTAATGGAACCTCGCGTTAAGAAGTTTTTACTTTCTCATGGAAACTTCGAGAGGTAATTAAATCCATTATGCAGAGACGGTGGTATGTTTAGGTAACACCTCAGCTCTCAATGCCCCCCCAGCTGTGAGCATTCACTGAACAGGTAGAAGTTCCAGCTGAATTATTTAATCACATTTTTAAAAAATAAAAGAAAGAGAAAGGTAAATTTTATACTACTTTAGCTTCAAAAGAGTCTTTAATTATATTTTATACATGACTACTTTAATAATAGACCAAACATTAAGTCAAACAGAAATTTTGAACGCAACGTTTTGCCAGCGGCCGGAAAACTTTTAAACGTCTGGCGCTCGCGCGCGTGTAAAACCTTCCGCATGCAGACAAACTCAGTCTCATTTTTGTTTTTGATATCAAGTAAATAAAGTTTAAAACCTACATTTCTGACTCTGGAGCGCGTCTCTTCCCCCCCTGCTGCTGCTGGTGAGTCTTTAAGCGCTGTGAATGGGGGTCAAAGCGCTGCGCGAGACACCGCAGATAGTAAAAAAAAAAAAACAGCTGACTGCGCGAGCTCATCCGGTGCAGACTGTCAGAGTTGAAGCAGCTTAAAATAAACAACAATCCTTCCCCTCTGAAGATTCCCGTATCTAATGAGAAGATCATTTCTTTTAGGGGAATACTGTCAAAGTAGTGATATGGATCATCAGCAGGGATGTTGGGTCCTTTAATTTCCCAGAATGTTGTAAAAGTAGCACCTACTCTACCTGCCTGAATGAAAACTGGAGATTGTACCAAGTATAAAGGAACTTAACATAACTTAGTAAGTTTCCATCTGTTCAGTTTTCTCCTACATTTCCCTATAAATTCATCCTTATTTTGTTGTTACTATGTAATTATTTTCATAACCAATTTTTCTGATTTCCCATCTAATTTTACTAAATTTAGTTTACACTACAGTGCAGTCCTGATCCAGCACTCATTTCTTTATTTTTATTTCCAAACAAGACTTTCTTGTGTGTTTTTTTTTTAAACGGTCTGGGCCAATAATTCTCTAAAAGTCTTTCTAAAAGTTATTTACTCATCATTTCACCAGTTTTTGTTCCTCACCAGTCTCAGTGATTGTTTTTCTCTAACCTATAATTGATTTAAGCATGAAAACATTCCCAAACTAAAAGAAGGAATCATTGTTGCGTTGACACATAACAGACAATAATTTAATCCATTTTCCTTTGTTTGATTATTATTCAATTTGAATTTTAAAATATATTTTCTTAAATTATAAAAACTTTGGACTGTACACAACTAATGGCAACATTTTGGTCTAATTTGTATTTTACGCTTTATTAAAATACATTTTCTGTTACATAATCTGTCTATATTTATGTGTTTTTTGTAATTATATTATTTTGTCCTGAGGTTTTTCTTCACCTCTGCAAGCTAATTTAATCCATACTGAAGGAAAAAAACTGTTTTACTCAAAACATCTTGCAGGACTGAGAGACTTTTACTCTGAAAACCGTGTCAGGGGGAGTTTTCTCAGCTTCACATGTGTCAGAGTCCAATGTTTGGAGGAGGAGGAGGGGGGGGGTCCCCCTTTTTTCTTTATGGGGTTATATGAGATGGGGTCAAACAAGGGACAGGAGGAGGAGGAGCTGCTGCATCTGGCTCAAACAACAGACCTTTCAACAGGCAGAGAGCAGCAACACATTGCTGAGCAGTAAAAACACATTAAATCAGCCAGACAAGTTATTAATAAAATAAAGACGGACATATTTGCCATCTTCCATCACTTTTTATGCAGCGTTTTAAACCTTTAAAACACAAAAAACTCAGGACAGAATTGAGAGTAAAGTTAAATGTTTCTTCTTTTTACTTCTGGAATTAATTAATCAGTACTTCCAGATTTAGTTTGAAATAATTTGCAAATCAAAAAAAGCTTTTTTTTGTTACTTATTTTCTTAAACTCTGTTATATTCTGCTCAGAAGTGAGTAGTAAGTTAGAAATAATAATAATAATAATAATAATAATAATAATGTCTTTGGTAAAATCCCCCCTGAAAACGTTTTCATGTGTCTTCTGGACTTGCAGAAAGCTTCCATGTTTGTTTCTTCATGGGGGTCTTGTGGAAGGGGGGCTTCAGGCATCGGGAGGCAATGAGAGCTTAGCTGGAACCAGGTTGGACCCATTTCTGGAGGCTTTTAGACATGAGTTGTGCTCATAGTTTATATGGACAGAACTTCTATGTGCAGCCAGAACCAGAAGGTTTCCACTTTACTGGGTTCAGGATTGCATATCTTTATGGATGATGGCTCCGTTTCCAAACAGCTGGATATCCTACTGTGGGTTGTAAGTTCCTCAAACGGAGGATTTAATGTATTTCAGGTCCTCGTTTACAAGTCTGGGAAGAATGCAGCAGGCGGATCGGGACTGAAGATTGAGCCGAAGAGAAAGGCAAAGATATGGATTCTCACCCAACTCACTGTCACGAGGTGTGTGTACATACAGGATTCATATAAAACAACCACAGTGTCTTAATTCATTCACAATGAGAAGGAAAGAAAAGAATATTTGAGGCACAACAAACATGAAAACACACCAACATATGAAGCTTTTTTTCCTTTTTTAATTTCACTTTAATAGTAGAAGCCCGCCTCGATGGAGGAAAAGCCACATTTGGTAACGAATTTAAACAAAAAAACAAACAAAAAAAAGACACCTGGAAAAATAAAGCTGTCTCAGGGAAGTGTTCGCCCACACGGAGAACGTCAGATTAAACCTTCAGTCTCTCATCCGGGTCGGACTTCCGTCTGCAGCTGGAAAACTCTAGGAAGGCACTACCGGGGCCAGAAAGCCCACGTTCCACTTCAAGCTTTTACTACAAGTATGGATTCTGTTAAGTTGAATACTGAGAGGACAGATTAGTGAATTCAATTTGGATACTTTCTCACATTTTCTGCTTCTTTTAAACAAGGTATCGGTGCTATTCTGTTCTAAGAAAATGAAATAAAACGGTATAAGTTCACAGAAAACATCTGCATCTTTGGAAGTGTAAAGTAAAGAATGAACCTGGTAGAAACCAGCTCCCAACACATCAAGACAACCGGCACCAGAAGCTTTTCATACAAAATAAAGTGATCTAAAAGCTTGATTTACATTTAAAAAATATAATTATCATCAGATTTCTTTACTATAAAGCATGATTTAGCTCTGAACAGCCCAGAAGTCTGCGTACATTGTGAGCATGTATCAGGCAAACATGCACGAGCCATTAAAAAAAAAAACTTTCATAGGTAACTTTCAGCGAAACATGGACACAAATGGATGAAATGACGAACTTCTGTTAGAATAAAACAACATAAACATGAGTGGAGCTTCACAAAACAGGATTATAGTGTAATGTTAGGGTGAAGTACAGAGTGGAGCCGTGGGGTAGATTAAACAGAAGGAAAAAAAGAAACGTCGTCTTCCCTGAATTCAACAATAAAGTGCCCAAAATAAATTTGATACGACCAGTCTAATTTGATGTGTTCCAACAGATAAAGTTGTTTATAAGATACACAACAATACCAACAACATGATTTAAAGATTCTTTAAACAGTTCCCATGCAGACTTATGCATCATTTTTATTAATATTTAAAGTACGGAGGTAAAAAAGGGACAAAAAAGTTTGACGTTTTAACCCAACAAGCAACTGAAAGTTTGATTTATATGTTCTGACATTTAATTAAAAGTTTTTTAATAATAATAATAACTGATCTTTAATAGCATATTTCCTGTTTGTTTTATTTATCAATATTTCTAAAACAAAATTCTAAATCTAAAACAGAAACTTGTGAATATTTCATATGTTTTATCATTAATCCTTTGAATATTTTACCATAAAGTCAGCTGAGCTGTGAGATAGATTTTTAAACCAAAAAAAAAGAAAAGGTGATTAAATATGTAGAGGCTTGAATATCAGATCTTTTACACCCCACAATTTGATGATTTTGTTTAAAACTTGTTTTGCTGAAATAGTATTGTTTGTTTTTCAGCTGCTTGTAAGATTAAAGTTGGTTTATTTTGCCCTTTTTGCTTCCATTAAAAGAACCCAGTGTTTGATAAAAGAATAAATCAGGAGTAAGCACCCCTTTTAAATAAATCTCTAAACATTATATATGTTTTTTCCCTGCAGAGGGAAGAGGCCTCTAGTATAACTTTGCTCCAGGCAACACCACAAAAATATCTTTGGTTATAACAAACAAGGTAAAATAAATCTATGAGATAATCGATGCATGTTTGACACAGAAACGAGAGAACAGTTGTAGTTTTTGACCACTAGATGGCGACATTGCACAGCATTCCTGCAGCGCATTAGTTTAACATCATTCAGTGTCAGCTATATAAATACGTTGGACACCACTTTTAAATAATTATCAATCCTAACAGTTTGGTTTATCCAAATGATTGTCTTCCTTAAATATCTGAATAAATGCTGGGGAACCCACCCCCCCTCTCCTCTTTAGTCTTTATATGAGCTGGAAACCGCATATATATCTATAGTAGCTACATTTCCTTCTTCACTTGCTTCTGCCTTTATATGAATCTTATACATTTCCATTCTTTCTGTATTGCTTTTTTCCTCTTTGTAACATCCCCCTTCATCCACGAAAAGGAATGAAAATACAAACTCTGGTTGACGAGGAGGTCAAGGCTGCACGTTTAACTTGAGATAAGAGCACAAACATGCATCAAATGAATGGCTGCAGACAGACGAGACTTAAAGACGGGCGAATGGGACAATGCAGCCATTTTTCCTCCTCTGTTCTCTGCAGCTATCAGCACCTACAGACCTCCTTTTCTCTCAGATATGGATTATAAGAGCTTCCATAAATACAAAAAAAAAGCCAACAAGCAGTTAATCAGAGTGACTTGGGCTCAGAGGAAGATGTCATCATCGTCCTCAAGGCCACGGTCACACTGCTCGAATGACGATCTTTCCCATGTTTTCCAAAAAACAAAAACCTCTCCTCTTCTGTTTGTCTTCCTTTCTACATCTAATGTTTCTCTTCTACTTCCTTTTAACAGCTCAGTCAACTTCCAGAAACTTTCGGTCACATCCCATGCGCTCCTTCCTTCGACCTTGCTGGGTCAAAGTTACGCGGTCATGTCTACTCTACCCACGTCAGCCTGTACAGTTCATGCTTCATCAAACTCCGCTGGTGGTGTTCAAATACAAACAAAAGTCTTTCTATCCCACCAGCTCTTTGTTATTCCACTCACTCTTGTCTTCACTCCGCAGAACAATATTTTTACAGACCACAGCCAAAACTAAGCTACTTCCTGGGCTCTCAAACGTATAAAACCTTTGATAATGTGTACGTACCCACAATGAAGTCATTTTCAGTCACTTTAAACCTGAAATTTGACTCTTTTGGTTTCTCTGTACCTTTGTCTGCAACTTTCAGTTTACCGACAGCTATAGAGCCTAAAATGTGCCACAATTAGCATGAGATTAAATTATACATTAAAACAAGTTCAGTGTAATAAGCATGTCTCTAAATTGTATATCTTATACTTATATATATACATAAAAAACAAACAAAAAAGCAAAGAATATTTTGAAAATGTTTGAGCAAATATTACCATATTATGCTTCCGACTTCTTCGTTCGATTCTGGATAGGAAAAAAATAATAATAATATGAATTTTTTTTAAATGTTGATTTAATTGCTATGTGATAAAAATATTAGTTTGTCAATGTCCAATACGCTGATGTGTCCGTTTATAAAGTTGAGGGAAAAAATTCTATAACAGGACCAAATTTTATGTTATTTTCAAAAGTGTGCAAATTTGAAAATGGGGTGAAAAAAAAGGAAAAAAAAGAAATATATTGCAAATTATTACCATCTAAAATACTGGCCTATGTAATTTGATCATGTTTTTTCTAGAAAAACACAAACTGAACCAAATATTGAAAAAAATAAAATAAAATCACTGTTTGCGTTCTGAGCAAAATCATTATTGTAAGAGCCTGACAATATGTAAAGATCTTTGTGGTTGAACAAAATAAATAATGCAAACGCTATTAAATTATTTTTGTTTTTGAAAAATTCATCGGTTTCTTCATGTCTCCACGTCTGATCTGGTTGGGATTTTCACTGCTTATTTTCTTTTTATAACCTATAAAATTAATGTAATTAAATTTGATTAAAATAAATCATACAATAAAAAAAAAGCTAATTTTGTTTGGCACACTTGGGACTCCATACATTCTTTAACCTACTGGTACTTTTCCCCCCTCATTTCAGAAATATTTCTCACCTGCATTAATGACAACTGTCATCATTCTCTCCCATTTCTCTAACACTATCATGTATATTATACATACATACATATACATTATAT
>JBBBVU010000025.1:5302180-5312861 GCA_037177055.1 Atherinosoma microstoma
TGACATGCCGTCTCAGACGGACTCAGGAGTCTTACCCTGCTCCTCCCGGTGGCAGCGTTTGTACAGGGCGTACTTGGCCGGGTTGTCCACCACCGTGTACTTGTGCAGGAGGGCGACGATCACCTGAGTGAACAAGAACAAAACAGTCTGTCAGTGATGAACGCAGCAACAGCCCCACCGTTACCCATTACCCATGTCCAGCTACAGTTAATAATCACTCCAGGATGCTGATACTTTTTCCATGTGTTATATTGTTATTAGTAACTAAATCCACTTTATTTACCAAATTTTTTCTTTTTTAAATTTTACATATGAGAAATTTGCCTGTTTTCATTTGTGTTTGTCTTCTTTTATAGTTTTAACTGAATTTTCCAGCCAAGTATTCCAGATTAATCATTATACAACATCACTGAAGATAAGAGGAATAAAAACACATTAAATCTAAAAGACCGACGCGGACATTTGAGCTTTAACAGTTAAATACTCTTCCCACTTTTCCCAAATTGTTCTGCATTTAATGTAAACTTTAAAGCAGGAATCTTAGTCTCCGGTCCTTGAGGGCTTCGGTCCTACAAGTTTTAGATGCTTCCCTGCTCCAACACACTTGATTCAAATGTAATAACTTGTTAAGCTCAAAATTAAATTCTACAAACTCAAAGCTCTGAAAACCAGACGGACGAGGCTCCACACAAACTCTAAAACTAAATCTTTTTGCATCTTTATTAAAAAAACAACAAAACAAAAGTGCATATTCTTGTCTAAGATTATTCATTTTTAGTATCTAACATAAATTAAATGGTGATGAAGATGGAAATAAATCTACTTGAATATTTTTCTCAGAGTCTGTTGAAACATCAGCCAACCCTGACTTCATCCAGTGTGTCATCAGATCCTAATTAAGTTTTTTAGTGCGTGCGTGTGTTCGTGTGTGTGCGTGTGTGTGTGTGTTGGCCACCTGTCTGACTGTGTTATTGGAGCTGATGTGGAGTGTTTTGGTGACTCCATGGGGCAGATAGAAGGCCTCCCCAATCACGGTTCCTCCTGTTCCTTGTTGACCGTGCACCGTCACCGGCCTCCTCAGATCCAACTGGACCTTGATGAAACCAGTGTACACCCCCGTAGCACCCTGAGGAGACACAATTACACCATCATGTCAAAACATCTGCTTGATAATAAGCAGCTGTTACCAGAAACAGACCAGTGGCTCTTTGATCATTTTAATTAACATTTAAAATATGTGAAAAAAATAGATCTTCTCTTCAGGTGTTTTTGTGGGTTCTGAAGAAACTTGATGTTTGTTAAACAGGAAGTAAACTCACATAGCTGACCAGCATCTTTCCAGATAAAATATCCCAGATTGTCCCACAGGAGAAAGAAAAGCTCTGTGTTTTACTCTAATGGATGTCATCCTCCTCCTCGTCTCCCCTCTCTTCCATCCTCTGTGATCCAGAAATCATCACATCCAAATATTTATAAAAGTACGTGTCAACTCCCAAAATGTATTTGGAAGAAAAGAGGGATGGAGGAGAGTGGAGGCTCGCTGGAGGAGCAAGAAGGAGTTATATTTTAAGATGTGGTATGTTTTCTTGCATTAAAGCAAATATTAAGTTGGTCACATACAGATTTAATTTCTTCAAGAGGAGAAATTGAGCATGTGTACTTTTGGAAATGGGATAGCTGGAAAGTTGCTTCCAATTAGAACAACAACACCAGGGCAGCCGATCCAGCCACCATCTGGCCACACACTCCAGCTTAGTCTGTTTCCTTAAAACCAGTCAGTGGAAATAAATGTGTCCAACTCTCTTTTCTTTTAGGCAACATTCAAAAAGATCGTCTCAAAGTTGCTTCGCTAGAACGCAAACACACTGCCTGCATGCAACCGTGTGCTCTGAGCCTAATCAGCAACGGGTCATAGATAAGTTGGGCCGTTTCTGGCCACCAGAGGAGCCACCGGTGCCCCCTTTTTGTTATAGAAATAGAATTTCCTTCAACATTACATCAAAGCAGATTTATTTCTTCTTATTTACTCTTCGCTGAGATTACATCACTATTTATTTAAAAAGAGGAAACACTTGCTAGTGAGTTGAAGGATCGTTAGCTTCCTGTAGATATTAAGTGAGTAAATATCTGTAAAACCAATGGAAAAATAGTGGTTGGCTATAATTATCTACGGTTTTACAAGACAAACTAAATAAAACTCACTGTTTGCAAACATACACACATTTTATAATTCCCTAACAGTGGAAGATGTGCAAATCAAAGGAGTTAAATTGGACCAATTTTCTGTGTAAGAAGTTCCTAATGACCTGCTTGTATCAGCAGAATGAGACTAAATTAAATAATCTGGTGCATCAGTGAAGAACTCTCTAGAGGCTGGGAAGTCTGTGCTTCATGTGAGACCAGTTCACCCAGCGAGTCCAGTGTGTCCTGCAGTACAGATGGCTGCAGAGAGAGGAAGGGCACCCTAATCTCATTACTCCATATGGGACCTTGAGGAGTGAGTGCGTGCAAGTTTGTGTGAAACAGGCAAAAGAAGAGCAACAATATCAGCAACAAAGACATCTGAGCCTTGACAGATGAAATGATAAAAAGACAAAAGAGACATAAAAAGGGAGACTAAATCAAACTGGTTGATCAACTAGGACGAGTGTAATATTCACATAGAGATTCTATCAGCTCTGATGTCTGCAAATGATTTGCTGATCAATATGAACTAGAATTGGGAGTTAATGAAGGACTATTTGTATTAAATAATCCAGTAATAATAATAATAATAATAACAACCACAGATTCTCAGCCAGGGTTATAATTATGGGCCAGCAAGTGAAAACCTTGAACTAGTCAAAATAATAACAGAACAAAACGAGACAAATCCTTTTTCATGTTGCAGTATAAAGTGGAATCATTTCTCTTTTCAATCACACTTCACCCCGAGTTACATCCAACAACTTCAAACAGCCCCAGTGCTGCCAAGGAAAACACAGTGGGGGAGAACAATAGCAGGAATAACATCACACAGCTCTGATGTTACTTCTCAGGAATGTAGAGAACAGGAGGGAGGCGGTGCTGATGGAGGAACATCAGTTACACACAGACAAAAATCTGGTGCTTTTATTGCACGAAACAGCAGAATTAATGTAAACTTGCAAGTTCTGGTGAAGATAGAAAAACCTAAAAGGGACTCACTGGCTCTTATTGTGTGTGCATGTGTGTGTGCGCTCCACTCACCAGCGTCATTTTGAGGTGGTCTTTGGTCAGCGAGTTGTACTGCTCGATCCTCAGCCTGATTTCCTTCTGGCTGAACTCTGTCCGCAACTCTCTCTCCTTCTCCACATCCTTCCACAGAGAGATGGAACAAAAGGAAACATGACATGATAAGACACGAGGTGGGCATGAAAAACCAAAACAAGACACACAATAGAAGCAGGATGACAAGGCATCCTGGCACATGAGAGGAAAATTAGTCCTCTGAATCTAAATCTAAGGTTTAATTTTGATGAAATTACAACAGGTTTCCAGGCTTTCTGGAAGTCTTTCAAAGTTTTTCTTGTTGTACCTGACTGTTTTCAGAGGAATGTCTTTTTTGTTTTGACCCATGTCTTTAAAGTACAGGTATCATTCCCAGCCTATCGTTTAAAGACATAGGACAGATATGTCTGTCACAAAGACCCATCATTTATTCCCATTTCTAGAAGCTGCATCAGTGACTAAAGGCTGAAACAGCTGTCTCCTTAAAATACTTGAGGAAACTGGACAAGTGTTGGA
Source organism: Atherinosoma microstoma (assembly GCA_037177055.1). Classification (NCBI taxonomy): domain Eukaryota; kingdom Metazoa; phylum Chordata; class Actinopteri; order Atheriniformes; family Atherinidae; genus Atherinosoma; species Atherinosoma microstoma. Next base: position 5,305,946 of record JBBBVU010000025.1, read on the forward strand.
GAAAAGTGTCAGGATTAGGAATCTACAAAAGTATCTACAACTGAAGAAATCATATGAAAGTTTGTCTAAAAGGGTTCAGACTGTATTGAAGAATAAAATCTCCTCGTAACAGATATTGCCTTCCAAGCTGATTGGACTATTTTTACCTAATATTCTGTATTCTCATTTATGTCTGAGCCTATTTCCTGTTTTACCAGAAATCTATAAAGAACTATTTACTCAAATTTCCTTTGTTGTCATGTTTTGTACTTCTGGGCCGATGTAACATCAGTAATATGCTCAACATTTTGAATAGCTTTAGCCTGCATGAAAAGTGTAAGAAAAAAATATTTTTGATCACGTTCAGAAGCTTTAACAGTACAGTTTCATTTGTTTAAGAAGAAACAAGTAACTTTATTTAGACGTTGACATGTTCTGGTCAAATTACTATGGCAATGCGCTACAACAGCTCCCTTTTAAACCATGACTTCACAGCTCAGTTCACAGCAGCTTGATATCAAGAGATATCTGCACCCAAATCTGAAAAAAATAAATATTTTTTAAAAATTGGATAATTAATAAGTTCAATTTAATTGATTTCTTAAAATGTGTTTCCTTTAATTAAAACAAAACATGTTGCTGATGGCAAAACGTTTGGTCCAATTTGTATTTTACACCGTCCATCACTTTATAATTAATCAGAGATTTGTTACTAAACGTCTGTTTGTATTTTCATTTTTCCTAATTAAATCATTTTAGTCTTAAATCAAATATGGTCAGTGTGGTTCTGCAAGAGCTTCTTTTCAAATGCTATAAAAATGATACGATGTGGGTTTTCAGTGCAATATTTTATATATTTATATGGTTTTTGTGGACTTTATGGTTTTTATTTTATGGTTACTTTTAAGTCCTATTTATTTATTTTTTACATCAAGCTGTTTTTAACTCAGCTTAACCTGCTTTAACTGCCACATATTCTGGTTGCTGAGGATGTTTCTATGTTGTCTTTCTGTTCAGATCTCTGATTCGCTGCAATGTGATGTAGTTTTACACCGTGTGTCTGGAGTTGTGTCTGAATGACGATAAAAAGAATCACGATATTGACCTTTGGGTTGTTTTTGCTTCATAGTCTGAATTTCCTTTCATTTGCAACAATTTTATATTTTCCTGATGGTATAAAAAGATATTAAAAGGGAGGGAGTTAGGAGATTTTTGCAACTTTTATAAAAGAGTGCATTCAAAAGACATAAAAGAGAGCAGAGTATCTCCATGAATGATATCACCCTCAGACAAAAACGTGTGAAGAGGCCTCGCTGCTGGAGGGCCAGCACATGACAAAAATACCATCTGAATCGGCCTCAGTCCCATGGTAAGAGACTGACTACTAATCTAATTTTAGACAACAAGGTCCTGCACAAAAACGCTCCAACACCTCGAGAATCACAATCAAAACAATTAATCAAGACAAAAAAAAACTCTTCAGTTTGACCACGTGGACTTAGAGAGAAGCCATAACTGTTTTTATTGCTTGTGGACTTTGTGGTATAATGTGTGTTAAGTAAGCCAGACAAAAGTATTTGATACAAACAAGGACGAACGAGAGCCAGAGTCAGCAGTCGACTGCGGTCGGGCATAAATAACCGAGGAGGGTGGAGTTGACCAGAGAGGGCAAAAGGGTCAAAACTGAGGTCGGCTGGTAGGAAAAGCTCTTGAAAAAGATGATAGACACACACACGTGTGCAGGACAGGGACCAACATCTGCATGTGGGCTTCAAAAGACACGATCCCTGAAAACTAGACTCATGTGCTCGCTGCATGTGAACTGATGACACGTCAGAACCCTCCGGAAAAATGAATTATAGCTTCACAAGAGCGCCGTCTATGACTGAAAATGCACAAAACTATAATTCAGGTCACATGAGGCAGCCGAGGGGTTACATAATCAGTTGTAAAAGTGCAGTCCCCTGACCTCAAAGCCTGTTAAAATGTTTTTTATAAAACACAGTTTTATCACCGCTGCAGAATCACATGCACCGAAGAAATGACTCGCATTCTTACAACAGCTCTGCCAGTTCAACTCCAACAATTCATCCTTTATGCTTACAATTATGACATAAAACAAAACAAACGGCTACATTTTTAGAGCAAAGAAATACTTCAGATATATCTATTTATATACATATATATCTGGTAGAGATGCACAATTAAACATTGGATATCGGCCATTCCACCAATATAATTAAAATAAACTAACACTCCTTTTATTCTGTAATTCAGATGTGCACAGCTGAATATTTCTCCAATTGTTATCAAACTAATAAGGACACCATCACCACTCTCTCAACTATCGGTTGAAAACTAAGACAATTCAAAAATCAATCACAAAACAAGTCAATATCTTTGTGCTGTTTGATTTTTATCAACAATATTCCTGAGATCGATCGTTGTAAAACACTTTTCTTGTTTCGAAACTAAAAAGTTTTCTATTCAGATTTTTCCTTTACTTTGCAGACTACTGCAGGTTTGGCTGCTGCTGGTTTTTTTCCACCACTTCAAGGTTTTTAAGTATCAAAATGAGTTTCCAGGTGTTTAAAACACAATGTGAAAAGTCCACCATCTCCAGTGTGTGAATCCCAGAGCAAACTCTTTAGACTCCCCCTGTGTATTCTGTGCTTACATGGGCATAGTGCAGCTCTCTACTGCATCTATTAAAAACCCCACACACAGTGTAGAATCCAGGGAGGCTTCGAAGGCACATACACCCTTATATGGAAAACACACAATTGCTGAAGGAAGAAACAAGGTGCCAATACGGCAAGTGCGAGCACTACAGAAACAAGAACATGTACAAAGTGCAGATCTGAGAGGTTTTAACAGTGTAGCGGGTCCATTGAGAGGTTTGCAGCAGAGAAAGACCAGTAATACCAGTCTGGGAGTCAGACCCAGTGAGTGACGTGTACTACTCCAGCTTTAATGTCTTGTTTGGTTTTGACAAACAATTAAATGATCAATCAATGAAATAATAGATGAACTGAATACATTTAACTACATTATGCACCTTTGAGGATACTATAAATATACAAATGTCTTCATTAATCACATATGGAAAGTATACAAAGACCATAAACATATAAATATTAACTAGAGGTGTTTAATAGTCGAAATGTTAACTTCAGAAACTGATCTGCGACAACAGGTCAAAAACTGCAGCATGTGATGCTTTCAGGGTGAAAACAAAAAGATTAGTTTTGTGCAGAAAGGTCACGGTGAGCGTTTCAGTTTATATGGGAATCGAGGCAGAATTGACCAAATGTCTACAGAAGTTTCATTTTATAAAAGGTCACTTCACTGGGCAACATGTTAATCTGCAAACAGCACTTTGGCTGCTACTAACACCATAAGTCAGGAGGACCGGTGGACCCTGAGACGAAGGCTGAAACAGTTACTCAGGCAACTGGAAAAACAACAAAAAATTATTTGTTTCAACCCTAATATATTTTTCTCTGTGGTTACTTTGTTTCATACAAACAGTACTTTCATGCAATATGCTGCACTATGTTTGCAGCAGCTTCATTTGATGGAAACTGGAGTCGACGACTAAATTGAAAAAAAAAAGACACATATTGTCTCAAGTTTGGTGACTTTACAAAGAAAAGCAAAGTAAAAATGCTGTTTCTTGTTTCCACTGTAAAACTGTGTTATCTTACCACAGTAGCCCAAAGCCAATGCTACGGCATCTCATGCACATCCACTCCTCAAAGCAGAACAAACACAAGGTTCACGTCTAATCGTAGCATCTTAATGTAAATCGGTTGTTGTGATCGACACTGATCAAAAACATATTAGCTAAAGTTGGGCTATATAGAAACTTTCTATTTCCGTCCCATCTTTTTTCCCCCCCTAAAAGAAGGAACTTGTGTTTATTCTGTTGGACTAGTAGTCCCCAAATTTCTGATGAAATACCACCAAAACTGGCCCACTAGTGCAACTACTTCCTCCCAATTTCACTTATTAAATTTGTTGGATCACTTTAAAAGACTGTCGTATTTCTCTTTTGAAAAGTTATTATTGCTATTTAATAAGGCAAAAGTATTTCTTATCTAATCACCAGACAACAAATTAATATTAAGACTCTTATTAAGCTTTTCAGACACAGATTTTAGTTTACAACTTGTTTAGCTGGCAAATCCCACAGGTTTTATTTCTATTCCAACATACTGATAAATCAGAGCCTTGTCACTTAATTAAAAAAATAAATAGTAAAATATTGGCTCAACTAACAGCTAAAACACCTGACCCAGAATATTCAGCTTTATCCTCTCATACTGCAAAACAACAAAAAGCAGGAATTTTTAAAGCTTCAAACCTGAAAGTTAAGACAAACTGATGATTATCCGACTGTATTAGTGACTTCATTTGTTTTCTGCCCACTCATTAATTAACTTGTGCAATGGTTTTTCCAGCCTGTTGTCACTTCTTGACAGGTTGCTGATGGTGACCGGTCAGCCTTCCAGACAGACACTGACTCACCGGGATTAAAGGAGGATGAACACAAGGATATTCGCCCCGGACAGATCCAATCAGTCCCAAGCACACCCTTCAGAAATAATTCTCAAGTTTACAGATTCCTGGATTTATTTCTAAATATTTCTGTTAAACTGTGTTGTGACGTTGACTTCGACCAGAGGGCTTTTTTTTTTTTTTTTTCCACGATTAATCTTGGATTTTAAGCAGCTGCCAGGTCGAACGAGTCAAAGCTTATCGCCAGGAAGCGACAGGTAAAGCAGATTATCCGACATCTCACCGTCGACATGCAGGGGGAAAGAATTCTTCTACTTGTGCTTTTGCATAATTATTTATGTCCGCAGCTATAAACCACGATGTAGACGAGGTATACAAATCAAGACTCTTTATATAGTCTGTGAGCAGCGTAGCATCCAGCACAGAGGGGTTAAAGGGAACTGGGAGGGTGAGAGCAACCAAATCCAAACAAACAGGAGAAGCAGAGCACAGAGGAGCTACAACACAATGAGGTCATGGTGCTATTTAAGAGCACAGCCAATCCTCCAACTGAGGCTGGAGGATCAAAACTGGACAGGCAGAAAAACCAATATGATAGTTTGGTTTTAATAATTTTCTCCTGAGCTTTATAATATTCAGGTAGAAATACTAACTTTTCAACGTGACTGCACCTTCATGTCCGTATCTGATCGAATACCTTCAGCTGACAAACACTGACGTATCCTTTGATGTCAGAAATGCTGCTATGCAACATGCATCATTAAGCCTGTACGTTGGAAAATGATTAATGACAGGCCTGAAACCATTTCCTCCACATGTTCCTCACCCACAGAGAACAAGCAGGTCGGGAGCTGCAGGTTAGATGAATCAGGATGTTATGAGTAGAGATTAAAATATGTCTAATAAAGATGTTGAGATGGAGATTTCTAAAGTAGGCCCGTCTAACAAAAGGAGGAAATCCTGACTGAAGCTAAACCAATCACGTCTAATAATACTGAAAAGACTATGCATGATGCTTTCAAAGCCACAGAAATCACCCACTCTCATGTCGTCTTGGGAATGAAGAGCTGCAGATTGTGAATGACTACAAAATATCCAGGAGTTATTTTAGAGTCAATATTATCTTTCAATTAACAATTACATATATTAGAAATATGTTAAAAATATTAGAACATCCTTGACCGAAGGTGCATCCATTATTTACTTGCAAACAATGATATTTTCACACAGATTTCTATATAAAGAGCCGTTTTTGTTTTGTTTTTTTATATGTGCAACAATATCAAAACCTCTGAACAAAAAACTTTAACAACTCTAGAAAACAACCTTCGATCTCCTCATCATTGTGGTATACTGTCAAAGAGAAACCGAAAACCTTTAAGGTCCAATCAGGTGTAATCTGTAACTGTATGAGTAATGCAATATAATCTCCACTTTATCAGGTTGATTATTAGTTTTATTGACTGGTTTCATGGACTTTATGATTGGGAATGTGCAATAAAAGGGCTTCATGTCTCAAGGGATCTAATTTACATTATGTCATTTTATGCATTTATGTTGCGCTTTTTTAAGATTGTTGTAAATAACATGAACCTTTTGAAGGACAAGACATGCAAATTAGCAATATGTTAACTCTGCACATTTACTTCTTTAGTTTATGTTACTATGCAATAATTCCCTTCTTAAATAAACAAATCCAATCCACCTAATAATTAACCACCAAAACGAAGTGAACATCCGAGGGTGTCCTGACATGACTGCTACCAGGATATTTGAAAAAGATCCTTTAAGCCCAGTGGGTTGTGTGGGGGAGTCTTAGCGGACTGGGCTCGCTTCCCACGGATGCCATCAGATGGGTATCTGTGGAGATGGGAAGCCACCTGCTATTCTGATGGGGAGGGGCTGCTACTGCAGGGGTGTGGTGTTGCCATGTGGATTATGACTAGTGGTGTTGGCAAGTAACATCCATGTGAATCCCAGGAGTGAATGGGGGTTTAGTTAAACCAAAGGGGTAAAATAACAGAAGCGATGTGGATGAATCAAAATATAATCTTTAAAAACAAACTATAAAACCACTGGAATAAAAATGCTGTACATGATGATGCAGGAGCATGTTATCATCTAATATTTGCAGACACCAACACGGGACAAACTGTACTTTCAGAGTTGAGGTTAGTTGATAAGGATGAAAAACAAAAGGGGGCTTATATATATCATCATGTTATGACAGCAGCTGCATCTCTCTTATTGCCTCATTTAAAACTGTCAGTATTTATCTCCATGTGAGATTTAAAGAGCAATCAAACGTCCTCACGCTTTACTTGTTGAAGAAAGGCCAAGAAAAGCAGAAGTCTGCTCTGACACCGGTTACCAGGCAACAACGGAAAAAGCAGAAGAGAAAGGAGCAGAAAAAAAA
>JBBBVU010000025.1:5336662-5359460 GCA_037177055.1 Atherinosoma microstoma
AATGTGAGGGGAACGTGGTTCAATAATGAGAGCATTAAGAAACTATGGTAAGGGGGGTGAGCTGAGTGTGTGTGTGTGTGCGTGTGCGTGTGGACGCTCTTCTTTCAGTGTTGCAGGTGTCAAATATACAACCTGAGTAATCAAGTTGCCTTTGGGACTCATTACGCACAATGTGCACGATGTCTTTGGAGAGTCTAACTTGAGCAGGTGGTTGCAGGATGTGTTTGGAATTAGATGCTTAGAGTCATTATTTAGAGTGTGTCCCTGCATCCTGTGTTTTACACCAGGAGAGCCACTATTTCATCCTGACAGACAAAACACCAAGTGTCTCACGATCAAAGAGCGGAGGAATGCTATGTGAGGATCGAGTGCAGGTTGGGTGTATCAGATAATCACTGACAGGCAGTGAGAGCAGGCATGAAGGCTTAAACTCAAACACTGCAGCCGTGTCGGTTACACTGGGGCTGTGGGAGCAAAGGGACACGGCTACTGATGATTTATGTGGGAGAGACTGGGAGGGTTCACGGAGGAAAGCATGCTGGACGTTAGCCTTTTAGTTTTAAGGTCAGACAAGGTTCAAACTTAGGGGTAGGGGGGGGGAAATCAATTCACGTGAGTAACGCGATTTTTTGTTTTACAATTTTTAAATTGATTTTTTTTCTCCAAATTTAAATGCTTCAATCTCAGCTGGTTCAAATCTATCGCTGCTCAAAAAAATCTTAAAAACTGACACACATGTTTTGGGGGGGGAATCTGGCTCCTGATATCATCTGTAGACATCTTCGTCATTAAACATTTTCACATGGTCTGGTGTTAAAAAATATATACAATACAACAATACAAGCACTCCTTATATTTCCCAGTTTACTTATAATACCAATTTAAGCCAAACACGACCATGTTCTCACGTGAATGTGTTTGCCGTGTTCGTAGTCATCAGTTCAGCAACCTGCTCTAAACGTCACTCATCCAAATTCCTGAGGATACAGCGTTGGGATCTCTCTCTCTCTCTCTCTCAGGATTAATAAGGTAGACTTTTGTGTATCTATCTAAATGTACATGGACTCCCATAAGAATGAATGCACCTCTGATCGATTATGATGCACATGAACGTGCATCTATATGGTAACAGGCACCATGCTGGGAAGAAACGCTCAGACACAAAATAAGGCTTATTAAGTTGTGTGTTTCACGCTGCTAACAGTACAATTTGATTGGCTTTGTCTTCCTCGGTGCCTTGGTAACAGGAATCCTGTGGTGTGAACAGATCAAATTACAGCAGTACTCAAATGATCCCAGTGGTCTGGTTTGAATAATAAGATGGTTTCAACCACAGATATGATTGTGCAGCTTCCAGGTATCTTAACCTCATTTAGGAAACCTAAAAACATAGCCACATGGTGTATGTCTATTAGCTCTGTAGATCTAACACTGATCTGTTGTGACTATTTCTTACTATTAAGTTACTGAGGCCCAAATATTTCCAGTCTTGTTCATAAGTTTCTTTGTGTACTAATACAAACTAGTACACTTTGGGGTATTTGTTTGCAGCTGTTGTGACATTTTGTGTTAACATATAGATGACTGTGTTTATTCTAATGTGCTTTCTTTAGTTGCACTGTGTTGATCTCAATCAGCCACCGTATTAAACAGAGAAACTATAAAATCCAGCTTTGTACTGTATGTATGTACATAATAGCAGCCCTGTGGGGGACATTTCAAGCAAAAATGAGTTTAAAAAGGGACATATTTTGGGGGAAAAAAACATATTTTTACTGATATGAAGTGACAACAGATTCAAAACCTCCAATGTAACAAAACCCTGCCAGATATTTTGAGGTTGCCTACGTCTCTGAGGTTACAGAGAGCCAACAGCACCCATCGCTGCATCAGAGGATATTAGAGCTCAATGAATAGACATCTTAGAGTTTTTTATAGGCAGTGATCCAGTAGCTGCTTGCAAAAACCCTTTTAGTGAGTGCCAACCATTTTTCATCTGTTTTACAAAGCTGGGTCAGTTCAGTGCACGACTCGTGATGAAAACAAGCCTAAACGCGACTAGGAACATCTTTTTAAGGCTGAGCTGCAGATACTTAGGAAATAATTAAGACTTTTATGCTGATTGAGAATATAGCTTCCATAATTCTGCCATCCTGGACACTTTGCAGGGTCTGAGCAGTTTTCACCTGCCTTAAAAAACACAATAGCTACGGCTCACTCCACCCCTTTTAAAGTTAACCATGTTTTTGTGAGTCATTGCTTTCAACTTGCAAAACAGCCCACTAAGCCTGGCTGAGAGCTGTGACATTATTAGAAGTATTTTCATACTGAAGGCTGATGCATGAGCGTTCGGGTCATTCGGAGGAAATGGTGCTTTCAGTAAGAATAATATTTTCTGCTGGACACAGAATAAAAAATCTAACAGGATAAGGAAAAGCAGCTGGCCTGAACTCACAGTGGAAAGGAGCTGCAGCAGCACAATAACAGAATTGTGCAAGACCCGGAGTCACCAGTCAAACATACTCCGAGTTTGATTCAATTGAAGCTGATTTATTGGTGTAATAAGCTTTTTTTTTTGCCCTGCCAATACAATCTTGTGGCATCTGTACTCGTACAGACTTCAGCTGAACTCAGTTTGAAACAAGAAAAACGTTTTTTTTTTTATAAAAAGGTGCAGATTTGTTCGGTTTTGCTCACCTAAGATTATATATTTTGTTAAATATAATTGGTTTTGCTTTAATCTGAGGCCTGTCAGCATGCACTCAGTCAGCAGATATCCACTTATTTAATTTAGCTGACTGAGTCGCTGCAGCCTGGATGAATCCTGAATGTGGGTCATTTACAGTCAACTCATCCCGTTTGGTCGGTATCTTGGGTTGAGATCGTCCACCGAGATAGCAACAGGATCCAAGATAAACACAAACAAACAGAGGCTGTGCAACATGAAATGAACTCGCCAGCACAGACAGAGGAGCCTGCTGCAGTCCCACCCTGATACAAATCTTTGTTTTGCTTTGAACCTCCCATTAACGGAGCAGAAAAATGACCTCTTGATGCACTTTCCCGTCTTCTGCACACGTTCACAAGATTCAAATGGGTTAGATTTCAAGATTATTTTTTTAGAAGTGTGGCTACAGATCTGCAGACTGGTCTTCAGGCTGTTATCATATGTCTGCATATACAGTAAATCTTAAAACACTTCCTATGTAAAGTCCTTGATTCCCACAGAGCAGGCATGTTCAACCACTTATCAGGAGCGATTTTTATTTATTTATTTATTTTTATTTTTATGAACTTTTTAAAACATTTAAAAATCAAGCATTAAAAAAGTCAATTGAAATAGAAAAATAAAATAAAAAACTTTGCCTAATATACATACGCAGACAATTTATTAGCTACCTTCCTACTGGGTTGACTCAGTTCTTGGTGGCATGGATTCAACAAGGTGTTGGAAACATTCCTCAGAGATTGACACTTATAGCATCACATAGTTGCTGCACATCCACAATGAGATCAACTACCAGTACAGTGAACTAATGGTCATCATACTCAGGAAGGCAGTGGTGTTTAAACCATGGCACGTTACACCACCCGTTGCCTGAACTGTTGATGAAAGGCAGGATGGATCCAAGACCTCCGACATCAACAAGACATTTTGGTCCAGAAAACATCTGCTCACTGGATATTTTCTTTAACTGGACCACTCTCTGCCACGTGATTGGATGATTAGCCATTTGTATTAAGGAGCAACTGAACAGATAACCCAAATAAAATGGCCGATGAGTGCATTTTATATTTCTGGGCTGCAAAAGGAGATATAGAGTGACGTAAACATGCACCGTGCATGTATTGTATCCATTTGTAAAGGTTATTTCCTACTTTGTATGTAAAAGCATTTAAACTCGGTGCCTTTGTGTACATTTTAAGTTAGCTGCACAGTTGGTCACGTCAGGACTCGTTGGCAATCAAATATGAGGAAAACGAGTGGAACCCGTCTGTTGTTGAGTCTCTAAGCTTTAGACTGGTGTACTCTTTCTGCAACGAGCAGCTGATGATGGGGGAGCTTTGTCTGTCAGACCAGCATCGGACTGAGGACTTAATCCTGCACAATCCACAAAGATCACAGTTAAACACTGTTATAATCATCCCTCTGTTACTCTCCACATGCTGTTTATGATGCTGTCTGCCTGCTTGTATTTCCACAGAATCGAATCTGGATAAAATTATGAAAATATTTTGCCAGTTTGCCACATCAATTTTTATTGTTTCTTTTTCCTTACATCATTTGGTTTTAATTTAATTATTGTCTTGAGAAGACAATGCGTCCTTAAAATGTATTATTTTACCATATAAAAACTTAAATGTACCAACAAAAATAGCTGGACTGCTAATCAATACAATATATATGGTACTGACCTGTCTTTATATTTTTATATCTCATATCTCTACCAGTTTAATCGCTGTGGTGATGTCTTGAAGTCTGAGAATCATTAACTTATTCATACAACTATAGGTTGTTAACCTCAGGGGCCTGAACAACGTTATTGGGCCTTCAGCGGAGCCTGCAGAGATCCGGTTAGAGAATGTTTACCTAAACAGACACATGAAAACTTAGTGACTGGGTAAAAGGGTTCAATGAGCTCATGCTTCCACAGACAGATAGGTTGAGATTAATGGCCTCTTAAAACAAAAAAATCATCTTTAAACAGCCATAAAAACGCCCTGTTGTGGTTAAAGATGGCAGCATAATCCCCCTTGAACTGTTCAAAACGGCTAAATATGAGTTTATGTCTTCAAACATCCCGGATCAGTCCAACCCTCCCCCCCTAATGACAGAGCATTCGTGGTTTCTGTGGAAATCTTAATGTTTCATTGATTTACAAAAATGTCATTTTGTGGGTTTAACAAATGTTCTTCTGTGTAACACATGTTTTAAGGTATCACAACTTTGGTTCATATGCCAAAATGAAATCACATATTCAAGAAGAGACATTCTGATTTAACTACCTTTTTCATCTGTACATCTGTCTGCTATGTAAACATCGTTTATCTCAACAAGTTGGGCTTTTTTCTCAGCTTTTCCTCCATGTCCTCCTCTGTGTTTGGCAGGTAAGCCTTCGCTGTTTGTCTTTTCCTCAACACAATAGGCGACTGATTAGAGCACTGGAGGAAAGGGAAGATGAGGAGAGATAAACGAAGAGGAAGAGCTGCACGATAAGCAGATGGTGATGATGTTTGTTTACAAGAACGACTGTATGAATCCAGATGTTTGATAGTAACAGGGCAGGATAATGTGGTTGAGTCTAATCTTAAGGGTTTATTGTTGGAGTTTTGTTCCTTTCACAAAGTCGTCTAACCTTTCCAGCAAGTTATTCATTTAAATGACTTACTTATTGACAAGTAGATATAGAAAATGAATAGAATAGAAAGCTTTTATTGTCATAGCACAAGTACAAACATGCTGTACGCACAACGAAACTGCAGAAACTACAACAAGGTGCTGGTCCCTAATATAGGAAAATGATATAAATTAAAAAGAAAAGACTAAAATAAGATAAAAGAACCCACAGCATAAACATGGAAGATCACAGTCTAGTTAAGAAGGAAGGAAAAACTAGTATTTGTGGCAAAATGAGTTGAAATAGTTTTTTTTTTTCCTAAATCGGAGTTTTGCCTTAAAGTTAAGTAAAAAAAAAACTACAAATCAAAGACAAAGCTGAGCCTTTATGCAACATTATCTGAGCAGTATTTGTATCTAGAAAGGTAGCTTAGCATAAAAGCTAAAACAAGGGTGAAAGGCTAACAATGCAAAGCAGTTAGCGTGTTAGAGCGTTTATTCACTTTTAATATTGAAACTAAAGATGCTCATTGCTGGATATTGTTACTTTTAGCTGGCTAATCACCCAGTATCCTGTGCTTATGCTAAGCTAAGCTTACTGCCCAGCTTCATATTCAGTTACTCCCAACACCACATGTATTAAATAAATGGTAAATGGGCCCTGATAGGCACATTGGGAGGCAAGGTAGGGTTCAGTGTCTTGCCCAAGGACACTTCAGCATGTAGTCAGGGGAATTGACCTCCTGTTTAGTAGACAACTGCTCCATCCACCTGAGCTACAGCCGCCCATTCAAATAAGATTGAGTGAATAACATTAAACAGAACATCGTGTATACTTTTAGAAACACAACGGTAAAACAACACTGTAACAATAAACAAGGGAGCGTGTGTTGTGTTGGTTGTGTTATAATGTTGTGTAGCGGTGAACCGTGTAGAATAACAACGTTTTTTTTTAACTCCAAGTGATTTAATGGTTGAGTTTATGGGTTTTAGCTTCAGGGAGAGTGTGCGTTTTTGCTGAATTTCCACATTTTGGTACCACAATGATGACTTGGTTTGTTCATTTTCTTATTCACTAACATACAACTGAGAAGTAGCTGCTTATTTATACCCAGAGACACACAAACAAATGTAAGCACACACACCGGTTACATAAGAGGAGAATTATTTGGTGTGAAAAATAATTTCTCTGCCTTTTAAAAGGCAAATTTCTTTTTAAATCTCTCCTCAGTTTGGAAGAACTAATAAAACAATCAATTCCAGTTTCTATGAATCCTAAAGATTTGTTGAGCTTTTCGTAACACTTGGGAAAACATAACAGACATAATGTAAGGAAAACGTAATTGTTCTATCTAACAATATCAGCTTCTAAAAGAAATGACCTCCACTTTACTAAACCTGAGCTACAATGATGCATCTGGCTTTTTAAATCCAGATCTTTTAATGCATCTGCAGGCCTTCGATTAGACCTTTTGGGACCTGATTTAAGTGAAAGTGAAGGGAACCTCAAACCCATAGAATTGGACATTTTGACTATGATTTGCAATAGGACTCTCACTGTCCAATCACAAGGACAGAATCACAAAGTGGGAACAAAACATTTACTTTTTTTTTCATTATACATTTTTTACTTGTTTAAAATCATTTAAATTAAGCTCAAAATCTCACGGAGCCTAATGAGACATCATACAGAAGCTTTCTCAGTAGTTTGTTTTCATTCATTGTGAATTTCAGCGAATCCAGTCCGACATAAAGTTAGAATAAAACTACTAGTTCACATGAGTCTTCCGGAGTTCATGCAAACATCATGTCAAGGCTAAAATGACATGACAGAATTGATCTATGAATACAAATAGTTAAAAACTAAAACACAAAGTCCAAGGTGAAACCATAAAGTGATTACAGATAACAGTTGTAGTGCATGTCAAAGGTCAAAGTGACAGAGAAAAGAAAAGTAATATCATGAACGATAAGAAAAGTGTGAGAAAATGAATAAACATTTTCTTTTTCAAAATGTTTTTCTTACTTGTTTTGGCCAGTGTGTTTGTGGGTGTTTGGTTCAAGCCTACAGCTGTTAATGAGTAACTATAAAACCTAAAGGGAAAACACATTAACTTTCCTTTTTGTGCCATTTTAAAGTAACTTTTCCAACTATTGTATTCTCTCTTTTACTCAATGTGCCCCGTAAAGCCTTCCATGGTTCTATTTGCACATTACAATCCATGCCAAGATCTCTATTAAAAACTACCCTAACTTAACTTTAATTAGATCTAAAAACACAGACGTAAAAGAAGAGCAAGTTTCAGGAAGCTCCTTCCTCACCAATTTTCCATCAATATTCTAAATATCCTTGTGTTCTTTTGGATTAAACTGGTAAGCAAACATAAAAAAGATCCCTTGTGTGTCTGCACAACATCCCCTTGAAACGTCCAAACATTGGTTTGGCTTTACTTTGTATTTGGTAAGTTCTAAACCATCATTACCAAGAGTGGTTTTATTCATGTAAACACAAGCAACAACCATAATCTATTTGTTTTGGTGTTAGCTATATCTTATGGCAGGTACTGTTAACCTCCCTTTATAAATCCTGCATTTATACATTTCAAAAACATTACAATGCTCAGGTAGGTAGCTGACTCTTATTTTTCTCTTAAATATGCACATTTATCTTGTAATTGTCTGCCAAAATTACATAAAATAACTTAACAAAAAAGTTATAACATGTTAAAAAATAATGGTGCAATGGTCTTTGCAATACTAATGAAAAATATACTTTTTTTTTTCTTTTAACGATTAGATATATGAAATAATGTCTATTTGTTTCCAAACGCTAAATAATAACAGTTCAATTACGCAATTTATTAACTAGCCAATTAACTTTTATAAACTTATAGTTCTTACAGCTTCTTAACTCATCAAAATAAAACAGTTTAAGTTGGAAAATCCACAAGTCGGATGAACTGCTTTCTCAAAACAAAGCCAGATTTATTCAAAATATCTTAGATTGGAGCTTTGATTTGGGGGAGTAAATGCATGTCAGACTTTGTAATGAAAAGTAATGTTTAATTACACACATGTCAGACATTAAGGCATATAACATAATGTTATGTTACAGTACCACTTTCAAGGGCGGAGCCAAAGGCCTAAAATCAGACTGCGCCCCCCCCCCCCAGGTGACACCTCAAGACACCTCTGTGTAATTAAACAAGAATCCAATCACTTTCTAGACACGCCCCTGGTTGGCTAGTCTGTGCCGACTGATTCCTCATCGCCAGATTCCCCCCCCCCCCCACATGACGTAAACGCAGCATTGTAGGCCATGGAGTTGGGCGAGGTCTCACAAGCAGTCCCTGCTTTGCTTGAAGGGGGTTAATGTACACATTTTAAATCACACCCCCGTGATTAGATTTTTTATAAAAGTAAAAAAAAGAAACTGAGTAGAAGATGAAAACTGTCTTTACAGTAAGCCTAACTCCTGTTTTCTGTTTTTTACCCCCTGAAACCAACAATGTCTGTAATGATTCCCAGACTCAGATAGATTATTACCCGTTTGGACCCAGTGGTGTTAACGAGCCGCCATTACAGTCAAAGAGAAAACACATGAACATTCCTCTCTGTCCTGACTCCCTGGCTTCTCATCCCTCTCTGCTGTATTTGCTTCCTCTCCTGCGCCTGTGTTTGCTTTTCCCAGCAGACAGGAAGTGGACCTTATTCTCTCTCTTCTCCTTGTCAGTCATTTACAGCCTCTCCTTCCAGTGAAACCAATGACATTGAAGAAGACTGTAACAGCCTGTACAGACACAGTTACATAAACAACATGTCCATTTACTAAAAGGGAAAAAGAAATAAATTGCTTGGTGGGAATTGATCATTTCTTTGTCTTGTGTTTTTATTCTATTCTAGGTGCGATGATCTATGTCACTGTAACATTTCTACAAGGAAAAGTAAGCTTTTTCACAATAAAGTGCTTAAATTTAAATATTCTAAGGAGGAATTACCTTTTGGTTGAGCTGACCCCAGCTTATGACTTCATCATTTTAAAAGAAACAAGCCAAAATGGTTTAAAACTTTTTAAAATCTTCTGAAATATATGATACTGTGCAGTTTTATTTTGCTTTGTGATACTTCACAAGACATAAAACAGATTCAGTTTGGAAATTGGCACAAAATCCTTCTTTTTTTTTGTACTTTTGGGTTGTTCTCATGTCCAGTTTTTATGTGCTGCACATTCAAAGCAGCTGATTGAATTGAATGTTGATTATGTTAGTCCGAAGTTTAATAATAGTCCGAGGTTTGTCTCTAACAAGGTTTGATAACCCAGAGTGACGTCAAGCTTAAAATGTTATTTCTTCCGACTGTGCTGTGTGTTCTGTGTGCAGTTGTAGCTTTATTTAGCCTCTGATTGTTTCATTACATGCAATTTTTAGCCCCGGTAATACAGAGACTTACAGTTTACATGAGTTTTAAAGGTCGTACTTGTATAAAAAGGGCAGTAAAAAGTCAGTGGAGACCACGCTGTGTTCTTAGAATAAATCCAGCCACGCTGACAGCACAGGACAGGACTTCCCTGCACTAGTATTACACTCTGACAGACTAAATGCCTCCGTGAGCTGGCTGACGGCCCTCTGAGATCACTGTAACTTACACAGGTGTGTGTATACGTGCGTGGGCAGATTGCCTGGTGTTGACAGGCGACCGTGTACCAGTGAGCGTGCTGCTTATTTTAAACAATACATGCACAGAATTCCTCTAATAAGTTCTACATACACTACCGGTCAAAGGTTTTACTCGAGTCCAAGCAGTTCAAAGTCTCAGTGAACTCGGAAATAAGAGCATAAAATAAATTAAGTTAAAGAAATCATGAATTCCATTAAAAAGTCAAAATGTTTTCCTAAATTTTTCTCATCAAAGTATTTGGAAATATATATTATTTTTCAGTTTTGGGGAAACTTACCCAGTTATCACTTCGTTTTACCATTTCAAGACTTGATCTGTGTTCTATAACATTTTACCGGAGGTGTATGTCCAGCTTACAGCTACAGATCCGACCTGATGTTAAGGGCACATTCACACTGGCACTGGTCCGCTTCCACGGCTGGTCCAGTCCGTTTGGAGTAGTGTGAACGTGCATTCGGACTCATTCGGACCAAAGAAGCGAACTCTGGTCCGCTTGAAAACCGGGGCTCTCCGTCTGCTTGCCAGAGAACTCAGGTCCGGTGCGCTGACGGTGTGGATGCAAACAGATCATCCAGCAGACCACAGAGAGGAAGTGGCGTAGGACGCGATGTACCGCGACATGTCGGACGACTAGTTGCCCTCCTGCTGCTCAGGTTTGAACACCAAAGCAAAAACAGAAACTCCTAGACTGAATAAATCTATTTTTATCTATTACTTACTTGCAATGAACCTTTTTTTGGTCCTGGCCAATCAATGTGCCCTAAATCTGTGATTTTTAACAGAACTTTTTTAATAATTCTCCTCTTCTTTTATGATGGCAAGATGGATGTTGTGTGCAGGAGGCACACAGTGGAACAATGTTAAATTTACTATCCCCCCCCTCCCTCATACAAACAAGGAAATTCTCTAAAATACAACTTTTCATTCAGGACTTTTTCTCTTTTCACATATTTTAACTTGATTATCGTTTGTGCCGTTATAAGCAAAAATAAAGTAGCTATGATTAAATCCAGTTTCAACTTTGCTTCACAGAAGTCGTGCATCCGACTGGTTCCCATTACTCGGTTTGAAGCTAATAAATGATGCTGCAACACATGAGAGCTCATGACGGTCTTAAGGCTGCATATCATGTTATTATTGCTGACATTCAGTCTCTTGAGACCACAAACCACAGACAAACAGTCTTTCACATGGCTCTGCATTCTAGAAACTACAAGTCACACAAGCAGAAACAATGGCAGAAAGAATCTAGCGGGAAACTAGTTTATTTTGTCAAAGTTTAAGCTAAGAAACTACTAAGAGCTTTAAGATCACCTCAAAGAAAATACTTTGCTTTTCCATTTACACACATATCTGTATGGGCATGTATGGGTAGAGCTTCTACACCCCTTTCCTACATCAGCAACCACACACCGACCCCACCACACATGCAGCAAAAACATATTCTTACGGATCTACTGACACCCAAACCCCCCACAACGCCGTGCTCAGCAGTACTCAGCAGTGTCAGCGTCGCTCTGAAATGTGCTGAGCTAATCCTCCTCCTGCTGAAAGAATACAACCACATCAGTGTTGACAAGCGCCGGAGCCAAAACCACGACATGAAGAAATATTTAAATATCTGATTTCCAGATGGGATGCAAACAGAGAGGTGTGATGATGATGATGATGATGATGATATCTCTCAGGTTAACCCTTAAAACTCCAAGCCATTATTTTGCTATTTTTTGGTCCGCTTGATGTTTTAATGGAAAAATGGATGTAGAACCTCAACCCTTTCAATCACAGTCAACATCCAGACATTTCAGGTTTTTTTCCAGAATGGCCTCAGTTGTCAGATTATGAGGCTAAAAGGATGTAAAATGAATGTTTCAGTAGATATTCACTATAAAGGCCAAACAAAACAACCAAACCGACTTTCTTACTGACAGTAGTTTATAGAAATAACCCACAGATGAACAGTGAACAAGCCTTTTCTCATCCTCATGTCATTCTCTCAAGTCTTGGCTTTCAGGAGAAAAAATACTGGCATTGAAACAAACACACAACAGGAAATATTTACACTTTTTCCTCCAGCTGTTATTTATGGGACTATCTACCTCCTATCCTCACAAAACCAACTCCTTTTTGTCATCATCATGCATCAAAAGCATCTCATCTTTATTCCAGCCATCGAGGAGCATTACTTTTGTTCTTCTCAGACACACACAGAACTTTCTGCTCACTTGTTGATCTTCGGCTGCTCCTGATTGGACATACGATCAATTTAAGCTCTCTGATTGGTGGAAAGCTTAACAAGAAGTGGTTTTATCATAATTTCCAGGTCAAATTAGAGGTTTGACTTAGCATCATAGTAGTCATAGCGATCTTTTATTCAGAAAATGTGACAAACAAACATATTATCATTGATGTGTGGATTTATTGTATTGAGTCTCAGAATAAACAACATATATTGTGGATGGATTATAAACCTCCTGGATGGGATGTAGATGCCTGGAAAACCTCCATAGATCACCTAAAGGATAATCTATCCATCACAATTCACCCCACAGAGTTACACACTGAAAAACTGTTGACAGTATAAGCGATAACACTCGGGGAAGCTGGGATCCAAGAGAGTTTTAAGGGTTAAAAAAAACTTCAGGAAGTTTGTGTTTAGTGGATTATTTCTGTGTTGTAACAATGCTTCTTGGCCATGAAGCTTTTTCTGTTGGAAATTCCCTTGAAATGTTTTCCTCTTTTGAAAATTGTGGAAAATATCTTTCAAAAAGTCAAGAAAAGGTGGAAATTTTGAGAATAAAGTTGAAAACTATGAAGAAAAAGTTGATTAAAAGATAAATATTGAGTTTATTCTGTAAACTTGAGCTTTAAGATGAAAGTTAAATCATTGAAATTGAATTAAACCATTATGAAAGTAGAATTACTCATTTAAACAAACAGGTGACAAAATTCTAGGAAATGTATTTTTGGCACATTTTAACACATTAGAAGTAACAAGTATTCGTAATGTTTCTTCACACAAACGTAGTAAAAGTGGCCTCGTTCCTACAAGCTGAAATAGCACGGACAGTAACATCTGCATCACAACGGGAGGATTGGTTCATTTGCAGCTGTTTCTTAGTAAGTTTCCTTCTTATCTGCACGTTTCAAACAACAACTCTGCCTGTAGTGACCTGTATGCACCTGTATGTTCTGCAAACGGCCATCGCACATACAGTTTAGTTAGAACCACCAATCAATCCGACTTGCTCGTTTTGTGGAAGTCTGAGTTCCTGGAAAAATCCCACATTGGTGCAAAGAGAACATGCAAACTCCAGGAAGGCCACAGTCGAGTTACCAACTGGGGACTTTTTTTCCCTCAGGGCAACAGTGCAAACTATCACACCACCGTCCAGGCCAAAAATCTACCTACCAATGGTTTATTTATCCACTACTCCATGAACTGAGGTCATTAAAGATACAGTCCTGTATCCTGAGGTGATTTTGCATCATTGAAATTAAACAAAAAGGTCCACAGAATTTGATAAAAGTAACTGAAACCCATTATGTCCCCAGATACACGATAGTAGCCATACAGGATCGCCATCAATGGTTTTATCTCATGTTGGCAGCTGGTGTGTGCCCATGCATTTTCTAGACCCGCTTATTCCAGTCCAGTGTTGCAGAGGGCTGGAGTCTGATGTCACCTGCAGGTCAGCAGTCCATCATAGGGCCAACAGAGTAAAAACAACTCCTCACTAACCGATTCAACGGAAGTACACATGAGTGGGAGGAAGCCAGAGTACCCGGAGTACCCGTTCTCAATTGACTCACCTGGTTAAATAAAGGTTATATTATTATTCCAACTTTATTCCCAGCATGGGAATATATAATATATAATATAATACATCATTAAAGTGGCTTCAGTCGCTACTATTGCACATATTTTCTACAAACTGCACCTTTAATGGGACTGATTATTGCAAAATAAAGTCCATCCATCCAGTGAGAGGTATGCACTGTTCAAACGTCGGTGCCAAAATCCTAACCCAGCACTGGATCACGGATAGTATCAGGAGAGCAAATCTAGAGGAAGACGAGTGGGATGTCACAATCATTGTGATTAAACATGTGCCACAGTGTTTACATGATGTTGGCTTTGAGTCAGTGTCACACATCCTGCAACTGTTTCCTGCGAGGGAAGTTGCTCCAGTCCTACAGAGTCCTGATCCAGCCTGGTGTGGTCTGCAAAAACACTAACATGAGCCAGACCTGCTGCACACCCAGCCGTCCTCCAGGAGTTAAGATCACACCATTCTTGGTGAGTGATGTATCGTGGGTGTGTGTGTGTGTTTACGGAGTCGGGGTCCGGTGTTTTATCGAAGCAGAATGGAAATTGGCAGACTACAGGGAAACTCAGATCCAAGCTCAGACAAAGATCATCGTCTAAAACGTTCATCACACGGCCGCAGGGCTGCAGGTTACATTTATTTTCATAAACAGCTGATTCATTATTTGTTATTTTGCCTGTAAAATGTAGTGAAATAAGGAAAGATGTCAAATAAATCTTGCATAAGTTTGTTTTCAGACAGCAACAAGAAAAGGAAGGAAAATGATTCATCATTATCATAAAGAGCAAGCCAAAGCAACTTTTGATTGTTGAAAAGCACAAATAATTATGTTAATTTTGCTTTAAAACTGAAGATTTAATTTAAAAAAAAAACATTTCTTTTCTGCTGCTGTAACTCATACACACATTTAATCTTCCTTTCATACATTTATGCATCTCTTTTAAAACAGTTCTTGCTGTTTTCAGACGAAAAAACAGAAATTAAACTAAAAAAAAAGAAAAATCTTCACATTAATCCTGATTATTTTGGCTATATAGGGAGGCCTGTGCCGTTTTAATCGTTTTGATGATAAACAATTAATTAGGATACCACTGCTGCTTTTCCCCATGTCTGCTCTGCTTGTGTTTGACCACATCGCCATCTTGTGGTGATGCACGAGACTGCAGGAAGAAGAATTTTCCTGAAGGATCCACCATCAGATGTAGTTTCCAGTCAGAACAACTGACCATTTAACACGGACATTAATCCCGATTTAATATTGTTTTCACTAAACTTCGAGTCAAATATGCAAAACAGAGTGAATATTTTTAACAAACTGAAACTAGAACATCTTAAAATGGTCTGAAAAGGAAATTTCATGTGCTAAATGTCAAGAAAAGTATGAACAAATATATTGATTTCGGCTTAAAACGGCTCATGAAGGTCTTCCAGTGGAAAGCTGCTGACACAGACGGAGTGTCGTGTACTCACATGGAGCGGTGTGTTGTTGTTCAGCTGGTCCTGACTGACAGGTGACGCTGCAGGACGACAGTCGAGCGACACCCCATCCCGACATGCAGCGTGACATGTATATTTACAACCTGCAGAGAAATGACAAGAAAAACTAAATAAGACATCAATGGAAATCAAAGATAAAGGGGCTATAGTTCTATCTGAGATTGTAGAACAGCTTTACGGATATGCAAACATAACGTAATGGACTCTTTCTGTAACGTATATGCAAATACTCAGCAGTATCAGCAGCCAGTTGGGGTTAAAGTTCCCATCTTGCAAATGAAAACCAACATCATGCAAATCCTGACTTGTGCAAAATATAAAAGGAGGAAAGAGTTTCCAGACAAAATAACATGAGATAAAACTTCTTTTTTAGGTTAAATCCCAAAATAGAAAATTAAAAAGTGACCAAAAAAAGTGCAAAAACAAAGTTCTGATGTCTTTTAACATGCAGCCAAACTTATCAAACTCACTTAAGTTGACTTAAAACCATAATTTAGATGTTTTTTATTATCAGAGCTGGCATATGAGGCAAATTAATACTCACCCCCAAAACACTTTACCAAGAAACCACCTGAGTTAGGAGGTAAAATGTGAATTCTGAGGGTGAACGATTACATTTGTGTTAAGATTCTAGTAGAAAATTGGTTTTCTGGTCTATCAAATATATGAGCAAGCATTCTGGGCTTGGACTGGAAAACGTTGAGTCAGCGGACAGCAACATTGAAAACACTGAAAACTAGCCGGCAGCGATGAGTTTAGAGTGTGGCTGTGTTACGTTGAATTATTTCTATGGTTGATTGTAAACAGACACAAGAATAAGAGATAATAGTTAATTAAAAAAATTACTAAATGAAAGCATAAATATTTGTATTGAGTTTTCAAAATGTAAAGCCATTTAAAAAGAAAATAAAAAGAAAATAATATCCAGTTAAAGCTTTTAAAATAAGAAGATTCAAACAATTTTTTGGACAAAACTATTTAAAGTGTGTTTTTATATTTCATGTACTACAAATGTCCCTGAAACAGTGTGTAGGCCATTTCCATACATTTTGTCCACGTTGCCAAACCTTAATAATAACCCGTGTTTTCAGCTCCACGCCAAGAACAAAGCATGCAAACACACACAAATTAAACCCTCAAAACTGATCACAGCTCAGCGGCACCATTTGTTTTTCACATAAACGAGATGGACGAAGCTTTTCTGCTCACATCTAGTCAACAACCAAACATGAAACCGTCCGACACCCTCAACAAGATGCAAATAAACACCATCACCGTCCTACCTGTCGACTTTTTCCTCACATGCTGTCCAACTTTATCCGACAGTTTGCACATGGCTGCTCCCATCTCCCATCTTCATCTTATACACACTCATACACACACACAAACACACGGATAGCAACACACTCTGCTCCGACTTCAGATGTGCGAAGCTGACATTCTCCTGGTTTCCCCGTCTCACCGCCTTGTTGTGCTGAGTGGGTCATTTAACAGTCAAATGGAGGCCACGGTGATGGACACGCAGGCAGGAGAGGAGGGGGGTGGGGGGAGGTGGTGGACGGACGGATGGATGGATGGATGGAGGACTGCTGACTCAGTCATCTACAGTCACTCTCTCCTCTCTTTGCTCACTTACGTAGCTTGTTATGACTACAGTGTGTCTGACTGCTCAGCTTCCTGTCCATCCACTCAGCCAATCATCCACCTCGATCACTTCTGACAATGAACCCGATCCAGAGAGGAAGACAAAGAGCTCTCTGCGTCCTCGTGTGGTTATGCAGTGTTTATTTTACACGTGGAACAGATATTCACTTGAACAACAGAGGAAGATGGTGGGTGAAGGCCAGTGAGTCTAACCCAGGCTGACATATGGCATCTATTATGGTTCAAAAAGGATGGATCTCCATGATTGTAGCGCCACCTGGAGTGATTTTAATCATCGTTAATTTGAGCTAATTCCTATAATAAGTGATTCTTTTCAAATTAGCACCAACATCTAGTCAAAAACTAGATTCACCCAAAACTTTAAGATCAAAATAAAAGACAATATAGCTTCTTGTAGACGAGAGCGTGTGCCGGTGTTCGGTTGAAATGTGCTACCTTGTTGAAACATCCTTCCACAGACTGAATGTAGAGGTGTAGCTACAAGTATCTGTCAATCTGTGAATACCATTCATATTCTTAATGCATTTCACAGTATTGTGCTTTCAACTAATAGTTTAAATCTTCCATTTCTATTAAAACAAAAGTATAAAATTAAAAGTTATTAATTAGTTTATACCACAACACCCCCGATGATAGTCTCACAGCAACATGAGGTACAGTTGTTAAACATGGACTTGGGGGTAGCGTGGATTCATGGGCGTGTCCTCAACCCTCATTGAAATGACCTTTTCCGTATCGCGTGCATGTGCAGAGGGCACAGGTAGGACGTCTCGATGGCTACGATGAAATGTTAGAACACCGGACGTGTTCCTGATGGATAAAAAATGCCTTACAATAGACATTACTTCAGGGTTTCTCCTAAAGTTATAAAAATAGAGAATGAGCCGAGGATTCTATGAAAATATGCTGAAAAAAGTAGATTGTAAACCTCTCAATGGGATGAAAAGGAACCCAGTTGAAGATTACCAGTTTGCTAGCTTCTACGTTGTGGGTAAATTAAATTAACTTAAAGGCGATAAAAGTTTTTGCTTCTTTCTTGTTTCAAGATTGCGATGGCTCAGCAAGAGTTGAGCTAATTGCAAAATGATTTAATGTTTTTGAGTACCGACCAAACGGTGCCAATAGGAATGTGCCCGCAGACATCCCACAAGGATTATTTATAAAACGAACCGTGGTCCACTTCCACGGATAGTACGGGTTCATTAGGACTAGTCTAAACGGCCTATCGGTTCACTTGCAAGTGAAGCCTGGTGCGGTTGGCTTGCAGTGTGAAAGCAAACGGACCAGCCAGTGAATACTGGACAGATTCACAACGAGGGTTCGAACACCGAAGGAAAACCAGAAAACCAAAGACTAAACTTATTACTGCTCCATTGTTTACTTGTGGTGAGCAACCCGTTTTCAGGTCCTGACCAATAGATGAGCCGGATTATCTTCATCTTATTTTCTTGGCCAGTGTCCGTTCCGGGGAACATCGCTCCTGGGAAGCACTTTCTAGACACAACGCCAGTCCTACGAGTACACAAGTAGTTCTCTGACAGGACTTTGATGATGGCTGTATGAACATGGCCACCTCTAGCCCCCCCTTAGCTCCCCTCCTGTATATTTGCTTTTATTTATCATAAATGAATAATTCTGGAGTAAACTAATTCTGGATAAAAGCAAGTCAGTTTTGCAGGAAGGTAAATAGATTCTGGGCTGCATAACGTTGCTAATGGGAAAAAGAAAGGTCAGAGAGTTTGTGTTTGACTGAGTCTGATCGATTCATGGCATCTGAGAAGTGCTTTTAACTCTGAGACAGCACCAGGACTCCATTTCTAATCATAATAAATGATGAAAATGTACATTTATAAGAGGAAAGTTATTTATAATCCTGTGGAAACAGCAGCTTTGCCACATGGATGTGAGCAAACATTCGTAAGCAAGAAGCCAGAAACGTTTTCCAATATAAAGGAGGGGGAAATCAGAATATTTGGCTCTAAAGTCTGGTGAATAAATAAATATAATCATTTAACCCTTTCATGCCTGGTGTTTCAAATTCGGAATAAACCAAATTATGGTCTTTGTTTATTTTATTTAACTCTATCCAACCAATTTATTTATTTGCTTATATAAATTCTTATTTATGTATTTATTTCATATCATTTTTATATGATCTTTATCTACTAATTAATCTATTATTTAATTATATTTTATTTCATTCCAGTCTTTTTCTTTGCTATTTTTTTTCCTGTATTTATTTTGATTCTTTGTAATTGTAAATAAATTCAGGCATTAAGGGGCTAAAGCTGTTTTTAATGCATAGTTAAAATTTTTCTGGTTAAATCTTTGCCATTAAACATGATCCCAAGGATTTGGCTTCTGTTTTGTAGGATTATACATATCAAATATAATAGAAGTAATTCAATTCAATAATGAAAATAACTTTGAGATTTGTATAAATTGTCATAAATAAACTATTTATGAGAAAAAGAAAATATAAGTCGTGATTTTACAATTATTGCCAAAATATTTTGAAGAATGTTTTAAAATTCATCCGATTTCCCTCCAGAATACCAGTTTCAGTCTGTTTGTTATGAAGCCAGTAAATCACCAGTTAGACTTGGTTTCTGAGACTTTAACAGGCTCTCAGCTCAGAAAGGTCGGGAAGCACAAACTGATATTTTTCTATGTGTGTGTGAAACCTTTTTTAGCACGAGGTCTATAATGGAGTGTGTGTTTGCAGAGAGGGACGATGAGGCTGCAGCTCCTCTAACATTCATCTGCTGAAAACACTCCAATAAACACACTTTTGACCTCAGCAGCACCATCCAGCTCTCAGATCTGCTCTGTGGACATGCAGGTTAACATATCCTCTGAAATATGGTGTGATCTTCTGCTGCTTGTACGCGTTAGTGTGTGTTCAGAGATGATATTTCAGACCAGTCTGTAAACCCTAGAGAGCAGACCAGCAGTTTCTGAACCATGTTGCCATCAAAGTCACTTAAATCCCCTTTTCTTTCTCATTCGGATGCTCAGTTTGGACTTCAGCAAATCACCTTGACCATGTCTACATGCCAGAATGCTGCCTTGTGATTGGCTGATCAGCCATTTGTGTTAAACCAATTGAACAAGTGAACCTAATAAAGTGACCAGTGAGTGTTTCTTGGTTGAGTTGAACATGATTTGTTGATTTTCTTTTGAATCCCATCATCTACAGTTTGTTTCTTTAATCAAACTCAGAAAAATGTGATTAATAACCTTCAAATCTTTGAGTTAATTACACCATAGTAGTTGATATGTGCATTAAACCCTTGGTACTTGTGTTTGCTTCTGCTACTTCTACAGAAGTTAGCAGACAAAGACAGGTGTGTGTGTGTGTGTGTGTGTGTCTGTGCCGAGTACAGCTGCCATCTGTCTTTTTTCTTTGTTTCTACCAGCCTGGACATGTGCTCAGGTATTTCTTTATACAAATATAACTTGAGCTGTCCAGAATAAAAAGGATGAAGCTACAGGAGGTCTAAAATTACAAAAGCATATTCATTCATTCACACAGAGACACGCAACGCTGCACGGCTGCAAAAACAAAAGCCCGGAGATGATATCTGAGATGTTTTGAACATGTTTTAGCAAATTTCCAACAAATAATACCCGATTCTAATCTATTCAAACCAGTTCCCGTCATATAAAAGTCTCTACGTGACGTTTTTCCTGCTAACAGACAAGCTTTCTTTAGCTCAGTTTACAGCAAAACTGTTGGTGAGGACTCAGGAAAAGTTTCCACAAACAGGCAGTTTGAGGGAGATTAAAAAGAAAGAAATGCTCGTCTAAACGTCAACATGGAGGCT
Organism: Atherinosoma microstoma; assembly: GCA_037177055.1. Classification (NCBI taxonomy): domain Eukaryota; kingdom Metazoa; phylum Chordata; class Actinopteri; order Atheriniformes; family Atherinidae; genus Atherinosoma; species Atherinosoma microstoma. The sequence continues at coordinate 5,357,497 of JBBBVU010000025.1, forward strand.
GAAAACTTACCAGAGCTTCTCCACAGCAGACTGACTTCCAGATGTCCGGAGCGCCGCATCAGTTTCGGAAAGCGACAGAAAAACCTGGACATCCTCCTCACCGTCTTCCCAACGTTTTCCCCAAACCCCATCATACGCACCCTCTGATCCGCCACCCCGTTATTATGTTTTATCCTCCAGATGATGAAGAAAATCCCCCATGATGCCTCTCAGTCTGTGGTCCGGTCTACAATGATCCCTCCCCACCCAGAAGCTGCCTCTCATCTGTGTCGGCGGCATAAATGTGGGTGTGTGTGTCATTAGCTGCCGCAGGTTAAGTGTGTCTTGTGGAGCCAAACTGTCAGAGCGACTGAACAAACAAGAGGATGGCAGCTGACACACACACACACACACACACACACACACACGGAGAACGTAGACTCCACTGAAGAGGTTTAGACAATCAGCTTCAGTATTTCTCACTGAGGATCTAAATGAGCCTCCGGGCTGTGAAACGGCTCCACCGTCTCTCTGCTTGCGGCTCTCCTGGATCAGGAATTTGTTTTTAAAGTTGTTATAATCAACCTCACACTAATAAGTTTCACTTTTCTTCACCTGACATTAAAATTATACAAACATCCTCTGGTTTGCACTGAATGTGGCCGCAGGGACGTTTATGAGGTCATTTAAAATTAAAGAATGAGCCCATAAAAGGACAAATTGTTTGTTTCCTTCATTTGCAAAAGGAGGGCAGGCTAAAAACCAAGTTGCAGGAATTACTTCCACCAACCGGTGGCTAATGAACGTGCACTCTAATGCAACATTAAAGCCAATCGGACAAAGATCTCCTGCTCTGTTTGCAGGTTTCTGTTACTTTGCCTCCCGAGAAAGAGACAAAGAACAAGAGACCCACAGGAAGAGCGAGCTGACCCGCTCAACAAAGCAGGAGCGACTCGCTTTAATTCACTAATGAACCACTCAAACACTAAACCAGCAAAGTTCTCGGAAAAGCCGGAAATTTCGTCTTTTATTCACCAAGAATGTGAGAAATGATTAACATAAAAATGTTATGAATAAGCTCAATAATTGATAATAAAGCTTTAATTACAGCTTATTCAACACATTTCAGTATCCACTCATCGGCTACTTTATCAGGACCACCATATACGTACTGGGTTGGTGTCATAGATCCAACAAGGTGATGGAAACATTCCTCAGAGATTTCCTCCAGATTGACATGAAAGCATCACATAGCTGCTCCACATCCATGATGAGAATCTCCCGTTCCACCACATCCCAAAGGTGGAATCATGGATGTAGATGTGGTGACTGTGGAGGCCGCTGGAGTACAGTGAACTCATTGTTCTGAGCTTTGTGACATGGAGCATCATCCTGCTGGAAGTAGACATCAGAAGATGCTCCACTGTGCTCATGAAGGGATGGACATGGTCAGCAACGATACTCAGGAAGGCTGTGAACAGTTGAAAGCATGGCTCCATCCTGCCTTGTGATGTTTCCACCAAATTCTGAGCCCTAGCATCTGAATGTGAAGCTGATTGGCTGATTAGCTTTTTGTGTTAACAAGTAATTAAACAGGTGTAACCTAATAAAGTGGCCGGTGAGAGTAATGCATAAAAGGGTCACATCAGAATTAGTGGCTGAATTTTACAAATAAATAAAAATGAACTAATTATGTAGCAAAAAAAATAAAAAAAATAGAAAACCAGAATATTCACCAAACATTGTTCACCATCACCTGCCTGCAGCAACAATAACAGCCTCTTCTTTCCTTCTAGAAGCTTCTTGTCCTCGTCTGCTGGAGGTTTCTGATGCTCTTCCTCTTCTATACATTCAAGCATTTTAAAGTTCCCACAGGTCTCGTACAGAATATCAGATTTCAGCTTTATTGGATCACTGGGCTGGGCTAGTGCTCAGTTAAGGCCCGTTTTAAAAGGCTTATTTAGCTTTTCAGCTATTTTTGGAGG
>JBBBVU010000025.1:5397830-5408566 GCA_037177055.1 Atherinosoma microstoma
AACGTCCTCCTCTCTGCAACCTCCACCACAGACTCCAGCTCCATCCCCACCACAGAGCCAGCACACCTGATCCCTCTGTCTAGTCTGTTGGTGTCTCTATTCCTGGTGCTTCCTCCCCAGCACACCACACCATAAAAAAGAGCGCTCGCAACCACAGACCGCGGTTAAAAGCTGCCAGGCTCCTCAGGAAATACAACCTGCTCTGCCCCTTCCTGTAGAGATGGTCACAGTTCACCGACCAGTCCAGTTTGTCGTTCAGCTGGAGACCAAGGTACTTATAGGACGACACAACCTCCACCTCCTGACCCTCTATGAGGACAGGCTGTCTTGGCCTTCTCGTCCTGTGGAAGTCCAGTACCATCTCCTTGGTCTTAGAAGTGTTGATGTGCAGCTGGTTCTCCCTCCTGCTCCTCCCTAATAAGGCCAACAATCGCTGTGTCATCCGAGAACTTCTGGACGTGACACAGTTCAGAGTTGTACTCGAAGTCAGCTGTATACAGGGTGAAGAGGAGGGGGGACAGGACAGTACCCTGTGGTGCTCCTGTGCTGCTGCTGCGTATTCAACCCCCCCTTTCTCCCTGTATGCAAACTGGAGAGGGTCCTCAGCCTGCTGAACTTGTGGTCTGATGGAACGGGCGACTAGCTGCTCCATCTTCTTCATAAGGTGGGAGGTGAGCGCCACCGGTCTGAAGTCACTGAGTCCGCTGGGGTGTCTCTTCTTGGGGATGGGAATGAGACACGATATCTTCCACCAGGTGGGAACAACACCCAAACCCAGGCTCAGGTTGTAGTTGTGTTGGAGCGGCTCTCCAAGCTCAGCAGCACAGACTTTAAGCAGCTTTGACGACACCCTGTCAGGCCCAGCTGCTTTTCAGCCGAGCCTTCCTCCTTGCTAACATGAACGCAAGATGTCGAGAAAACACTTAGAAAGTGAACAAAAGAGCCTTTAATAACAGGCTTTTCATTAGGTGACTATTGACACCATAACAGCTTTTAAAGTGGAGCGCAGCCGCACATATAACCTCAGTTCACACACAAATTAAAAGATTTCCCAGATTACACACACCTGACACCTCCCCTCATCCTCTTTAACCCTCCATCATTCATGTCCGTCTCACTGTATTCTCCTCCCTCTTCCCTCCATCTCATCTGTCACTGAGGCAGGTCTCATCTTTCACTAATGCTTTCCATCCTCTGCACCTCTTTCGTTAGCTTCTGATTCCCTTTCTCCCTCCGGACAGGGTCAGAAAATAACCACAGCAAGGACACACACACACACACACACACATAATGAACTGATGACGACAAAGCTCATCAGCAGGGTCCTCTCTGAGGTGCCGCCAGACACAGTCATGGTTTTCATCACTTCACAGGACATCGATTTCTTTTCTTTTTTTTTAACCTGAAACCCAACCACCGCTCGTCAAATCCAAACACTTACCCTAAACTCAATCAATCCATTCCAGTTTAAATCATTTACATGTCTTTGTATTCATGACCCCGTCATGTATTTGGACACAGATCTACGTCCTCAGAACATGTGTAATACAAGGACTCTCACAATCACAGCGGCACATCGCAGGGACGGTCACACTCACACAGAGAGAGAAGAACAGATGCAGCAGTGAGTAACACAAGCGAGTGTCAGGAAGAGGCACGAAAAGGCAAAGAACTGGGGAGCCATGGGAGAAAAGCCAAAAAGGGAAGAGAAAATGGAAGGAGGGGAAAGAAACAAACAGAAACTAAAAGTTAAAAAGCAGATCAGAGTAAGGAAAGGAGAAATAAATTAAAATTGGGAAATAAAAAGAGAATGAAAGAAGATGTAGTGAGGACACAGAAGGAGGGAAAGACCTCCTTCTCGAGCAAAGAAGCTTGAAAATCAAAAAAAGAAGCTCTAAAGTCAGAAAAAACCCAGATGACAAAAAGGGCAAAGCACTTTTACATATGGTAGATACAAACGTCCTCCCAGCCGCGTCTTTTCCCAGCGCATCTATCCGTCTGTGTGGCAGGAAATTTCCAGAGCTGACAAAGTTATTTCTGATGTCCTTGCCTCATCAGCAGTCTGTGCAGCTTATTTCCCTCAGAGAGAGTTCATTCTCATGGAGATGAATATTTTAATGATAAGACTCTTTAGCAATTACCTTCCCCTTATAATTAAACTTTCATTTCAGTACATTAATAAAAAAAAAACTACAGATGTACGCTTGGAGGTTATTATGGAGGAATTAGAAAAATGAAGAAGAAACAACAAAAATTCCAGTTTTGTCTCTTCCAGAAAGATATTTGATGCTTTGTTATAACTAGAAATATAATTAGAGCTGCATCCATACTAAAAACGACAAACAACCAAAACAGGGTGAGATAGTAGATATTTCATCTGGACTGCAACCTGCCCACGTGTCTCAAACACTTCCAGATTGTAAGATGACTCGTGTTCGTTGTTAAATATTCTTAAAAATAATGTAAAAAAGAGATGGAAACTAATATTTAACTACCTAATTTGTTCTTTAAAAGCATCAGATTCTGATTGCTGTCTGTGTTAAAAGAAATGTTGGACTAATTTGGAAATGTTATCATCTAAAACCTACCCTGAATAAAGACAGACTAAATTAGCACACTGAATATGTCCACAAGTAGGTTGTTTTTATTAAATGTGTCTTTTGTTTTGTAATTTTGTGCATTTAAGCCGAGAGCGGACAAAGGGAATTACAGGAAGCTACGATAACGTCAACAGAAACTGTATCACTCTGTGTGTTGTGCTTTGAGGCGGTCAGACAGGGTTCAAATGTCAGGGCTTAGAGGATAAAATGGACAGGAAGAGAGCTCAGACATCCTGGAATGTGAGTGACTTACGATGTAGTTCCCAGAGGTGTGAGAGGTAAAGAATGGATATATTTTCACAGCATATGTCAAATTTCATGCACTGGAACAGATTTCTTTAACCTTTTGAATGCATTGCAAAGAAATCTGGTATCAGAAATGTCTTAAAAAGATAAATGGTAGAAGAGATTGTTTGATATTGTTTTTCTCCAATGCATCCTAATACCATCTCCTCCTGTAAATGGATGAGCTGAGAGTGATTAAAAGGTTGGAAATGACTGAGTAGAGGGAGGATAGACTGTTGTGTCCTGTCACACTCTCTCAACTCTGCAACACAAGTCAAGGCTGGAAACTCACCCCACCCCAGTTAAGCGTCCTGGCGAGGTCATTTCCTGTTCCCAGAGGAAGCACAGCGACCGGAGGCTGGGGATTCATCTGCAGCTCATCGAGAGCGGACAGAATCCACCCCACCTACGGACGGGAGGTACGACAAAAGTGTAAGCCGCAGAATTTCAGAGAAGAACGAGAAATTATTAGAAAAACAAAAACATGTGAGCGGTCTTACTGTGCCGTCTCCTCCACAAGCGAGGATCCTCAGATTTGGCACTTTGCGATACAACTCCAACCTGACAATAAAGGTAAAGATGGCTTCTTCAGCAAACAGTAACACTGACTGGTGTTGAGTGGGTGCAAGTAGGGTATAAATGAAAGATATGGCCGTTTTCTCCCAAAGAGAGCACCAAACATCATCCGTTTCCAAACTCAGGATGTTAATGATGGCCATAACCCAGATGTAAAGGCTTTAATAAAAGCCTGCCGCTGCTCTGAGTGAATGTTACTTACGCTTCTCGCAGTCCACCTTGTGACAGGTCAAAGACTTGTCGAGGGTTCAAGATCCACATGAACATCTGTAACAGCTTGGCACCCTTTAGATAAAAAAAAAGGCATGAAACACATCCTTCTCTTAAAAAACCAGTTGATAAAAAAAAAAAATCCCTTTATTTTAATGTTTTTACAACTAAGAGTCACTATTAGCAAATTTGGTCCATTTGGAGTGACGTCATTAGTATTAAACTCATTCAGTTCATCTGATGAAGGCGATATAAAAGTGCATTCACTCACCTGGTTGCCCCCGCTCTTGGGATTGACAAAAACCAAGATGGGTTTCATGAGAGGAGAGGGGAGGGGCTTCAACATAAATGGGCGCCATTTAGAGTCCTGAAAAGATGATGATGAGAAAAAATATGAGATAATAACTCCAGAACTCCATAATTTACAGCTAAAGTGTGCAGAAATCCTGAGATGATGTAGTAACTGGGGATTAGATGAACAAACATATTTGTTTTAAGCTTTTTGTAAACATCTAACAAGAACCTAATCCACAATCCACTAAACTCAGTTTGCTACATAGGACTACCTGCCTGCGGACCCCACACCTGCAGTTCCTGCAGGTGTGGGGTATGGGGTATGTAGCAAACCCGGCTCCATGAGATAAAAGCTCAACCGCAAGGTGCTCACAACAAGCTGCTCCAACAGGTCCTGATCCAGGACAGAGCTCTAGTATCCCTTTTCAAACACTTAGACCAGATATTTCATTGCTTTTTAACCAAATACTACGGAGCCCGGCAAGTGTCAGCAGTTTAAAAAAAAAGGCAGATTATTAGACAGAGCGCACAATTTATCAAACCATGAGCACAGATTGCAAAACGAAGAGCACAGTTTAATAATTCATGCGCACAGATTTCCACCGGCTATTTTTTTTTTAAACCGCTGACACGTGTAATACTCACCAGAAATGTTATGAACATAATAGTACTCATACTTGTGTGCTGTCTCTTCCCCATGCTGCTGTTTTTATCCCTTTAATGTGAGTGTTTGAATGTTTATAATTGGTCATTATTATATCTTTTTTTAATAATGATTGTGCACCTGATGTAGCACCGATGTCCAAGACAAATTTCCCTCTGGGACAATAAAGTTAATCTTAATCCTCTCTAACATCAAGGCTTGTTGCTAGAGGATTCCACTAGGGGGCACAACAAACGTTACCTCCAAGATTTTTTTGTGAACTGAAAACGACTGATTTTGTGACTTTTCTAGACAAAAGTTGCTGTGGGTTTTCAAATATCATCGTATATATATATAGCGTTGCTTCATGGCGATGTTGAAATGGCAGATGTGACACATTTCTCCTGCACACCGCAGTATGTTAACAAACAGAAACACAGAAGGGAAGCTGATGATGTTTGTACATCAGATAAAGTAAAAGGGGCGCTGAGCTTTGTCAAAGTTGCATTAAAGGTGCGGTGATTGAGCAAAATTGCAAACCAATAGTTGTGGCTGCAAAATCGCAAATTCCTGTAGGGCCCGACCGACAACGGTGTTCAGCTTTTTTTTTGATGTGAAGATGATGGCAGAAAAATCTAAAGCACTAAATGGTGTTTAAAGCCCCTACATTGAGGATGTTTGGAGATTTGATCCAACACTTCCTCTTGTGGTTATCAGATTCACCGATTATTTCTAAGGATGAGCACAAACGATGGGCAAAACAGACACAGAATACAGAAACACTCAACATTAGTACATAAATAGATCATTAAAAGCAGGTCCATTTCTGGCCTTAGGTTGGTAATTACATTTTGAAGGGGCTGGATTCTCAAAAGATCTACAAGGTCACAAAATTTAGAAAATCTATCTTGCAAAGTTCGTCCTATTGTTGCCTAGGCTAACATTTAGAGATAAGGTGAGGAGCTCTGTCTTGCAGATTTTTAAAATATATATAATAAGCATATGTCAGCTGACCTTATGATATTGGGAAGTGAGATGCTAAGATAATAAACATAAAAGAAAACAAAAGACACGCTGGGTTTGAGTGCATCCGGGGTCGAGGAGAGCAATTTAAAATCAAATGAAAGGAAAACAAGAAAAACCTTATCAGAGAAAATGGTTTTATTACTTACATCCAGTCCCTTCTTGCTTGTCCTTCGTTTGAAAGATGTCCGCTTTTTCCTCCTGGCAGAGTTCTTCAGCGAGCTCTAGGGTGCAGACACACAGTTCAGTGGTTAGTTCACTGTCAACTCGTTCATGGTGATGCTGATTAAAAGTGCAATGAAGCATGTGATGTGACTGTGGGATGCATTTGTGTGTGTTAAATGTGCGACTGTGTGTGTTTGATAACAGAGACACAAACTCTGAGTTCCCTCAGAGAGATCAGACACGTGTCAGCTCGTATCACATCACATCCTAAATCACACACACATTAACACGCAGTCTGTGAAGGGCCGTCTTTCAAATTTAGATCCACCAGTCGTTTCTCATCACTGTCACAAAATGACAGGTAGAGAACTTTATTAACTGGGAGACAGACTGGTGATGAAGTTCTGTACACTTTGTTGTGAAGAGAAAGATTATGGTAAAAAGAAAAGAAAAGAAAAGAAAAGAAAAGAAAAGAAAAGAAAAGAAAAGAAAAGAAAAGAAAAGAAAAGAAAAGAAAAGGAAAGGAAAAGAAACCGTCCAGGATCGGTTGCATTTTTTTGCATTTCTGCAGGCAAAAAATGTGATGGGTGCCAGAATATCATATCCAGCCTGTCCTATTTTTGGGGACCCTTCTGTTAAGGTCCCAGTCTCACAAATCCGAGCTTGACATGATACCTTCCATTGATTGGTTGAAAGAGTCATCACTTCTTGTGTGACTTGGGGGATTTTTGTTGTTTAAAGCCACATGCCAAGAAGAAAGAACACCAGCTGCTGGATGTACAACATTCTCCTCCTTTGTTTCCGTGTCGCGTTTCTTCATAATTATAATTCAAGGAAGGTGTCGCGCAGTTATGATGTCACGCTACTGCCTTGCTACTGGATGATGGTATGGTTGGCTGTGGAAATGCAACAAAGATCAGGATTTACCAAACCAAATGGCACAAAATTGTCCAGTACAGACCCAGACCTGCTGGTCGCAACGGCCATTTTTTGCTATTTGCATGCATTACACATTAAACTGGTCGCAGGGATCACGCAGTTTTAAAAAAGAAATATCATTACATTCTTGTATTAACTTCCTGTATGTCTATTTTATTTGTACTTTGCATATTCATGCAAATGTACGAACTAAAATGATGAGGTAAATAAACAGTGTCTTAAAAAGTTAGTGTTCAAAAACAAACAAACAAACCCACAAAACAAGAAAATAAATGATTTAGCAGTCTAACAGTCCAGCTTTGATGATGTCATAGTACCCACGGTGATTCATCAAAGGCACTGTGACATCACAGATGATGTCACATTCTATTGTTAAGCCTTATTCACATGAATCCCTAGGCAAAGCATTACTGAGCAGAACATACATGTTTGCAATCAGCCACAAGTATATAAAGATTTTAATGATACATAATCTAACATGAATAAAACAGACTTTATGAAGATCCGTATAGCTACGAAAGAGAACCTCAAGCAGCAAGTTAAACAATGCTTGGACAAATTAACCCCAGACCAATGGAAGAAAATGGTATTTGGCTGCACTGACTCTGAAACAGATGCAGTGCTGACAGATGTGTGCCTTAAGAGTAACCTTTCTATCACAGCATCTGTTATGTCAGTGGTTGCTCGACGCCCAAAGAGCCATTCTCAGAACAATGTACTTAGGACATCCGTGGATCTTCCCACTGACAGTCCAATAGACTCCACTCTATCTTTGGTAGTATTCGTAGATGGAACAGAATGCAGTAAGAAATTGAGAGAAGAGGTCGGATGTAAAGCCAATTTTTTTAGCAGAATTTTCTTTTGTACCAAGTTTTACGCGTTCTTAAGAGGTCTGCGAAAGCTAGAATGCAACCTGTTTCGTACTGATCGGAGACGCCAGACATCTTTCATGACACCTCAAGTAACTGACAGTAGTTCAATTAAGACAATGTCGGACATGGTATTTGCTCAATGTAGTGCAACTACTTTAAGTCAGTTGGGAGAGTTACTATCAAATGAATTGTTTAATCGCTTCATGTCAGAGAAGCAACATCAAATTCTAGCAGACACCCAAAGGGGTGCTTCCTCCACCCCGGATTTATCAAATTCGAACAAGAATTCTCATCCACGTTTTTCATCACATTTATTTGTAAAACAAACACAAGTTTTAATTTCTAAATGTCATGAGAGAAATTTTCGTCAGTGTGGTTTTCGAAAGACAAAGTGGTATGACGATAGGAGACACTACGAATATCAACTATTGCATAACCGTGTAGCATACTGGTGTTATTTGTGTAATGGGTTTCTTAATAATATCGAGAGAGAAGAAGAGGTGCTGTATGCTGTGTGTGACAACGGACATCGCCATTACTTAGGTCCTAACATGAGGTTTCGAGATATTATGTTACCATATCTTAGGGCTGAACTGTGCAACTTTGCGAGGCAATTGGCAAATGTAATATATCAAATTCTTATGTACAGGAAGTTCCATATGACACGTAGAATCCCACAAAAAAGATGGCTTTCCGATACAGCTGCCTGTCAGATCAAAGACATTGATAGAAAATCTAAAAGCACTTATGATGACTTCATAAAATTAGCAGACGACATAGCCAATGATTTTTTTGATGAGCAAAGAAGACGTACGAAGGACGTCGTAAACAATGATACATTTTTGTGGATGTGGATGGTGGAAAGGAATCCTCAGAGGCTGGCAGAGCACCTGCTCATGCTGAATATGCCAATTCCAGATGCATTTGGCAATGTTCAGGGAGCGGACAACTTATGGGAACCGAGTAGTGAAACAGGAAGTGAAGAGATTTCTCCCGATGCAGATTTCCACCGTGATATGACAGAGAGAGAAAAGAAAAATGCAGCCAATGTTTTCATGATATTGCTGAGGCTTGTAAGCATGATCGCTGAAAATGCTGAGACAGATGAGACCGTGAGGTCTATTGCTCGTTGTACCAATTATCTCTTCAAGAGGATCCGGACAGTGACTGATATAAGTAATATCTGTCACAAGAATAGCAAAAACTTGCACAAAGTTATATACAATGATCTCTGTAAGATGCCGAACTCTACAGAGCAGTTAATGAATTTCCTATTATACAATGACTATTTAGACCATAGTCTCATCTTGTGTGTGCAGTTACACTTAAACCCCCCCCCTCAGCCATGTGGGCAGAAGCAAATCATGAAATTCTTCTCATCTTTAGGCAAAGCTACAGCCAAGACCTTCACAAGCTGCTTTAGACGTTGCTACAAAAAATCTAAATAATGCAAAAAAGAGATTGTTCTGGCAACAAAAGAAAAAATTACTACATTAATCGACTGGCATAAAATAAAACCAATATATCTATTTCAACAGCGTACAACCTCTGTAGTCACGACGACAAGACTGCTGACATCAGTGCTGACAAAGAGACAAACAATATACATGCAAACTGACTAAGGGACCAACACTGAGCTCTGCAATCAGATGAAACTGCCTCCAAATCTTCCTACATTTTCTTAAAAGCATCCAACGGGTTGCGATGCATAACCAATGATTAAATGACAGTAAACAATGCAATACCTGATTCTACGGATTAAGATATCTGAATTAAAAAGAAAGAATGAACAGCTAATCAACGGCTAATCAGCCACAAATCATAACAGGCAAGGCACGTTTATTTCTTTAGTGCATTTCATGTACGGGACAATACAAGGTGCTTTACATAAAAACATTAGAAACATTACAGCGGGGTGCAGAAAGCATGAAGAAGAATTAACAGAATTGAAATAACAAAATAATAAATAACAAAAGAAAGTAACCCTCAGAGAAAAAAGGATATATCACTTGTTTTCATAAAAGGCTGCAAATAGAAAAGTTTTTAACCCTGATTTAAAACTGCGAGAGTATAAAGTCTGTTTGTCTGTCTGTAAATTCCTATTTCTTAAATTTTACAATTAATATATTTTTAGTATGCAAATTTCACTATTTTTAGATCATTTCAAAACATCCAATAACATTTATTTTTAGATTTGCATTTAATGATTTAAGAGTAAATAACAATACAGATGTCTGCAAAATGATTCACACCATTCCATTAAAGAAAAGGCAAAATCCTCAATAGTCACATAAATAACTGGAGACTGAAAAACAGTAATATTAAATAAAAATTTGCTAAATTATAATTTAGTGAAATAAGACATTGTTTGTTAATCTAATTGGGTTGAAAAAATAATAAAAAACAAACAAGCAAAACTGTCCTCGACCAATGAGAGCAATCAGATTTCTGTACCTGTTGACAGGTAATTTGGCCCACTTCTATCAACAAACTCTTCTCAACTCAACTCAACTTTATTTATACAGCACTTTTAACACGTCAGTTGGCACAAAGTGCTGAACAAAGCATTGAATAAAATAAAGAGCAAACTAAAATCAGAAACAACAGCAGTAGAAGATTAAAACAATAAAACACTCAAATAAAAAAATAAAAAAATACTACAAACCAAATGAAAACACGAGAAACAAATAAAAAACAACAATCTCATGTCATAAAAATGGCTTTCGATCCAGCATGACACTCTAGTTTTTATTTGTTTCATGCTGGATCGAAAGCCAGGTCATAAAAATGGGTCTTCAGGTCAGTTTTAAAAATGGACATTGATGGGACTTCTCTAACCTGTAGAGGCAACGTGCTCCACAGTTTAGGAGCCGAGACCTGCAGAGGCTCGATCGCCTCTGAGCTTCCCCCTAGACCTTGGTACCTCCAGAAGGAGCTGATCCGCTGATCAGAGGTACCGGGCTGGCGAGTCAGGCAAAAGCAGCTCAGAGAGGTACAGTGGGGCCAGACTGTTTAAAGATTTAAAAACAAATAAAAGAATCTTCAAATGAACTCCTTACAGGTCTCCCTAAAAAGTCCATCAGACAGCTGCAGTTAGTCCAGAATGCTGCTGCTCGAGTCCTCACTAAG